>CM074785.1:26407259-26924714 GCA_037355745.1 Pseudo-nitzschia multiseries
CCGCAGCAGGAAGCAATATGGTATTGCTGAATCCTGATCAAATCACAACACACGTTGATGTTGCACCTTTTTCTGAAGAATACAAGCCCATCAAGAAAATCCCCATTGGAAGCTGTGCGACTGCATGGACGAATCCAACATCAGGCCAAGTATATATCATAGTGTTCCATCAAGCACTGTACTTTGGGGACAAATTGAAAAACAGCTTGATATGCCCAAATCAAGTGAGGGACTGCAATTTCAACTCTGTTGAAGAGACACCTCGCCAATTTGATCCAAGATCCAAGCATGGAATTACAATTCAAACTCCACTGGAGGATGATGATCCGAAGAAAGTTTTTATCAAACTGAGTATGAGAAACGTGATCTCATATTTCCCCACAAGAAAGCCCACAAGAATTGAGCTTGACGAATGTCAACATTTGATAGCAACAAATGATACCCCCTGGGATCCACATTCACTGAAGTTCAGAATGGCCGAGCTAGCCATTGACAATGGAGATCCAATTTCAGGGGACCAATTCAGCCTTCAAGCTATGTCGACCGAAGAGGACCAAGCAATGGAGGAAAGTTCTGTTGTAACAGAATCTGCTAGTAATGTTACAAATTAACTTCCCAAGACCAGCTGAGGAAAAGAACGGCATCCAAGTGTCATGCAGCAATGCAAACTGATGAGGGTCCATCAAGTATCCACAAGGAGAATGCTAACTGAATGCCAGATTGCAACAGATGGAAATATTGCTCATCGGATTTCTTCAGTAACGAATATTTCAAGCGCGCAAAGGGTAGACCAATTTTTGTTTGATGATACAGAATTTGACTTTATGGAAGCTCCTGAAGCAGAATCAAAACAGGCCCCTAGCTTGCAAGAAATTGACAATACACTAGAAAGAAGGTCTCTTGACAGAAGAAATCAATGGGGGCCATCAGTGATAACAATTGAAGGTCCAAACAAAGTTGACTGTGAACGCCTAGCCAAAACTTGGAACATTAGTTTTAAGAAAGCTGAGCAGACATTGAAAGTCACGACGCAGAAGGCACTCAGGAATTTGCAATCACCATTGATGAAGCGGCTGCCTACTCAGCGCTTCAGGAACAAGAGAGTCGCACAAGGAACCTGGTACACTGATACATGGCATGCAAGAACCACGAGTATTATGAGGCAAGAAAAATGTGCACAGATCTTTACAAATGGAAATGGGTTTGACGTATTTATACCAATACAGGACAAATCACAAGCCCACCAAGGACTGAAGACATTTATTCATGAAATTGGAATTCCAGAGCATTTGATTTCTGATGGTGCGCCAGAACAAGGATCCCCAAGAACCTACAAAACACACTGGAATTCAATTGTAAAGCGCAACCATATCCATCAGACATTCATCCAGCCACATTGCCCATTCCAAAATCGGGCAGAACAAGCAATTGGCCATCTTGGTAGTGCAATCACAACCAAGTCTGCAAAGAAGAAGTCACCGAGAAGATTATGGTCATTTTGTGGTGAACTATGTGCTAATATCAGGCAGCGAACAGCCTCCAACAACCCTTCTTCAATGGGGAGAACCCCATTTGAATTGGTCCATGGCTATAGACCGGATATTACATTATACACTTCATCAGAATGGTATGATTTTGTGTTTTATTATGAAAAAGGTGATTCTTCCACCCGAGGTGTTGAAAGGCTGGCGCGATGGTTGGGCCCCTGTGGGAATAGGGTAGGTGGGGGGGATTGTTTTTGGCTACTGCCCGAGTCGGCAATACCAATATCTACAAATTCAATAAGACCCGTCAAGGAATTTGAATGGCGGGACAGAGATATCCTCAGAAGAATGGAAGCAATTGACAAATCAATTGAATCCAAGATTGGAGATGAAGTAAAGGATAGCGCATCATTCTTCCAGGAAAACTACCCAGAGCCCCAAATAGAGCTATTTGAGAATCAACCAGTAGAAACACCGGATATGAAACTTGAAATGGCTGAGCCAGAAGCATCGGTAGAAGATGTTGATGAACCAGATGAATATCTGGGAAATGAAGTAATCATTGAAAGAGGTGATGAAAGACTCAGGTGCGTTGTCAAGGACAGGGTTCGCGACTTGCAAAACAGACCGATAGGAATCAGAAATGAGAATCCCATACTAGACACGAGGCTGTATAAATTGCAACTACCCGATGGTACAATGGAGGAATACACGGCAAATATTGTGGCAGAAAGTCTGTATAGTTCTGTTGATGATGACGGACGGATGTTCACTTTACTGGATGAGCTCATTGACCATGAAAAAGACGACACTGCTTTAAGTGATGAGGAAGCGACAACTATAGCAAAAATGGCAGGAAAACCCATAAACCTACAACTAGGGGTTGGAGAATTTTAGCCAGTTGGAAAGATGGCACTGAATCTTGGTGTAAGCTAAGTGATGTGAAAGAGTCATTTCCAGTGCAATTGGCTGAATATGCTATCAACAATAATCTTGAAAAAACACCAGCATTCCGATGGTGGGTGCACAAAATTTTGAGGAGGAAGGATCGAATCCTTAAAGCGGCCAAAACAGCAAAGTATTGGTTGAAGACTCACAAATATGGAGTTGAATTGCCACATTCAATCAAACAAGCGCTGGCTATTGATAAGAAAACAGGGACCGACCACTGGGAAAGAGCAATTCATAAGGAAATGACAAATAATATGGCAGCGTTTGAATTTTCTGATGATGATGTTATTCCAGTTGGCCATAAGCAGATAACAACTCATATGATTTTTGATATCAAGCTTGGATCCCTAACAAGGAAGGCCAGGTTGGTAGGGGACGGTCACAAAGTCCCTGCAGTGGCCAAAGAAAATACTTATTCATCAGTTCCCAGTCGAGACTCAGTAAGAATATTCTTTCTGCTGGCAGCGCTGAATGATTTGAAGGTTCTATCAGCTGATATTCAAAATGCATATTTGACAGCCCCGATTAAAGAGAAATACTTCCTAAAAGCGAGAGCAGAAGATGGTTTTCCACCTCACCTTGCAGGAAGGCCTTGCAAGATTGTCCGCGCATTGTATGGACTGCCGGTTGCTGGTGCATCTTTCAGGTCATACCTCACCCAGCATTTGAGAGATCTTGGATATTCACCTTGCAAGGCAGATCCGGATGTGCACTTAAGAATTGAAACCAGGAAAGATGGATCCAGATACTGGGCAATGCTCATTGCATACGTAGATGACATCTTATGTTCTGGCGAGGATCCAAAGTTCCAGCTTGAAAACATTGAACGGAAGTTCAAATTGAAGGATGATACGATTGAAGAGCCAACTCTGTATTTGGGAGCTGATGTTGGGAAATTCTACTTTGAAGGTGATTCAAAGCCAAGATGGTCATTATCAAGCACTAAGTATACAGCGAAAGCTGTTGCAGCAGTCGAACAAGAATTAGGAACTGAAAAATATGGCTACAAGTATCTACCAAAATCAGCATCCAGTCCACTGTCACATGATTATCGACCGGAAATTGATATATCAGAGGAATTGAACCCTGAATTGCAAAATTACTATCAAGGTTTGATTGGAGTTCTCAGGTGGATTTGTGAATTAGGAAGGCTTGACATTGTAATGCCAGTCTCGCTGATGTCAAGGTATTTGGCTCAAGCAAGAAAGGGACATCTGAACCAGTTATTTCATATATTTGCGTATTTAAAAAAGTACAACAGGTCGAAATTGGTTTTCGATGATACAGTACCAAGCATTGATGAGAGTAAATTTCAAAAATGTGACTGGTCTGAATTTTATCCTGGTGCTGCTGAAGTCATACCAGCAGATATGCCTGAAGCCTTGGGAAAGCATGTAACTATGAGCTGTTTTGTTGACGCCGACCACGCCGGATGCAAGGCGACGAGAAGGTCTCATACTGGTGTTATTATCTTCATTAATAATGCACCGATCATTTGGTTTTCCAAAAGACAAACAACAGTTGAGACATCAACTTTTGGATCTGAAATCATTGCTTTGAAAATTGCAATCGAATTGGTTGAAGGTCTAAGGTACAAGTTGAGAATGATGGGTGTTCCAATTGATGGGAGCACAAATGTGTATTGTGATAATGATTCGGTTGTCACAAATGTTACACGACCTGAAAGCCCATGTAAGAAGAAGCACAACAGCATTGCATACCACAAAGCGCGTGAATCTATTGCAGCAGGAATTATCAGAGTTGCAAAGGAACCAGGTTCAACAAATATTGCTGATTTGTTTACAAAGCTAATGAGTGGCGCTGTTTTCCGGGAACATTGTTCTCGGTGCATGTGGTAAAGAATCAATCATTCAATGGAATGTTCGATCGATCGTTCGATCGAAGTAACAAGTTGATTTATGTTTGATCATGGAAACGAATCGATCTGCAATGAGCATTTCGAAAGAAAATGGATAATTTGATCCATGAATACAATATATCAAACCGGCAAGGATCAGGGCAAAATGCCATGATATAAGCCAGAATGAAAGGCAAAACGCCGCCCCATTTCTTTTCGATAGGGCCTCTGATGGTAGACTGGATACAGTTTGGTATTCAACTCACGATGAACATATTAAGCCATAGAATCCAGCCGCTTAACGGTTGGAGGATTTATGACTGAAGGGGACTGAAAAGAATTCACCGTGTAACGCGTACTGTACGAAAAGTCATAAGGGCAAATAACCTTATTCGTAAGGTTATTTAACTTGAGTGAATAATCGTCGGCGTTTCCATGTGGTTTGTCTCTTTACCAAATTTCCCCATCAGCTCACTCTTCGAAGAATTAACAACTCTAAAACACTATCATGCCCTAAAATCTATGTACAACCTAGTACTAATTCTACGTAATAAGGTACAAATACTGTGATATTCCAATGAGAATATCACGGTGAATTATACGGTAAAAGACTGATCGAAGATGGTTTGCGTGTGTTTTGTGTCTTAAGAATTACATGTGTTTTGTATGCTTAAAATTACACGATACGACGAGTAATTTACCGACGAGTAATTAACCTGTCGATCGACAAAGGCAAGGACGATCGAATTGTAACAAAGGTCTTACTCACTAAATCAATCAACCAAAAGGACGATTGCGATTTGTTTGTTTGTTACGACACACTTTTTCTAGAATTATACGGTAACAAAAGACCGATCGAAGATGGTTTTGCGTGTGTTTTGTGTCTTAAGATTACGTGTGTTTTGTATGCTTAGAATTACACGGAAATATGCTGTAAATCCAACGCCGATACGATCGACTGCGTCTAAGATGATTACCTTTGATCACTAAATCAATCGATTGTAAGACCGATTGCGTTTACGTTTACTTGTTACAACACACTTTTTCTAGTTTATCAGACCCACAGCACTCTCTACGAGCTGTGGCCAGCATCCTACAATGCTGAGGACCAAATGGCGTTTCCCAACGAAATTCAGTTGAGCTTGAAGACTAATCCGGATTAGCCTGATCAGCTACCGGCATCAACCCTCAAGGATGTAAAAGAGGCAGTTGCTTGCGAAGCCCTGGAATAGACCAACGCCAGGGCGGTCTCCCTGAAAGAAGAGACCAAAGAACCGAACCAAGATGGTAGGCTCCATCGGGTTTCGAGATCCAGCAACAAGCAAGGGAAAAGGGCTGGACGATTCAGCTGAACGAATCGCCCAGGTTGGCATCAGTTGAAAGGAATCAATATCCGAGAACACAGATCTTTCACTGAAAACAAGAATGACGTGAGCTAGAAGATTGAGCCTCAAGTATTCTGTGGTGGGAAACAAACCGCGAAGAACATCTGCGGTAGGAAAAGATTGCGAAAGAACAGATTGCAAAAGAACAGATTGCGAAAGAACATCTGCTCTAGAATCGAGAACACCACATCCCGAAGAACGAAAGATCGCAAAGATCCAAAAGGAAAAGAGAGCACTAAATTCTCAGGAAACAATCTTTCACCACAGAAATACAGAATGAGCAAATCCCAAGAAAGGATAGGAAAGCTCACAATCTTGATTTGCAACAAAAGCAAAAGCTCACACAAAACTGGCCGGAACGAAAACTCGATCCGAATAGTCAGAAAGTATAGTCAAAACCGGAACAAAAAATTGATCCGGATATACAAATACAAACAGATAAGCAAATCACTCGACAGTCACAAAAGATTAATATCCATCTCTCACATCCAACCCTCGATTTGATTACACTCTTCCACCACATACCACCTTCGATTGAATATTCAAGTACAACGTCCATCAAATATCGTCCATCGAACAATTCGAAACTTCATTTGACATATTCTCTCCACCATGGTCCAAACTAGAGCAAACGACAACAGTGAAGAAGAAAAAATGGAAGTACACGATCCACAAGTGGATGATCCACGAGATTCTGATGAGAACAATAGAGGAGGTAGGGGAGATGACGATGAGTTTGAAGATAGAATCATGCAAGTAATGGAAAGGGCCCTCGGTGACCCAGAAACGAACTCAACCATGAAGAGAATCATCGACCAAAAAGTAAAGAAAAGGATCATAGCAATGCGGGATGCTGAAAGAAGGGGTGAGAATCCAGATGATGAGAATAGTGGTGATGAAGGTCAACAAGATGTCGACCCAAGGGCTAACCGACTTGCAAGGAGGTTGTCCCAACCCAGAATAAAAATCAGGGGATTCAACAATGGGAGATTTCTGAACCCAGAACAGCTCGCTTTCAGAAGCAGCTTGATGGATTTTGGTATCAACTATGAATCAGCTGAAGAAATTATGAGGGGAGGAATGTCTAATATTCGTGAAATTACAGACCTCACCAAGGAAAGCATAAAGTCATTCATGCATGGATTGAAATCAATCAGTCCAGACTGTCCTAATCCAAAAAGTATCCACTATGGTAACAGACTATCATCGAGGCTTCTCACGTGGGCAAGTTGGGCTCGATATCAACCATTGATTGGAGTCAAGCCAAGAGCCATCGACTGGAAAGCAAATCCAAACAATCTGGAATTGCAGCAATTCAGAATCAAGATGATGGAGTTGATCGTGAAATCACAGGAAAAGTCAACCCCACCCGAATTAAAGGACCTTACAAAATTCAGAGAATGGGAGGAAGGCTTTCAACAAAACTTGAGATACAGATTCAACTCTGAAGATTTCCCAATCTTGTATGTCATAAGACCCCAAGAAAAGGAAGAAGTTACTGATGAAGCCAGGTCTGGAAAAGTCGGGCAAAATCCAACAGATACCTATCCAACTTGGAGTGACTACAGTGAAAGGTGTGGCGTCTTGTCAGGTCACCAGTATGATGAAGATAACAACGCCGTCTGGAGGTTGTTATGTGACGCAACAAGAAAAGGGCCTGGTTGGGAATATGTGGCACATTTCCAAAACACTGAACTGAACTCAGGAAATGCAAGAAATGCTTTCATTTCATTGATGCAGCATGCTTACACTGATACCAATATCACTATGGTTCTGAACAAAACCTATCAGGAAATGAAAGAATCACATTACACGGGTGATCATAAGAATTATGACTGGAACAAACACAAGAGGAACTGGACTGCTTTTCCATGGAACAATTCTGAGATTTGAAAAGAATCACAACGAAAGGAGATTTGTTTGGGATTTTATCAATTCAATCAGTGATGAGGGGCTTGATGCTGCAAAAGCAGATGCAATTGATGAGAGCAAAGACTATCGTGACAACTTCAATGAATGTTTGATCCTATTCACCAATCGGCTTGGATTGAAGAAGCTTGCAAATGGAAAGCATAAAAGAGGTTCCAGAAGTGTGTATTCTGTGGGCACGACCAGCAATAAGAAGCAGAAAACAACTGGAACGTTTACAGGAAAAGTTGAATGCAAGCCCTATCCAACAAGTGTTTATAAAACAATGTCAAAAGAACAGCGCCAGGAGCTTTACCAGATGAGACAGGCAAAGAAGAAGAGAAATCTCAAGGCTGCTGAGACCAAAAAGGCAAAAGATGCTGAAAATGAAGGCGCAGATGATAGCTTTGGATCAAAATCTAAGAAATGACATAGTAACCGGACACTAGAAAACAAATTGTTAAAAATGGTGAGCCTGTCATTATACAAGATGAATATCCCTCTAGATTTTGATGATGGGGAAAATGAAGAAGGATATTGTGAGCTAGACTCACATGCAGACACCACTGCGGCAGGAAGCAACATGATATTGCTCAATCCTGATCAGATCACAACGCACGTTGATGTGGCCCCTTTTTCTGAAGAATACAAGCCAATCAAGAAAAGTCCCAATTGGAAGTTGTGCTACTGCTTGGACGAATCCAACATCAGGCCAAGTCTACATCATAGTGTTCCATCAAGCGCTGTACTTTGGGAACAAATTGAAGAACAGCTTGATATGCCCATATCAAGTGAGGGATTGCAATTTCAATTCTGTTGAAGAAACACCTCGTCAGTTTGACCCCAGATCCAAGCATGGAATTACAATTCAAACGCCAATGGAAGATGATGATCCGAAAAAAGTTTTTATCAAACTGAGTATGAGAAATGTGATTTCATATTTTCCCACAAGGAAGCCAACAAGAATGGAGCTTGACGAATGTCAACATTTGATTGCAACAAATGATACCCTGTGGGATCCTCATTCACTGAAGTTCAGGATGGCTCAGTTAGCAATTGAAAATGGAGATCCAATTTCAGGGGACCAGTTTAGCCTTCAAGCCATGTCGACCGAAGAGGATCAAGCCATGGATACAAGTTCGATTGTAACAGAACCTACAAGTAATGTTACGGATATGCTCTCCAAGACCAGCTTAGAGAACAGGCATCCAAGCACGATGCAGCAATGCAAACTGATGAGGGTGCACCAGGTATCAACAAGGAGAATGCTAACAGAATGCCAAATTGCAACAGATGGAAATATTGCTCATCGGATTTCTTCAGTAACGAATATTTCAAGCGCGCAAAGGGTAGACCAGTTTTTGTTTGATGATACAGAATTTGATTTCATGGAAGCTCCTGAAGTCGAATCAAAACAAGCCCCTAACTTGCAAGAAATTGACAATACACTTGAAAGGAGATCTCTCGATAGAAGAAATCAATGGGGGCCATCAGTGATAACTATTGAAGGTCCAAACAAAGTTGACTGTGAACGCCTAGCCAAAACTTGGAATATTAGTTTCAAGAAAGCTGAGCAGACACTGAAAGTCACAACACAGAAGGCACTCAGGAATTTGCAACTACCATTGATGAAGAGGCTGCCTACACAGCGCTTGAGGAACAAAAGAATTGCACAAGGAACCTGGTACACTGATACGTGGCATGCTAGGACTACCAGTATTATGAGGCAAGAAAAATGCGCACAAATCTTCACAAATGGAAATGGGTTTGAAGTATTTATACCAATACAGGACAAGTCTCAGGCGCATCAAGGATTGAAAATATTCATTCATGAAGTTGGAATCCCTGAGCATTTGATCTCTGATGGCGCGCCAGAACAAGGATCTCCAAGAACCTACAAGACCCACTGGAGTTCAATTGTAAAGCGCAATCATATTCATCAGACATTCATACAACCTCATCGCCCATTTCAAAATCGAGCAGAGCAAGCGATTGGTCATCTTGGTAGTGCAATCACAACCAAGTCAGCAAAGAAGAAATCACCGAGGAGATTATGGTCATTTTGTGGTGAACTATGTGCTAATATCAGGCAGAGAACAGCATCAAGCAACCCTTCTTCAATGGGGAGAACTCCATTTGAATTGGTTCATGGCTATAGGCCCGATATTGCACTATACACTTCATCAGAATGGTATGATTTTGTGTTTTACTTTGATAAAGGTGATTCTTCCTCGCGGGGGGGGTGAAAGATTGGGTCGATGGTTGGGCCCCTGTGGCAATAAGATAGGTGGAGGTGATTGTTTTTGGATCCTGACCAAATCAGCAATACCAATATCTACAAATTCAATAAGGCCTGTCAAAGAATTTGAATGGAGGGATAGAGATGTCCTAAGAAGAATGGAAGCAATCGACAAATCAATTGAATCCAACATTGGTGATGAAGTGAAAGACAGCGCATCCTTCTTCCAGGAAAACTACCCGGAGCCTCAAATGGAGCTATTTGAGGATCAACCAGTGAAATCATCTGATCTGAAACTTGAAATGGCTGAGCCAGAGGCGTCAGTTGAAGATATTGATGAACCAGATGAGTATCTGGGAAATGAAGTAGTCATTGAACGAAATGATGAAAGGCTCAGGGTGTGACATTTGCAAAACAGACCAATTGGAGTAAGGAATGAGAATCCAATACTAGACACGAGGCTGTACAAATTGCAACTACCTGATGGCACCATTGAGGAATACACAGCAAATATTGTTGCAGAGAGTCTGTACAGTTCTGTTGATGATGATGGACGAATGTTCACAATGTTAGATGAGCTAATTGATCATGAATGCGACAACACCGCTTTAAGTGATGAGGAAGCCACAACTATAGCCAAAAATGGCATGAAAACCCACAAGCCGACAACTAGGGGTTGGAGGATTCTCGCCAGCTGGAAAGATGGATCAGAATCATGGTGCAAGCTCAGTGATGTTAAAGAATCATTCCCAGTGCAACTAGCTGAATACGCTGTCAACAATAATCTTGAAAAGTCACCAGCATTCCGATGGTGGGTGCACAAAATTTTGAGAAGAAAGGATCGAGTCCTTAAGGCAGCCAAAACAGCAAAGTATTGGTTGAAGACTCACAAATATGGTGTTGAATTGCCACATTCAATCACACAAGCGCTGGCAATTGATAAGAAAACATGCACTGATCACTGGGAAAGAGCAATTCATAAAGAAATGACCAACAATATGGGTGCGTTTGAATTTTCTGATGATGATGTTATTCCAGTCGGTCACAAGGAAATAACCACCCATATGATTTTTGACATCAAGCTTGGATCCATAACAAAGAAGGCTAGGTTGATAGGGGACGGTCATAAAGTTCCTGCGGTGGCAAAAGAAAATACCTACTCATCGGTTCCCAGTCGTGATTCAGTGAGGTTATTCTTCTTGCTGGCAGCGCTGAATGATTTGAAGGTTCTCTCAGCAGATATTCAAAATACATATTTGACCGCCCCAATAAAAGAGAATTACTTTCTAAGAGCGAGAGCTGAAGATGGCTTTCCTCCAGATCTTGCAGGACGGCCTTGCAAGATAGTTCGCGCATTATATGGACTGCCGGTGGCAGGTGCATCTTTCAGATCATATCTCACACATCATTTGAGGGATCTAGGATATTCCCCTTGCAAAGCTGATCCGGATGTGCACTTACGAATTGAAACCAGGAAAGATGGATCCAGATATTGGGCACTGCTCATTGCCTATGTAGATGATATCTTATGTTCTGGTGAAGATCCAAAGTTCCAGCTAGAAAACATTGAACGAAAGTTCAAGTTGAAGGACGATACTATTGAAGAGCCAACTCTGTATCTGGGAGCTGATATTGGAAAGTTTTACTTTGAAGGTGATTCAAAGCCAAGATGGTCACTATCAAGCACCAAATATACGGCGAAAGCTGTTGCAGCTGTCGAGCAAGAGCTAGGAACTGAAAAATATGGGTACAAGTATCTACCAAAATCAGCATCCAGTCCACTGTCACATGATTATCGACCGGAAATTGATATATCAGAGGAATTGAATCCTGAATTGCAAAATTACTATCAAGGTTTGATTGGAGTCCTCAGGTGGATTTGTGAATTAGGAAGGCTAGACATTGTAATGCCAGTCTCGCTGATGTCAAGGTATTTGGCTCAAGCAAGAAAGGGACATCTGAACCAGTTATTTCATATATTTGCATATTTGAAAAAATACAACAGGTCGAAATTGGTTTTGATGATACAATACCAAGCATTGATCAGAGTAAATTCCAAAAATGCGACTGGTCTGAATTTTATCCTGGTGCAGCTGAAGTCATACCAGCGGATATGCCTGAAGCTTTGTGAAAACATGTGACAATGAGTTGTTTTGTTGATGCCGACCACGCCGGATGCAAGGCAACAAGGAGATCTCATACTGGTGTCATTATCTTCATTAATAATGCGCCAATTATTTGGTTTTCCAAAAGACAAACAACAGTAGAAACGTCAACTGTTGGATCCAAAATCATCGCATTGAAAATTGCAATCAAATTGGTTGAACGTCTAAGATACAAGTTGAGAATGATGGGTGTTCCAATTGATGGGAGCACCAATGTGTATTGTGATAATGATTCTGTTGTCACAAATGTTACACGACCTGAAAGCCCATGTAAGAAGAAACACAACAGCATTGCATACCACAAGGCCCGAGAATCTATTGAAGCAGGGATTATCCAAGTTGCAAAGGAACCAGGTTTGACAAATATTGCTGATTTGTTTACTAAGCTAATGAGTGGCGCTGTTTTCCTGGAACACTGTTCTCGGTGCATGTGGTAAGTTTGTTTTTCATTCGATTGAAGCGTTCGATCAGGGAATGAAAGAAAATGGATATCTTGATCCATGGATTACAATATATCAATCGGGTAAGGATCAGGGCAAAATGCCTTGATACAAGCCAGAATGAATGGCAAAATGTCTCCCCATTTCTTTTGATAGGGCCTCTGATGGTAGACTGGATACAGTTTGGTATTCAACATATGACAATGACTCACGATGAATAAGTTAAGTCATAGAATCCAGCTGATTAACGGTTGGAGGATTTATGACTGAAGGGGACTGAAAAGAATCCATCGTGTAATGTGTATTCGTACGAAAGTCATAAGGGCAATAACCTTATCCTTAAGGTTATTCCTGAGTGAATGACCGGCAAAGACTTTACATGTGGATTGACTCTTAGCGAGAGTTTCCCCATCAGCTCACTCTTCAAAGAATTAACAACTCTAAAACACTATCATGCCCTAAAATCTATGTACAACCTAGTACTAATTCTACATGATAAGGTGCAATGCATGTGATATTCAATGAGAATATCACGGTGAATTATACGGTAACAAAAGACCGATCGAAGATGGTTTTGTGTGTGTTTTGTGTCTTAAGATTACGTGTGTTTTGTAAGCTTAGAATTACACGGAAATATGCTGTAAATTGAACGCCGATACGATCGGCTGCGTCTAAGATGATTACCTTTGATCACTAAATCAATCGATTGTAAGACCGATTGCGTTTACGTTTACTTGTTACGACACACTTTTTCTACAATTGCTTGCTCGGCTCGATTTTGAAATGGGCAATGTGGTTGGATGAATGTCTGGTGTATATGATTGCTTTCTACAATTGAATTCCAGTGCGTCTTGTAGGTCCTTGGAGAGCCTTGTTCTGGAGCACCATCAGAAGATCAAATGCTCAGGGATTCCAACTTCATGAATGAATATTTCCAATCCTTGATGCGCTTACGATTTGTCCTGTATTGGTATAAATACTTCAAACCCATTTCCATTTGTAAAGATCTGTGCGCATTTTTCTTGCCTCATAATACTGGTGGTCCTAGCATGCCACGTATCAGTGTACCAGGTTCCTTGTGCAATTCTTTTGTTCCTAAAGCGCTGTGTAGGCAGCCTCTTCATCAATGGTAGTTGCAAATTCCTGAGTGCCTTCTGAGTTGTGACTTTCAATGTCTGTTCAGCTTTCTTGAAACTAATATTCCAAGTCTTGGCTAGGCGTTCACAATCAACTTTGTTCGGACCTTCAATAGTTATCACTGATGGCCCCCATTGATTTCTTCTATCAAGAGACCTCCTCTCAAGTGTATTGTCAATTTCTTGCAAGCTAGGGGCTTGTTTTGATTCATCTTCAGGAGCTTCCATAAAGTCAAATTCTGTATCATCAAACAAAAACTGGTCTACCCTTTGCGCGCTTGAAATATTTGTTACTGAAGAAATCCGATGAGAGATATTGCCATCTGTTGCAATTTGGCATTCAGTCAGCACTCTTCTGGTTGATACCTGGTGTAATCTCATCAGCTTGCATTGCTGCATGAGATTTGGATGCCTTGTCTCTAGGCTAGTCTTGGAGAGCATGTCTGTAACATTACTTGTTGGTTCTGTTACAACTGAGCTTGTGTCTCCAGTTGACATGGCTTGAACGCTAAACTGGTCCCCTGAAATTGGATCACCATTTTCAATTGCTAACTGAGCCATCCTGAACTTCAGTGAATGTGGGTCCCATGGGGTGTCATTTGTTGCAATCAAATGTTGACATTCATCAAGCTCCATTCTTGTTGGCTTCCTTGTGGGGAAATAAGAAATCACATTTCTCATACTCAGTTTTATAAAAACTTTCCTGGGGTCGTCATCTTCCATTGGGGTTTGGATTGTAATTCCATGCTTGGATCTGGGGTCAAACTGACGAGGTGTTTCTTCAACAGAATTGAAATTGCAATCCCTCACTTGATATGGGCATATCAAGCTGTTCTTCAATTTGTTTCCAAAGTACAGCGCTTGATGGAACACTATGATGTAGACTTGGCCTGATGTTGGATTTGTCCAAGCGGTAGCACAACTTCCAATTGGGATTTTCTTGATTGGCTTGTACTCTTCAGAAAAAGGCGCAACATCAACATGCATTGTGATCTGATCAGGATTGAGCAATATCATGTTGCTTCCTGCCGCAGTGGTGTCTGCATGTGAGTCTAGCTCACAATATCCTTCTTCATTTTCTCCATCATCAAAATCTAGAGGGATATTCATCTTATATAATGACCGGCTCACCATTTTTAACAATTTGTTTTCTAGTGTCCGGTTATTATGTCATTTCTTAGATTTTGATCCAAAGCTATCATCTGCGCCTTCATTTTCAGCATCTTTTGCCTTTTTGGTCTCAGCAGCCTTGAGATTTCTCTTCTTCTTTGCCTGTCTCATCTGGTAAAGCTCCTGGCGCTGTTCTTTTGACATTGTTTTATAAACACTTGTTGGATAGGGCTTGCATTCAACTTTTCCTGTAAACGTTCCAGTTGTTTTCTGCTTCTTATTGCTGGTCGTGCCCACAGAATACACACTTCTGGAACCTCTTTTATGCTTTCCATTTGCAAGCTTCTTCAATCCAAGCCGATTGGTGAATAGGATCAAACATTCATTGAAGTTGTCACGATAGTCTTTGCTCTCATCAATTGCATCTGCTTTTGCAGCATCAAGCCGCTCATCACTGATTGAATTGATAAAATCCCAAACAAATCTCCTTTCATTGTGGTTCTTCTCAAATCTCAGGATTGTTCCATGGAAAGCAGTCCAGTTTCTCTTGTGTTTGTTCCAATCATAATTCTGAGCATCGCCAGTGTAATGTGATAGTTTCATTTCCTGGTAGGTTTTGTTCAGAACCATAGTGATATTGGTATCAGTGTAAGCATGCTGCATCAATGAAATGAAAGCATTTCTTGCATTTCCTGAGTTCAGTTCAGTGTTTTGGAAATGTGCCACATATTCCCAACCAGGCCCTTTTCTTGTTGCATCATATAACAACCTCCAGACGGCGTTGTTATCTTCATCATACTGGTGACCTGACAAAACACCACACCTTTCATTGTAGTCACTCCAAGTTGGATAGGTATCTGTTGGACTTTGCCCGACTGTTCCAGACCTGGCTTCATCAGTAACATCTTCCTTTTCTTGGGGTCTTATGACATACAAGATTGGGAAATCTTCAGAGTTGAATCTGTATCTCAAGTTTTGTTGAAAGCCTTCCTCCCATTCTCTGAATTTTGTAAGGTCCTTTAATTCGGGTGGGGTTGCTTTTTCCTGTGATTTCACACTCGACTCCATCATCTTGATTCTGAATTGCTGCAATTCCAGATTATTTGGGTTCGCGTTCCAGTCAATGGCTCTTGGCTTGACTCCAATCAATGATTGATACTGAGCCCAATCCGCCCATGTGAGGAGCCTCGACGATAGCCTGTTACCATAGTGGATACTTTTTGGATTAGGACAGTCTGGACTGATAGATTTCAATCCATGCATGAATGATTTGATGCTTTCCTTGTTGAGGTCTGTAATTTCACGAATATTGGACATTCCTCCCCTCATAATTTCTTCAGCTGATTCATAGTTGATACCAAAATCCATCAAGCTGCTTCTGAAAGCAAGCTGTTCTGGGTTCAGGATTTTTCCATTGTTGAATCCATTGATTGTTATTTTGGGTTGGAAGGACCTCCTTTCGTATCGCTTAGACCTTGAACTGTCATCTTGTTGGTTCTCATCATCATCATCATCATCATCATCACTGCTGTCACTTCTATTGACATCATCTGGATTTCTGCGTTGCGCCACTGCATCTTGTATGGCTCTGATCCTTTTCTTTACTTCCTTGTCGATGACTCTTTTCCAAGTTGAGTTCATTTCTGGATCAGTCATAGCCTTTTCCATTACACGCATGATTGTTTTCTCATTCAATCTGTCTCCTTCCATACTTTCCTCATCACTCTCACCATCCATGGTGATTCCTGGTAGATCTTGATCCACGTCCATTTTTGTTTCCTCAATGGAGCCATAGTCGTCATTGTCTTTTGGCTTTGCTTTTGATCTTGTTTGTCTTTTCGTTGGAGCCATGATGAAGACAAGATTTCAAATGATCGTTTTTTTGGAGTATGGATGGTCGTTTCGATGGAAGTTGCAATCGACAGACAATATTCGTTGGACGTTGTGATCGAATATTCAATCGAAGGTGGTATGTGGAGAAAGAGAGTCTGTTTGTATTTGTATATCCGGATCGAATTTTCGTTCCGGTTAGTACTGTTGTTCGGATCGAGTTTTCGTTCCGGTTATCTGTATGTGTGAACTTTTGCTTTTGTCGCAATTTAAGATTGTGAGCTTTCCTATCCATTCTTGGGATTTGCTCATTCTGTATTTCTGTGGTGAAAGATTGTTTCCTGAGAATTTAGTGTTCTCTATTTCCTTTTGGTTCATTGGGATTTGGTGTTCTCATTTCTATATCTTTTGATTTTCGTTTTTTTTCTTTCGTGCGGGCAGATGCTCTTCGCAATCTGTTCCTTCTTGCGGGCAGATGCTCTTTGCAATCTGCTCCTTCCAATCTGTTTCGCCACAGAATACTTGAGGCTCAATCTTCTGGCTCACGTCATTCTTGTTTTCAGTGCAAGATCAGTGTTCTTGAATTGGATATTGATTCCTTTCAACTGATGCCAACCTGGGCGACTCTTTCAGCTGAATTGTCCAGCCCTTTTCCCTTGCTTGTTGCTGGATCTCGAAACCCGGTGGAGCCACCACCTTGGTCCGAGTCTTCGTGAAAAGAATTCACCGTGTAAGGCGTATTTGTACGAAAAGTCATAAGGGCAATAACCTTATCCTTAAGGTTATTCCTGAGTGAATGACCAGCAACGACTTTACATGTGGATTGGCTCTTAGCGAGAGTTTCCCCATCAGCTCACTCTTCGAAGAATTAACAACTCTAAAACACTATCATGCCCTAAAATCTACGTACAACCTAGTACTAATTCTACACGATAAGGTACAATACACGTGATATTCCAATGAATATTACGGTGAATTATACGGTAACAAAAGACCGATCAAATAAAGAAAGTGTGTCGTAACAAACAAACGCAAACGGTCTTACGATCGATTGATTTAGTGAGCAATTGGTACAGTCGATTGTCTTCGACGATCGAGTCAACGGGTTAATTACTCTCGTATCATCGTGTCGATTTACGGCATATTACCGCGTAATTCTTAGCATACAAAGCACACGTAAAGAGACACGAAACACATGTAAAACCATCTTCGATCGGTCTTTTGTTACCGTATAATTCACCGTGATGTTCTCATTGAATATCACATGTGATTGTACCTTATTGTGTAGAATTAGTACTAGATTGTATGTAGATTTTAGGGCATGATAGTGTTTTAGAGTTGTTAATTCTTCGAAGAGTGAGCTGAGAGGAAAATCTCGCTAAGAGGCAATCCACATAAAAGCGCCGACGATTATTCATTGATAAATAACCTTACGAATAAGGTTATTTGCCCTTATGACTTTTCGTGCTATACGCCCGCTTAGTACGTACGAATACGCGTTACACGGTGGATTCTTTTCAGTCCCCTTCAGTCGTAAATCCAATCGTTAAGCGTTTGGATCTTTTGACTTAATCTATTCATCGTGAGTCGTGTTGAATACCAAACTGTATCCAGTCTACCATCAGAGGCCCTATCAAAAAGAAATGGGGCGGCATTTTGCCTTTCATTCTGGCTTGTATCATGGCATTTTGCCCTGACCCTTGCCGGTTTGATATATTGTATTCATGGATCAAATTATCCATTTTCGAAATGCTCATTGCAGAACGATTTGTTCATTTTTCGTGATTGAACTTAGAAAATCAACTTGTTACTTCAATCGAACGATCGATCGAACATTCCATCGTATGATTGATTTTTATCAAATCTCTTACCACATGCAACGAGAACAATGTTCTCTGAAAACAGCGCCACTCATTAGCTTTGTAAACAAATCAGCAATATTTGTTGAACCTGGTTCCTTTGCAACTCTGATAATTCCTGCTGCAATAGATTCACGAGCTTTGTGATATGCAATGCTGTTGTGCTTCTTCTTACATGGGCTTTCAGGTCGTGTAACATTTGTAACAACTGAATCATTATCACAATACACATTTGTGCTCCCATCAATTGGAACACCCATCATTCTCAACTTGTACCTTAGACCTTCAACCAATTCGATTGCAATTTTCAAAGCAATGATTTCAGATCCAAAAGTTGATGTCTCAACTGTTGTTTGTCTTTTGGAAAACCAAATGATCGGTGCATTATTAATGAAGATAATAACACCAGTATGAGATCTCCTTGTTGCCTTGCATCCGGCATGATCAGCATCGACAAAACAGCTCATCGTCACATGTTTTCCCAAAGCTTCAGGCATATCTGTTGGTATGACTTCAGCAGCACCAGGATAAAATTCAGACCAGTCACATTTTTGAAATTTACTTTCATCAACACTTGGTACAGTATCATCAAAAACCAGTTTTGACCTGTTGTACTTTTTCAAATATGCAAATATATGAAACAACTGATTCAAATGCCCGATCCTTGCCTGTGCCAGATACCTTGACATCAGTGATACTGGCATTACTATGTCAAGTCTTCCTAGTTCACAACTCCACCTGAGAACTCCAATTAAACCTTGATAGTAATTTTGCAATTCAGGGTTCAATTCTTCTGATATATCAATTTTTGGTCGATAATCATGTGACAGTGGACTAGATGCTGACTTTGGTAGATACTTGTAGCCATATTTTTCAGTTCCTAACTCTTGTTCGACTGCTGCAACAGCTTTCGCTGTGTACTTAGTGCTTGATAATGACCATCTTGGCTTTGAATCACCTTCAAAGTAGAATTTCCCAATATCAGCTCCCAAATATAGAGTTGGCTCTTCAATTGTATCATCCTTCAATTTGAACTTTCGTTCAATGTTTTCAAGCTGGAACTTTGGATCTTCGCCAGAACATAGGATATCATCTACGTATGCAATGAGCATTGCCCAGTATCTGGATCCATCTTTCCTGGTTTCAATCCTTAAGTGCACATCCGGATCTGCCTTACAAGGTGAATATCCAAGATCTCTCAAATGCTGAGTGAGGTATGACCTGAAAGATGCACCAGCAACCGGCAGTCCATATAATGCGCGAACAATCTTGCAAGGTCTTCCTGCAAGGTGAGGTGGAAAACCATCTTCTTCTCTTGCTTTTAGAAAATATTTCTCTTTAATCGGGGCTGTCAAATATGCATTTTGAATATCAGCTGAGAGAACCTTCAAATCATTCAGCGCTGCCAGCAGAAAGAATATTCTTACTGAGTCTCGACTGGGAACCGATGAATAAGTATTTTCTTTGGCCACTGCAGGAACTTTGTGACCGTCCCCTACCAATCTGGCCTTCCTTGTTAGGGACCCAAGCTTGATGTCAAAAATCATGTGGGTTGTTATCTGTTTATGGCCAACTGGGATAACATCATCATCAGAAAATTCAAACGCTGCCATATTATTTGTCATTTCCTTATGAATTGCTCTTTCCCAGTGGTCAGTCCCCGTTTTCTTATCAATAGCCAGCGCTTGTTTGATTGAATGTGGCAATTCAACTCCATATTTGTGAGTCTTCAACCAATACTTTGCTGTTTTGGCCGCTTTAAGGATTCGGTCCTTCCTCCTCAAAATTTTGTGCACCCACCATCTGAAAGCTGGTGATTTTTCAAGATTATTGTTAACTGCATACTCGGCTAATTGCACTGGAAATGATTCTTTCACATCACTTAACTTACACCAAGATTCAGTGCCATCTTTCCAACTGGCTAAAATTCTCCAACCTCTAGTTGTAGGTTTATGGGTTTTCCTGCCATTTTTGCTATGGTCGTGGCTTCATCATCAGTTAGTGCAGTGTTGTCGCATTCATGGTCAATGAGCTCATCTAGTGGAGTGAACATCCTCCCGTCATCATCAACAGAGCTGTATAGGCTTTCTGCAACAATATTTGCCGTGTATTCCTCCATGGTGCCATCAGGTAGTTGCAATTTATACAGCCTCGTGTCTAGTATAGGATTCTCGTTTCTGATTCCTATTGGTCTGTTTTGCAAGTCGCGAACCCTGTCCTTGACAACGCACCTTAGTCTTTCATCACCTCTTTCAATGATCACTTCATTTCCCAGATATTCATCTGGTTCATCAACATCTTCTACCGATGCTTCTGGCTCAGCCATTTCGAGTTTCATATCCGGTGTTTTTACTGGTTGATTCTCAAATAGCTCTATTTGGGGCTCTGGGTAGTTTTCCTGGAAGAATGATGCGCTGTCCTTGACTTCATCTCCAATCTTGGATTCAATTGATTTGTAAATGGCTTCCATGCTTCTTAGGACATCTCTATCCCTCCATTCATATTCCTTTACAGGCCTTATTGAATTTGTAGATATTGGTATTGCTGATTCGGTCAGGAGCCAAAAACAATCCCCCCCACCTACCCTATTTCCACAGGGACCCAACCATCGCGCCAGCCTTTCAACACCTCGGGTGGAAGAATCACCTTTTTCATAATAAAACACAAAATCATACCATTCTGATGAAGTGTATAATGTAATATCGGGCCTATAGCCATGGACCAATTCAAATGGGGTTCTCCCCATTGAAGAAGGGTTGTTGGAGGCTGTTCGCTGCCTGATATTAGCACATAGTTCACCACAAAATGACCATAATCTTCTCGGTGACTTCTTCTTTGCAGACTTGGTTGTGATTGCACTACCAAGATGGCCAATCGCTTGTTCTGCTCGATTTTGGAATGGGCAATGTGGCTGGATAAATGTCTGATGGATATGGTTGCGCTTTACAATTGAATTCCAGTGTGTTTTGTAGGTTCTTGGGGATCCTTGTTCTGGCGCACCATCAGAAATCAAATGCTCTGGAATTCCAATTTCATGAATAAATGTCTTCAGTCCTTGGTGGGCTTGTGATTTGTCCTGTATTGGTATAAATACTTCAAACCCATTTCCATTTGTAAAGATCTGTGCACATTTTTCTTGCCTCATAATACTCGTGGTTCTTGCATGCCATGTATCAGTGTACCAGGTTCCTTGTGTCACTCTCTTGTTCCTGAAGCGCTGAGTAGGCAGTCGCTTCATCAATGGTGATTGCAAATTCCTGAGTGCCTTCTGCGTCGTGACTTTCAGTGTCTGTTCAGCTTTCTTGAAACTAATGTTCCAAGTTTTGGCTAGGCGTTCACAGTCAACTTTGTTTGGACCTTCAATTGTTATCACTGATGGCCCCCATTGATTTCTTCTGTCAAGAGACCTCCTTTCTAGTGTATTGTCAATTTCTTGCAAGCTAGGGGCCTGTTTTGATTCTGCTTCAGGAGCTTCCATAAAGTCAAATTCTGTATCATCAAACAAAAATTGGTCTACCCTTCGCGCGCTTGAAATATTCCTTACTGAAGAAATCCGATGAGCAATATTTCCATCTGTTGCAATCTGGCATTCAGTTAGCATTCTCCTTGTGGATACTTGATGGACCCTCATCAGTTTGCATTGCTGCATGACACTTGGATGCCGTTCCTTTCCTAAGCTGGTCTTGGGAAGTGTATTTGTAACATTACTAGCAGGTTCTGTTACAACAGAACTTTCCTCCATTGCTTGGTCCTCTTCGGTCGACATAGCTTGAAGGCTGAATTGGTCCCCTGAAATTGGATCTCCATTGTCAATGGCTAGCTCGGCCATCCTGAACTTCAGTGAATGTGGATCCCAGGGGGTATCATTTGTTGCTATCAAATGTTGACATTCATCAAGTTCCATTCTTGCGGGCTTTCTTGTGGGGAAATATGAGATCACATTTCTCATACTCAGTTTGATAAAAACTTTCTTCGGATCATCATCCTCCAGTGGAGTTTGAATTGTAATTCCATGCTTGGATCGTGGATCAAATTGGCGAGGTGTTTCTTCAACAGAGTTGAAATTGCAGTCCCTCACTTGATTTGGGCATATCAAGCTGTTTTTCAATTTGTCCCCAAAGTACAGTGCTTGATGGAACACTATGATATATACTTGGCCTGATGTTGGATTTGTCCATGCAGTCGCACAGCTTCCAATGGGGATTTTCTTGATGGGCTTGTACTCTTCAGAAAAAGGTGCAACATCAACGTGTGTTGTGATTTGATCAGGATTCAGCAATACCATATTGCTTCCTGCTGCAGTAGTATCTGCATGTGAGTCTAACTCACAATATCCTTCTTCACTTTCCCCATCATCAAAACCTACAGGGACATTCATCTGGTATAATGACCGGCTCACCATTTTTAACAATTTGTGTTCTAGTGATAGTGTCCGGTTATTATGTCATTTCTTAGATTTTGATCCAAAACTGTCACCAGCGCCTTCATTTTCAGTTTCTTTCTTTTTAGTCTCAGCAGCCTTGAGATTTCTTTTCTTTTTAGCCTGTCTCATCTGGTAAAGCTCCTGGCGCTGTTCTTTTGACATTGTTTTATAAACACTTGTTGGGTAAGGCTTGCACTCAACTTTTCCTGTAAAAGTTCCAGTTGTCTTTTGCTTTTTGTTGCTGGTTGTGCCCATAGAATACAAACTTCTGGAACCTCTTTTACTCTTCCCTGTTGCAAGCTTTTTCAATCCAAGACGATTGGTGAATAGAATCAAACATTCATTGAAGTTGTCACGATAGTCTTTGCTTTCATCAATTGCATCTGCTTTTGCAGCATCAAGTCGCTCGTCACTGATTGAATTGATAAAATCCCAGACAAATCTTCTTTCATTATGATTCTTTTCAAATCTCAGAATCGTTCCATGGAAAGCAGTCCAATTTCGCTTGTGCTTGTTCCAGTCATAACCCTTGGAATCTCCAGTGTAGTGTGAATCTTTCATATCCTGATATGTCTTATTCAGAACCATAGTGATATTGGTATCAGTGTAAGCGTGTTGCATGAGAGAAATGAAAGCGTTTCTGGCATTACCAGAATTCAGTGCAGTGTTTTGGAAATGTGCCACATATTCCCAACCGGGACCTTTTCTAGTTGCATCACACAGCAACCTCCAGACGACGTTGTTGTCCTCATCATACTGGGGACCTGACAGGACACCACATCTTTCATTGTAATCACTCCAAGTTGGATAAGTATCTGTTGTAGTTTGCCCGACTGTTCCAGCCCTGGCTTCATCAGTAACTTCTTCCTTTTCTTGGGGTCTTATGACATACAAGATTGTAAAACCCTCAGAGTTGAATCTGTATCTCAAGTTTTGTCGGAAGCCTTCCTCCCATTCCCTGAATTTTGTGAGATCCTTCAGCTCTGGTGGAGTTGCCTTTTCCTGTGATTTCACACTTGATTCCATCATCTTGATTCTGAATTGCTGCAGTTCCAAGTTGTTTGGGTTTGCGTTCCTGTCGATAGCCATTGGCTTGACTCCAATCAATGGTTGATACCGGGCCCAATTTGCCCAAGTTAGGAGCCTCGATGATAGTCTGTTACCATAGTGGATACTTTTTGGATTAGGACAGTCCGGACTGATAGATTTCAATCCATGCATGAACGATTTAATGCTCTCTTTGTTGAGGTCTGTAATTTCGCGGATATTAGACATCCCTCCCCTCATAATTTCTTCAGCTGATTCATAGTTGATGCCAAAATCCATTAGGCTGCTCCTGAAAGCTAGCTGTTCTGGGTTCAGAAATCTACCATTGTTGAATCCCCTGATTTTTATCCTGGGTTGGGATGACCTTCTTCCCAGCCGTTCAGCTCTTGCGTTCTCTGCATTTTGGTCAGCATCGTTTCCTTCATCCTCATTTTCGCTATCCGCGTCATCTGGATTCACACCCTTTCTTTCTGCATCTCTAATTGCCCTGACTCTTTTCTTTATTTCTTGGTCGATGATTCTCTTCATGGTTGAGTTTGATTCTGGGTCCTCAAAGGCCCTTTCCATGACTTCCATGATTTTATCTTCCAATTTCTCTTCCAAATCGTCATCGTCTGAATCGTCATCGTCATCCACTTCCATTTTTGTTTCTTCCATGTCGTCGTCCGCTCTAGTTCGTACCATGGTGATGAATTGTAACGGAGTTTCGAATTATATTGGAGGAGTATGGATGGTTGATTCGTAGTAAGTTTCGGATATTCGTTTTGGGTGGTATTCAGTGTGAGTCGGAGGTGGTATGTTGGAGAGAGAAGGTAATCGGGGTTTGGATGTGAGGGATGGGTATTTATCGTTGGTGACTGTCAGGTGGTCTGCTTATCTGTTTTGTATTTATCCGGATCGAATTTTCGTTCCGGTTAGTTATTTTTTGTGTGAGCTTTTGCTTTTGTTGCAAATCGAGATTGTGAGCTTTCCTATCCTTTCTTGGGATTTGCTCATTCTGTATTTCTGTGGTGAAAGATTGAAAGATTGTTTCCTGAGAATTTAGTGTTCTCTTTTTCCTTTTGGATCTTTTCGATCTTCGAGATTTGGTGTTCTCATATCTTTGGATTTTCGTTTTCCTTGCGGGCAGATGCTCTTCGCAATCTGTTCCTTCTTGCAAGCAGATGTTCTTCGCAATCCGTTTCACCGCAGAATACTTCAGGCTCAATCTTCTGGCTCACTCATTCTTGTTTTCAGTGAAAGATCAGTGTTCTCGGATTGGATATTGATTCCTTTCAACTGATGCCAACCTGGGCGACTCTTTCAGCTGAATTGTCCAGTGTCTTTTCCCTTGCTTGTTTTGCTGGATCCCAAAACCCGGTGGAGCCACCACCTTGGTTCGGTTCTTTGGTCTCTTCTTTCAGGGAGACCGCCCTGGTGTTGGTCTATTCCAGGGCTCCACAGGCAACTGCCTCTTTTACATCCTTGAGGGTTGATGCCGGTAGCTGATCAGGCTAGTCCGGATTAGTCTTCGAGCTCAACTGCGTTTCTCGGTGGGAAACGCGGTCCTCAGCATTGTAGGATGCTGGCCACAGCTCGTAGAGAGTGCTGTGGGTCTGATAAACTAAAGAAAGTGTGTCGTAACAAACAAACGCAAACGGTCTTACGATCGATTGATTTAGTGAGCAATTGGTACAGTCGATTGTCTTCGACGATCGAGTCAACGGGTTAATTACTCTCGTATCATCGTGTCGATTTACGGCATATTACCGCGTAATTCTTAGCATACAAAGCACACGTAAAGAGACACGAAACACATGTAAAACCATCTTCGATCGGTCTTTTGTTACCGTATAATTCACCGTGATGTTCTCATTGAATATCACATGTGATTGTACCTTATTGTGTAGAATTAGTACTAGATTGTATGTAGATTTTAGGGCATGATAGTGTTTTAGAGTTGTTAATTCTTCGAAGAGTGAGCTGAGAGGAAAATCTCGCTAAGAGGCAATCCACATAAAAGCGCCGACGATTATTCATTGATAAATAACCTTACGAATAAGGTTATTTGCCCTTATGACTTTTCGTGCTATACGCCCGCTTAGTACGTACGAATACGCGTTACACGGTGGATTCTTTTCACAAAGATGGTTTTGCGTGTGTTTCATGTCTTAAGATTACATGTGTTTTTGTATGCTCGAAATTACACGATACTACGAGTAATTTGATGACGATGAGTAATTAACCTGTCGATCGGCAAAGACGATCGAACCGTAATAATCTTGCTAACTAAATCAATCGATCGTAAGACCGATTGCATTTGTTTGTTTGTTACGACACACTTTTTCTAGTTTATCAGACCCACAGCGTCTACGGGCTGTGGCCAGCATCCTACAATGCTGAGGACGGCGATTCAAAGAGAAACGCAGTTTGAGCTCGAAGACTAATCCCGACTAGCCTGATCAGCTACCGGCATCAACCCCCAAGGATGTAAAAGTCTGATTCCTACTCCGTGTCGTTAAATTACAGTAGGAAGATTGCAGTAATATTGATTAGATTCTAAAATTGTGAGCATTAGGATTAAGTTATATTCGGATCGAACTGCACCTCAGTCGGTCTCTCTTTACAGGTCGTATATGCGTTGAGATGAATCGTATAAACAGTTATTTGCTTTGGCGACTAATACGAGTAACTGGTTTAGTCTGTCTGTATGTCCCTAACCGCGTGATTTCTAGAGTCCCCGTGTCTTCGTGGTAGTGAGAGTACTAGTAGAAGATACCTATCCCGCGGATCTCATTTTTTTTTTTCATCAACCCCATCTCGCCACATACACCTCATTGCTAGCTCAATTAGCCTGGTTCCACTCATTAATTTTGTGAGTAAGTCCGCGATATTCGACTCGCCTGGCTCCTTTGCAATCCGGATAATTCCTGCTGCTATGCACTCCCTTGCCTTATGATAAGCAACACTATTATGCTTCTTCTTACAAGGGCTTTCTGGTCGTGTAGTGTTCTTCACGACTGACTCATTGTTACAGTAGATATTGGTAGGTCCTTCTATAGGTACGCCCATCATCCGTAGCTTATATCTTAGCCCCTGTTGTCGGTCAAAAATACACGTACTCTACTTACGTACATTCTACAGGAATTATATCCATTCTACACTTGAAAAGTTACTTATACTCCTCCAGAGATAAAAATGACTTCAAGTATCCAGACATTTAGGTCATATCATGTGTTCTCTGTCTTATGACGAATTACACATGATCAACGACCGGTTTGGACATCCCTACATACAACACTAACACAGGGATACCGGTCAAATACAGTAAAATACCAGTAACAGAGCAATCTCATGATATGCTCACATCTCTTTAAATTTCAATTATCCTATACCTTTCGGTCGATTTTTAGAGTTACAACAGGTTATAGAGCCCTTATACCTTCCACTAACAAGTGGATACCTTAAACTACCTATCTCCGCCCCGTACAGCACCTCCACTGTCGGTTACAGCCAGAGTATACTTGGTACGGGACTCGGCGACGGGCTGTATCAATAGACCTCCCCCCCTCTCTTCTTTCCTTTCTTTCTTTCTCCTTCGTCGCGTATCAAGGGGTGTATACAGATCCTTCTACCAAGAATCTTCTTCTGTAATACACGACCAAGCATACGTATCAAGGGGTGTAACTACAGAACATTCTACCAAGAATCTCCTTCTGTAATACACATCTAAGGACGTTGGATCGAACGATTACAATTACGACAACGTTAATACAAACTAAAGACCACCGCCGTCTTTAATGAAAGCCAATTGCATCGGACACGCTGATTGCAATACCCCGTATTTTTCTTCCGCGTCCATCATCCCCATAAAGAACCAATGACGCCCATTTGATTGTGCTAAGCACTTCTTTATACAACAATACAACAGACTGCCACTCATCCTACGATAGTTGCTTCAATCGCCGCTAACGTCATACGCCAATTGCCCTGCGCAACACCCTGCAATTGCGATCCGACGTCTTCTTCCTCCAAATCTTCGACTGTTAGTAGTCTTCTCCGACGGTTGATCTTTCTTTGGTTCATTCTGTCTGCTCCCCTTCGGACCATTACTTTGGTTATTTCTGCACCTTCGCGGATCATTCCGACGGCCCTTTTCGATAATCAATCAATTGCTCCGCACAGCGCTGAGCACTTCCAATCCAAACAGCAATCTCTATCCCGTTTACCTCCACGGCCTACAACAACGATTCACTTCCAGTAATTCACCGACGATCCTACCAAGAATCTCATTCTGTAATACGTTGACGCTGGTTCCTTCCTTTGGTCCTTTCCTTCGGTCCCTCCGGTTATTTCTTTTGCCTCGACCGTTCTTTGGCTCTTCGGACGATTGTTTCTACCGTACGACGAACGTTCCACGGTTAATTCTCAGATCCCCTCCAGATTGTTGTGAGCCTGCTCTTACGCGCCTCACCACCAATCTCTTTCCGATCATTCCTTTTGTCCCCCACGCCGTTTCGACATCTTGATATATCGAATACTCCTTCCCTCCTTCCGCCATTTCTTTTGACGAATCCGACGCGGATTACCCAAACAAATCACCCACTAAAGGAATCCCTCAGATCCAATCGAGATCATTGAGATCCTGCTGTTGAGTATCTTCTCTCATCCCCCACATTCGTTAATTCGTTTACCACCTACTACGATCGAACGATTCCTGGAACCGCCGTAAGCTACCATCAACCATGCCGGACACAACTGACCTTGACTGGAACGCCATCGAGGAAATTACCAAACCCTGCCGATGCTGACAAGCATGTTCGTCTAAACCAAGCATTCTCCCAATACCTAGACTATGCGAAGACAGACAGCCTTTTCATCGCCCACAAAGAAGGAACCAAGACACTAGGCCTCAACCCAGTTACCATCCTCCGTGAGCTCATCATTGATGAAATATTTGACTGCCTCCCTTCTAAAGCGAGAACAGAAACAACCAAACAACACATCGTCACCCTCTTCAAATTGTCCACCTTGTGGCATATTGCAGCCAACGGTTCCTTAGGACGCATCCGGAACAAGGCTACACTCGATGCAGCCGCTCGACAAGCGATTGCAAATCACAGCCCTGTTCTACGTCTACAAATGCAAATTCCCCACTGGGGATTTCCAACAGATTGGTGGCCATATGACTTCATGTCAGTCTATGACACCAACATCTACAGTCTCCCTACAAAAAAAAACACCCACAAAGCTACACCGGTAGCAGATAAAACTCCCAATGCATCCAGGGCCCGATTTGCCAACTCACCACAGCCTCCGATGCGCAACCGACTGCTACCATCTGCGACACTTGCGGAAGGCACTGACCTTCCAAACTCCGCTCCTGCATACATCCGATCATTGCAATCTCCATGCCATCATCACATTTCCTCCAGACCGAATCATCCGCCTGTCCTTCGACTCTCCAGACGACACCGTGATGCCCTGAAGATAATGATGTATCACTTGTATGCCAACATCCTCTCACTGAATTGGTTTTACAATACTTTTGACTGAACATCGCAACCGACTGCAACTTCCCGATCATCGGTTAGTTGCCTTACCCCATCAAACTCTCCTACGACGTTCTTTGTCCGTCTTGGATGAACCTACAATCGAGTGCTTTCTACAAGTGGTTCCCCTATTTGTGTTCGATCAACCCATCGTCCTCAATACGATTTCATATTCCCAATCATGGGACACGTTCGACCTTAACCATGGAATTCTATTGAACCCTCGAATTCTATTCTTTAAGTGTGAATCAAGGGGTGTGCATTGGATCACCACATGCCGCTTAATTTGGACACATCTACCTTACAGAGTTTTCCCTCATCAGCCTCCACCAATTTACTTATCATCGCCCGCACGCGACACGGATCCCACTGAAAACAAATCACCGAACCGACTGATAATTCACCACTCCTCCACTCCGTGCCGAATCAAGGGGTGTGTTGTCGGTTCCGACGAATTCACGGAACTTACTTAATTAACATGCGAGCTAGATGCGATCTCATACAGAAGGAATCTACTAGTCGGCTTTGGACCCCGTTCTTCAATCCTTAACTTGATATTCTCCTTGCATTCCTTCAGACACGTCTCTTCGTATTCCTACGGCATCCAATAATGACACGATCAAGTCTCTATGCGTCAATTCTGATTGCCCAATCTCATCTTCCAAGATATGAATCGCCATCACTTTGAATATTAAATCTATTCTCTTCATTCTCTATCCACCAGAATCCTTCCTCTCCAGTTCAATTGATTCACCTCATCCCTAACCGGCTTGAGTCGTTTTGGCGATTAAATTGAAATATGGTCGATCCCTCCGCCACCGACTATCGTCTTCGACACTTAATTGATTCCCTTATCAATCGATTCTCGAACCTACCATCACCTACCATCAATCCCATCTACGATCGATATACACGAGTTCGATTTGATTGAACCGAGGCTATACCTACATCAGAGGTCCTCCTCTTCAAAGACATTCCTCTTGATTCTACGGCATGTCTCTTTGCGTTTCTGCGAGTCAATTCTGATTTCCCAATCTCATCTCCCTACAACAATACCATTCGATTCGATTCTACGATCAAATTGCTTTCTACGATCTTTCAATCGTATTTCACACTCAACCGATTCCTACGATTCAATCCCTTGGTCGGCGTTTGATATTTGATTCTGGAATCGATAGATCTTCTTCCCACCAAGTCAGAAATGAATCCCCTCCGATTCCATCTTTGCAAATATGACTCCCATCTATTTGTTGAGATCCACAATCGATCCTTCCTCTCCAGTTCAATCAATCCACCCCATCAGGAATCAATTCATTTGATTCTATTCGACGATTGAATTGAACCTAAGACTACAGTCGATTGGTCCTCTCTTCACCGATCTCTTTGACAGAGTTATTCGATCTCTACTGATCGAGTTTCTATGAGTCGATTCAGATTGCCCAATCTTTCCTTATCAATCAATTTTGTTTCCCCTCCGTTGAAATCTTCAATTGAGCCTTCTGTTCCAGTTCCATTGGTACAGTTGATTCCTCAATACGGATCAATCCTATTCTACGACTATCTACGATCAATTTTCCATGCGTCGATTCAGATTCCCCAATCTCCTTTCCAGGATACGCATCAATATTCTGTCTTGTCTCCAACTTGATTCGATTTGTACTATGGTCGATCCCTCCGCCGACTGTCGATCCCTTCTCCTCTTTGAGCTAATCCTCACGCTCGATCCATACACAATCAATCATGGCTCTCCCCTCCGTTGAGATCCTTAATTCAATCTTCTGCTCCAGCTCAATCAATCCGCCTCATCCCTATCTGACTCATATGATTCGTCTCGACAATTGAATTGAAACTTGGCTCTACATTTACTCAAGCTACGATCGAATTACGATTGTCAATCAATCGTCTTCGATGCTGCTCACTCGACTTCTAAGAATGGATTCTCCAATCATATCGATTCCTAATGTCTCCTACGACTTGATGATTCATTAGCCATTCAATCGATATCCTAATCAGATCTTTGATCTCCTATCCATCAGCGTTTCCCTCTCATCGATTTCACGACCACTACATCATACTCAAGCACCTCTCCTTCCTCATTGATTTACGATTGGTTCGATTCTACGATTACAATCTTCCGATTTGATATCCAAGCCCATAATTCGTTTTCTAGAGTTCTAGAAGATGGAGAACCGACTTGTAATTCAACACTCCTTCACTAAGTGTTGAATCAAGGGGTGTGTTGTCGGTCAAAAATACACGTACTCTACTTACGTACATTCTACAGGAATTATATCCATTCTACACTTGAAAAGTTACTTATACTCCTCCAGAGATAAAAATGACTTCAAGTATCCAGACATTTAGGTCATATCATGTGTTCTCTGTCTTATGACGAATTACACATGATCAACGACCGGTTTGGACATCCCTACATACAACACTAAAACAGGGATACCGGTCGAATACAGTAAAATACCAGTAACAGAGCAATCTCATGATATGCTCACATCTCTTTAAATTTCAATTATCCTATACCTTTCGGTCGATTTTTAGAGTTACAACAGCCCCTCTACCATTTCGATTGCTATCCTAAGCGCGACTATTTCTGAGCCAAATGTAGATGTTTCAACAGTTGTTTGCCTCTTGGAGAACCACAAAATAGGTGCTCTGTTAACAAAAATAATGACTCCTGTATGGGATCTCCTGGTAGCCTTGCAACCCGCATGATCCGCATCCACAAAACATGTGGTAATAACTGCCTTTCCTTTTGGTTCAGGCATATCTGGAGGCAATAGCTCTTTGGCCTCTGGATAGAATTCACTCCAGTCGCACGACTGAAAATTTGACTCATCTACCTCAGGCATAGATGCATCGAACACCAACTTAGACTTGCTGTAATTCTTCAAGTATGCAAACAGGTGAAACAACTGGTTGAGATGACCTTCCCTGGCTTGCGCGAGATATCGAGACATAAGTGATACGGGCATAATTATATCCAATCGACCGAGTTCACATATCCACCGGAGTATCCCAACTAAACCTTGATAGTAGTTTTGTTTCTCCGGATCAAGTTCTGGTGACGCGTCTATCTCAGGCCTATATTCAGAGCTCAATGGTGACCTTGCTGTCTTGGGTAGTACCTTAAACGCGTATCTTCCAGTTAGTAGTTCTTCTTCAACTGATTTGATGGCTTTCGCAGTATACTTAGATGAAGCCATGGACCAGTACGGGTTACCGTCTATGTAGGTCTTTCCTATATCAGCGCCCAAGTAGAAAGAAGGTTCTTCAACTGTTCCATTCTTCAACTTGAACTGCCTTTCTATCGCATCCATCTGGAACTTTGGGTCCATTCCACATACAACAAGGATATCATCGACATAAGCCACACAGTACTCGTAGTAAGCTGAGCCATCTGGTTTGAATGCGGATCGGAGATGCACGTCTGGATCTGCTTTGCAAGATTTGTAACCAAGTTCCCTTAAGTGACTAGCCAAGTGTGACCGAAAAGATGCCCCAGCAACCGGGAGTCCATATAAAGCCCTTACAATCTTGCAGGGCCTTCCACATAGTTCCGACGCGAACCCTTGGGCCTCTGTAGCTATTGTGAAGTACTTCTCCTTGATGGGTGCTGTTAAGTAGGCGTTCTGTATATCCGCGCTGAGTACATCGAGGTTGTTGAGTGCTGCCACTAGGAAGAACAATCTAACTGAATCCCTACTGGGTACACTGGAATAAGTATATTCCTTGGAGATTTCTGGGACTTTGTGGCCATCTCCAACTAACCGGGCTTTCCGTGTTAAGTCGATCTTGACGTCAAAGACCATGTGCATGGTTATTTTAGTATGCCCCACTGGTACCTTGTCCTCTTCATTGAATTCAAAGGCAATAGAGCTGTTCCTCATTTCTTTTGCAATAGCCCGAGCCCAATGATCGGTCCCCGTTTCTCTATCAATTGCTTTTGCTTCTGAAATAGACTTAGGGAGCCGGACCCCGTACTTATGGGACTTGGTCCAGATAAGATCCGGTCCTTTCTCCGAAGTACTTTATAAGCCCACCACTTAAACGCTGGCTCATTTATGACGCCTTCTTCACGGGCGTATATTGCTGTTTCAACCGGGAAGCTTTCCTTCATATCACTTAACTTTGCCCAGGATGTGGTGCCATCCTTCCATCTAACAAGAAACCTCCATCCTTTGGTTGTTGGCTTTGTTCTAGTTTGTCCGGACTTTGTTGTATAAGTAGCCTGTTCGATAGTTAAGGCCTCCGAATCCCTTTCGGAATCGATAATCTCATCCATCAGGCAATACATGCGCCCTTCATCGTCAACAGAAGAATAGATACTCTCTGAAAGTGTATTGGCTGTATAGATTTCGATAGATCCATCCGGCATGGCGACCTCGTAAGACCTCGTGTCTAAGAGTGGATTGTTGTTCTTTTCACCAATCAGCACACCATCCTTATCCCTGCAACGATTCTTAACTAACCCCCGGATATGTTGGTCCCCTATCTGTAGTAAGACTTCAGTTCCAAGATACTCATCAAGGTCTTTATCAGATAGGTCGTCAACGTCCGGGGAAGAAGCCTCAGCTTCTGCCATGAGTACTTCATCTTCCCCTTCATATTTGCCATCAAATAGGCCCAGAGGTGGTTCGCCAAGTTCGTTTTCAAGATAAGTATCGGAAGGTTTAACCTCGTCACCTATTTTTGCGTTGATCTCTTTGTTGTGTGCTTCCAACTGTGATAGAATATCTGGATGTCTCCATTCTTCCTCAGATATAGCCCGTGTGCTGTTTGTTATGTGAACCTTTCCAGACTTAAATAAGACATAGTGACAATCTCCACCACCAAAAGTATCTCCACATGGGCCCAGCCACCGGCCAAGCCTATTTGTTTTCCCATTTAAGTCATACCACCAAATAAAATCATACCAGTCGTGGATCATATACAGGGTGATATCTGGGGTATACCCATGCACCAGTTCGAAGTTAGTCCTCCCCATTGAGGAAGGATCACTTGATGCCATGAGGTTCATCCGGCCGGCCGCTAACATTCCACAGAAGGCCCAACACCTCCTGGGACTGCCCTTCTTAGAAGTCATCCAACGGATCGACCTTCTTAGGTCCCCGGCACTGTGTTCGGCTGTATTCTGCCAAGAGCAGTGAGGCTGTATGTATGTTTGTCGAATGCGATACTCCGACCGGAGCTTATTCCAACCGGTGTTGTGTGTCTCATGACTCCCCTGGGCCTTCGCCCCATCTGTAACAAGGTGTTCTGGGATTCCCACTTCATTTATAAAGCAAGATAAGCCATCATGACATCGGACCTCTCCCCTGACAGGATAGAAGGCCACATAGCCCTTTCCATTCGCAAAGATCTGGGCTGCTGTATCATTTCGAATGATACTGGGAACCTTGAACTTCATAGTGTCAGCATACCATCGGCCCTTGAGCATCCTCCTATTCCTCCACTTCTGTGTCTTCAGTCTCTTTGTAATAGGCTGGGACAGTTGTCGAATGCCATCTTGGGTAGTGACTTCAATAGTAGCCTTGGCCCGCTTCTCACTGATATTCCACATCTTAGCAATGGCCTTGGCATCATACCTGTCAACCTTGTCGGGTATCCTTATTGGAGGTCCCCATTGTCCCCGTCGTATGAAAGACTTCTTGTCAAGGGATATTTCTTGGTCTAGGACATCTTGTTGCCGCCTTAGTAGCTTCCTCTCCTTGGTTCGTGCCTTGGCTTCCTGTTGAATGGCAAGCTCAGCTTCAGATAATGAAGTCTTGGTGGAAACATCAGAAATCATAGAATTTGCTGAATTGCGTAGATTTTCTTGGTCCTCCCCGTTGGTTCCAGCAAGGGCTGAAATGAATCGTGTGGAGACATCCGTTGGGGTATATCCTGTGCGTTGGGAAGGAACTCTATTGGTACAGACAGAAGCCAAATGAAGCAGCCGGTTTGTGTCGTACCCTGTGCCGAGTGGTTCTGGATGAATCGTGGATGAATATTTGACTGGAGTCCCACAAGCCGGCAGGCATCCTGAAAGAGTAGCAAAAACCCGCGGGAAAGAAGCATTGGTGGCTTCTTCCTCCTCTGCAAAGTGAGAGGAATAGGGGTCCCAGGTGTGGGTATCTGTAGCCAGTATGTGTTCACAGTTCGCCAGTTCCTTCTTTGTAGGCTTCCGGGAATCAAAATAGGATATGACTCCTTCAACGTGGAGAGGGATGAAGAGTTCAGTGTCGTCCGATTGAAATGTGATCCCGTGTGTAGAATTGGAGTCGTATCGCCTTGGGGTATCCTCAACCTTGTTGAAGTTGCAGTCCCGGACTTGATTGGGACATACCAAGCTGTGTTGCAACTTGGTGCCAAAAAACAAAGCCTGCCCAAAGACCAAGATGTAAGTAATCCCATCGGTTGGGTCAGTCCAAGCTGTGGCGCAACGGGCAATAGGGACATTCTTAAGCGGTGAGTATGTATCTGAGAATGGTGCAACATCCACATATGTCAAGATAGAATCCAATGAATCCAGTAATACCATATTTGATCCCGCGGCTGTTGTATCAGCATGGCTGTCCAACTCGCATCGACCGTTACCTTGAGACGGTGTGCCAAAACTCTTGATATGGACTATCGGCCGGCCTACCCGGGATACAATCGACAGGCCCCGGCCGGCAAATCAGTCTTGGTTCTTTTTCTTGTGAGTATGACTACCGAACTGATCGCCAGCCGACCCTTTTGCTGTGTTGTCCCCTTTGGCTTCGACAAGAGAAACCTGTGGGGACTTTGAATTGGAGTTAAGAGCTGGGCGTAGAGACCGGACTTGGTTCTTCTGGGCAGCGGACATAGTGACCCAGATTTCCTTTGGGTAGATCTTTCCCTCCAGAGGTCCGTCGTAGGTCCCTGAAGTTTTCTGTTTCTTGTTGCCGTGTCTCTTGTTGGAGGAGGAGTTGCTATCGTTGTTGCGTTTGTTGCCGCCTTTTCCTTTGAAAGAGGAGATATTTCTGCGATTGCCTTTGCGGCTGGTTTGTAACTTCTTGATACCAAGCGTTTGAGTGAAGTGGGCGGAAGCCTTGTCAAAGCTGTCATACATGCCGCCTGCTTCATTTAGGACCAATTGCACCGCCATCTCGAGTCTTGGATCCGAGATAGAGTGACAGAAGTCAGTAACAAACTGATCTTCTGGTGGGAAGGCCTTATGCCGCAATAGGAACTCCTTTGCATCGTACCAACGCCTCTTGTGCTTGTCAAAGCTGTAGTTCTTGGTGTCCCCGGAGTAGGTGGAGCTCTGTAGGAAGGCCCTCTTTTCTTCTATGAGAAGTCTTACGTTCGTTGATTCATATGCCTGAGAATAGAGGGTGAAATATGCCTTCCTCCCATCCCCGTCCGTTCCAAGTCCTTGGATGTAGGACCAACCGGGACCCGCTCCCACCAATTTGAAGAGGATTCCCCATAGTGTATTGTTGTCTTTTGTCCAGTGGGATCCTGAGTGAACGGTGCAACGTATAGAATATTCGTTCCAGTTGGCATACATATCTGTTGGAGCAGACCCAACGGTCCCCCCCCTCTCAGCATCACCGACCATCGAGTCCTTTCGAATTGTGTATAGTAGAGATGTTTTGGTGACACCCCTTTTGTGTCTAAGATACTCCCTAAATCGTTCATTGAATTCCTTGAATTTCGACATTGCAGTGAGTGGTTCTGGGAGAGTCAGGTCCCCGGCCGCCGTGTTGCTGTCATCCTCCTTGAGAGACTTGAGGCGCTCCCGAGTCTTGGATTCAGCATCCGGATCAGCTACCCAGTCAACTGGGGTAGCTGTGGCTCCAATGAGGGGCTGAAAATCGATCCACGCCACAAACAACTTGAGTCGATCCCCAAAAACCCTTCCCACATACACTTGCTTTGGGTCCGGGCAGTAGTTGTGTTTGGTCTTGTTGACACCATTCACCAGGGATTTGATAGCAGATTCATCCATGTCCCGCAGGGATTCGGTACTGCTGTGGCCGGTCCGGAAGAGCTCATCCGCCGTGATCCGGTTCAGCCCGAAGGATTCCAAGATTTCTCTGAAGACTACCTCTGTTGGGGTTAGAGTCCTTTCCCCTGCGTACCCAGGGATTCCCTCAAGTTGATTAGCGCGTTCGATTGCGTCTTGAACCTCCTGTGTGAGCGACGGAGCCCGGTTGGTATCCATCATGGTCCTAATGAATTCCATTTGCGCTGCTGTAAAGCCAAGATTGGCAGGAATGGCTGGTCCATTGTTAGCAGGTTCACCAGCTACTGCGTTAGCTGCTGCAGCCGCTGGATTAGCGGCCGCATTGTCGTTGCGTTGGTTCTGTCGGGCTGTTCTTCCTCTCACCATGGTTGGTATTTGGTCCGGAATAGCTGTTTACTTGATCTGTAAGTGATATATGAATGATTTTCTGAGGGAATTCTGTATTTCCCAAGCAATCACTTCCCTCGCGATATCACTAGTAGTGGATATTTCTCCCTGTAGAATTTGCAAATGTTTCTATTCCGAATGAAAATCACCCCGTTGCCCCTTACTTAAGCAAACTGTTCGGGTTCTGGTTTCGAATCATGGCCGTTGAGTTTATTCGTGCGGGAATATATTGACCGTTAGATCCGGCCCGCTGCATGTTCCCGTGGGATTCTGGGGCCGTTGAATTGTTTTCACAGGGATTGGGACCGTTGGCTTGTTTTCCCATTATTTTACGGTTACAAGTCCATCGGGTCCCCCTATTCAGCGGGAGTTGAAATTATTGTAGAATAATTCAACTGCCATCTCCGTATAGTTCGTAGGCTCAGAACAGCTTAGTGCACACGTCTGTACGCTGTCCCACCTCATGTGAGTATCATATTGACTCGTATAGAGGAATCGATCCCTCCTAACTGTACTCGCACCTACTGCTATCTGTGAGCTTTAAGCTCCTAACTGTTGGTGTTACTGTTGTTGTTGTTGTTGTTGGTGGTGGTGGGGTCTTCTTACTCGTCTTTATCGTGTCATTTCGAGACCCCATGTGGGTCTCTTCCATTGTTTGAATTGGGACACGTTTACGTTTGAATGTAGAGACTGCGGTTGTTCTGCCCCCCCCCCCCCCCCCCGGAGTTCGATGTGTTGTACTGATGGCATTTGTTTGTTCCCCTATGGCCATTATGTCGTTTGAGGGAAGCAAGAGGTATTAGCTCATGCCCGGCTGCACTAGTGCCATTACCCGTCTAAGTGCTCAAACATGGACATAGCCTTCAGGGGTCTTTGATTAGCCGGTGATCAGTCGGTAATCTTTCTCTCTTCGTCCATTGTCGTGTGGACATTCCTTATGTGGTTAGAGTCTGGGTCTGATAAACTCTGATTCCTACTCCGTGTCGTTAAATTACAGTAGGAAGATTGCAGTAATATTGATTAGATTCTAAAATTGTGAGCATTAGGATTAAGTTATATTCGGATCGAACTGCACCTCAGTCGGTCTCTCTTTACAGGTCGTATATGCGTTGAGATGAATCGTATAAACAGTTATTTGCTTTGGCGACTAATACGAGTAACTGGTTTAGTCTGTCTGTATGTCCCTAACCGCGTGATTTCTAGAAAAGGGGCAGTTGCTTGCGAAGCCCTGGAATAGACCAACCCCAGGGCGGTCTCCCTGAAAGAAGAGACCAAAGAACCGAACCAAGATGGTAGGCTCCATCGGGTTTCGAGATCCAGCAACAAGCAAGGGAAAAGGGCTGGACGATTCAGCTGAACGAATCGCCCAGGTTGGCATCAGTTGAAAGGAATCAATATCCGAGAACACTGATCTTTCACTGAAAACAAGAATGACTTGAGCTAGAAGATTGAGCCTCAAGTATTCTGTGGTGGGAAACAAACCGCGAAGAACATCTGCGGTAGGAACAGATTGCAAAAGAACAGATTGCGAAAGAACATCTGCTCTAGAATCGAGAACACCAAATCTCGAAGAACGAAAGATCGCAAAGATCCAAAAGGAAAAGAGAACACTAAATTCTCAGGAAACAATCTTTCACCACAGAAATACAGAATGAGCAAATCCCAAGAAAGGATAGGAAAGCTCACAATCTTGATTTGCAACAAAAGCAAAAGCTCACACAAACCGGAACGGAAACTCAATCCGAACAAAAGTATAAACAAACTGGAACGAAAATTTGATCCGGATATACATATACAAATAGATAAGCAAATCACACTCAACAGTCACCAACGATTAATATCCATATCTCACATCCAACCCCTCGATTCGATTACATTCTCTCTCCACATACCACTTCCGATACACATACCACCGTTCGATTAAATATTCGATTGTTCCATCCTCCGAATATCCATCCTTCGAATACTCCAAAACTCTTTTCAAAGTGACCATACGACCATTAGAATACACAATTCTGCACCATGGTCCGAACTAGAACAAACGACAACAGTGAAGAAGAAAAAATGGAAGTGGACGATCCACGAGATTCTGATGACGACAATAGAGGAGGTAGGGAAGATGATGATGAGTTTGAAGATAGAATCATGCAAGTAATGGAAAGGGCCCTAGGTGACCCAGAAACGAACTCAACCATGAAGAGAATCATCGACCAAGAAGTAAAGAAAAGGAGCAGAGCAATAAGAGATGCAGAAAGTAGGGGCGAGGACCCGGATGATGAGAATAGTGAAAATGAGAACCAAAACGCTGACCAAACCGAGGATGCAAGAGCCGAACGACTGGAAAGGAGGTTGTCCCAACCCAGAATAAAAATCAGAGGATTCAACAATGGGAGATTTCTGAACCCAGAACAACTTGCTTTCAGAAGCAGCCTTATGGATTTTGGTATCAACTACGAATCAGCCGAAGAAATTATGAGGGGAGGGATGTCTAATATTCGTGAAATTACAGACCTCAATAAGGAAAGCATAAAGTCATTCATGCATGGATTGAAATCAATCAGTCCAGACTGTCCTAATCCAAAAAGTATCCACTATGGTAACAGACTATCATCGAGGCTTCTCACATGGGCAAGTTGGGCTCGGTATCAACCATTGATTGGAGTCAAGCCAAGGGCCATCGACTGGAAAGCAAACCCAAATAATCTGGAATTGCAGCAATTCAGAATCAAGATGATGGAGTCGAGCGTGAAATCACAGGAAAAAGCAACCCCACCCGAATTAAAGGATCTCACGAAATTCAGAGAATGGGAGGAAGGCTTTCGACAAAATTTGAGATACAGATTCAACTCTGAAGGTTTCCCAATCTTGTATGTCATAAGACCCCAAGAAAAGGAAGAAGTTACTGATGAAGCCAGGTCTGGAACAGTCGGGCAAAATCCAACAGATACCTACCCAACTTGGAGTGACTACAATGAAAGGTGTGGCGTCTTGTCAGGTCACCAGTATGATGAAGATAACAACGTCGTCTGAAGGCTGTTATGTGACGCAACAAGGAAAGGTCCTGGTTGGGAATATGTGGCACATTTCCAAAACACTGAACTGAACTCAGGAAATGCAAGAAATGCTTTCATTTCATTGATGCAACATGCTTACACTGATACCAATATCACTATGGTTCTGAACAAAACCTATCAGGAAATGAAAGAATCACATTACACTGGCGATGCTAAGAATTATGACTGGAACAAGCACAAGCGAAACTGGACTGCTATTTCATGGAACAATTCTGAGATTTGAAAAGAACCACAATGAAAGGAGATTTGTTTGGGATTTTATCAATTCAATCAGTGATGAGCGGCTTGATGCTGCAAAAGCAGATGCAATTGATGAGAGCAAAGACTATCGTGACAACTTCAATGAATGTTTGATCCTATTCACCAATCGGCTTGGATTGAAGAAGCTTGCAAATGGAAAGCATAAAAGAGGTTCCAGAAGTGTGTATTCTGTGGGCACGACCAGCAATAAGAAGCAGAAAACAACTGGAACGTTTACAGGAAAAGTTGAGAACAAGACCTATCCAACAAGTGTTTATAAAACAATGACAAAAGAACAGCGTCAGGAGCTTTACCAAATGAGACAGGCAAAGAAGAAAAGAAATCTCAAGTCTGCTGAGACTAAAAAGAAAGAAGCTGAGAACGAAGGCGCGGGTGACAGTTTTGGATCAAAATCTAAAAAATGACATAATAACCGGACACTAGAAAACAAATTGTTAAAAATGGTGAGCCGGTCATTATACAAGATGAATATTCCCTCTAGATTTTGATGATGGAGAAAATGAAGAAGGATATTGTGAGTTAGACTCACATGCAGACACCACTGCGGCAGGAAGCAATATGGTATTGCTCAATCCTGATCAGATCACAACGCACGTTGATGTGGCCCCTTTTTCTGAAGAATACAAGCCAATCAAAAAGATACCGATTGGAAGTTGTGCTACCGCTTGGACAAATCCAACATCAGGCCAAGTATATATCATAGTGTTCCATCAAGCGCTGTACTTTGGGAACAAATTGAAGAACAGCTTGATATGCCCAAATCAAGTGAGGGACTGTAATTTCAATTCTGTTGAAGAGACACCTCGTCAGTTTGACCCAAGATCCAAGCATGGAATTACAATTCAAACGCCAATGGAAGATGATGATCCGAAGAAAGTTTGTATCAAACTGAGTATGAGAAATGTGATTTCATATTTTCCCACAAGGAAGCCAACAAGAATGGAGCTTGACGAATGTCAACATTTTGTTTGAAGTCGATCGAACGAGCGCGCACGACTGAATGAATGAGTAGAATGAGACACGAATGAGACGTGAACGAAACACTAGTGAATGAATGAGACGCGAGTTAATGAATGAGACGCGAGTAAATGAGTCTCGTGATTGATCGTACGAGTCGTCTTGCTTCTGCAGGAATGGACTAACATGATTGGAGATGGGAATGGAAGTGGGAATGAGAATTTACCACTTACCGATTCCGGTTCTCCTTCTTACTAAAAATAGGACCTTATGTACCGGACCTACAGGGCGCAAGGTAATCTATACAGCCCATCGGTACAAAGGACACGTGCAGCATCGAAGTATTACCGGGTCGATGCCGATTATTAGTGATTTAGTGTGTGCATTGGAGTATTAGCAGTCCGATGCACCAACATGGTGATTTTAGTAAAAGAGCAATTTTCTGCTCACAATTTCAAGTAACAATTTCATGTAATAACCAACAAGTTAAACTACCAATACCGACTGTTCACCTCCATATTTCAGAGCCCTCCAAACATTCTTCGAAGAATTACGGATCACTCCCGAGGATCGGAACTTGGTCGAAGAAGAAAGAGAATTTTCTTATTTTGCAGCAGGCTGGCCAACCATCGGGGCCAGCGACCTTTCTACAGCAGGCTGACTAATCATCGGAGTCAGCGATTCATTTCTTTCATCCGCAACTTTCCTCAGCGGACGGCTGGCTACCATTCGGAGTCAGCGATTCACTTTTCATCCGCACCTTTCTTCAGCGGACTGCTGGCTAACCATTCAGGAGCCAGCGACTTTCTACAGTTACTCTTCATCCGCGCGTCTTCAGCGGAATACTTTCTTTTTGTCCACCAAGATTGGACCGACATTTTTCAACAGCAGTATCGGTATCGACACACCAGAATCGATAGGGCCGATCATTATCAAGCGACTTTCATCTACAGCAGGCTGGCTAACCATTGGAGTCAGCGCCTTACTACGTTTCTCTTTCTTCGCGCATCTTTACCGGAAGAATATTTTTTTGTCCACCAAGATTGGACCACAGAGCAAGCGACATTTTCAACAGCAGGATCGGTATCGCCACACCAGAAGCGATTGGGCCGATTAAGCAGGATTGGTATCGACACACCAGAATCGATTGGGCCAATTACACACATATTTTTTATTTTTCTGTCGGAATAGGAGTACGACAATTTACGGGATACACATCGGACCCACAATTTGCAAACTACAGCAATTTACTTACATTCGAATCGAAAATACGCATCGTAATACGTCGAACGAAACCACGCATCAATTTACGAAAATACGCATCGATAGGCATACGTCAAAGAAAATACGCATCGACGATTTACTTGGATCACAATACGACAATTTACCTGGATTGGAATACGACAATTTACTTGGAACGGCATCCGACAATTTACATCAAGCTGAATGGAGGAGGATCAACCAACAAGGCACCAAGAGATAGAGATCGCCTTTTCTGAAGAATCGACATCAGAAGAGAGCAGTGTACTGTCAAGTTCAGAGAGTAGCGGCACAAGCATTGGAAGCGCAAGCAGCATCCACACGAAGGATCCGAGCACGACAAAGTACAAATACAAGATGGTGGAGTATACGGATAGTCAAGTGCCCACATTGGCGAAGGGGGATGAGAAGAAGTTTGAGCGTTGGTACATCCAGTTTGAAGCATTTGCAGATAACAAGAAGTACCGTGACATGTTGTCTACCAAGCCACACAAGGACCTACCTCCAGAAGGAGAGCTTACACCCCAAGAGGACATGAGTACCGCACAGAAGAAGGCCTACCGGTACCACAACAAAGCACTGAACGATCTGTACAGGGCCTTTGCCGACAACAGGACAGCCCTAGCCATCATGGAGAAGTCCAAGATCGATAGGGGGGGTACAGCCGAAAAGAATGCAGAGCTCAGGAAACAGTGGCCCCGAGGGAGAGTACACCAAGTGATTGAAGAGCTCATGAGGGAATACAGGATAATGAACCAGTCCCGCGACCAACAACAATTGGACATTGACCTAAGGAGTCTAAAGTTGACCATTGGCGCCTCTCCACAGGATTTGGTTGACGACATCTACGACTTGCAAAGGCAATACCAATACAAATCCGTTCAGCCCACTATGGCACAACTTATTGTGGCCTACAAAGATGCCCTACCGCCCTACCTACTGATGCAGCTTACACCCTTCATTGATTTGCTGCAAGCGAATGGAACCACCGAATTGGAGTTTTGGGAATCACTCAATATTCAAGCCAAAAGTTTATATGAATCCGCTCGGCGTATCCAAAGCCGGGGAGGTAAAGCCAAGGAGATGAGTTTGTTTGGTGCTGAAATGACTGATTTTGCTGATCCGAGGGACAAGTGGTCCACCAATTCACTCTGTTACTGGTGCAAAGAACAAGGGCATAAAGCCTACAACTGTCCCAAACGTGCAGCAGGGCACCCACGTGCCGACGATGATGGCAACAATGGCAACAGCAATGGCAACAACGGCAATGGCAGCCGCAACACCAACAATCGGAACAACAACAACGGCAACAATCGGAACAACAACAACGGCAACAATCGGAACAACAACAACGGCAACAATGGCAATGGCAATGGCAATGGCAACAGCAATCGAAACAACAGGAATGGCTACAGGGGCCGACGTCGCAAGTGTGGACTTTGTGGTGGCAATCATGGAACATCTGTTTGTTTTGAAGACGAGAAGAATGCGTCCAGACGCCCAAATGGTTGGAAATCCAAGTTGAAGGATGTTCAGGGAGCAACAATTGACTACGACTTCTGTCTCTCAGCAATGCAAACCTCTACCACTTCACTCCAACTACTCAATGCCCAGAAGCGAGCCACCAAAGGCGAGGTTGTGCCCAAAGGATTTGACCTACTGTATGACGACAATGTCTTTGTTTTTGATACAGGCGCAACCAGCCACAGTTCCAACAGTCTCCGATGTGCCACCAATTTGAGAGCTAGTGGTGCCACCATTACCACCCAAAGTGGCGATGAACTGAAAGGATGCCAAGTTGGGGATATTCCCTGTCAGAAGATTGACGAGGATGGAAACAAGGAGTTTCAGACATTGTTGCAGGGTGTGAATTTCAATCCAAATTTTGCATTCAACCTGTTCTCGGCCAACTTGGCTTTGCAGAATGGTTGGATCGCCACCGGCAGTGACAAGACTGGATGGTCACTCAAGAAAGGGAATCTCCAAGTGAATTTTGATATTCAGATCCCCACCTACACGAGCTGTGTGTGGGTTGGCTATTTTGATCGGATTGCACACCCTACAGACAACATTGACATCAGCGCAGCCACAGCTACCACTACAACAGATGAAGGAACCAAGATGAACATCAACAAAGCCCACCGCCTTTTGGGCCACATGAACGAGAACAGGACGCGTCGGACGGCTGAGATGCTCGGTTGGACCATTACTCGGGGTCCACTGCTCCCATGTGAAGATTGTGCCAAAGCAAAAGCAAAAAAGGAAAGTGATTCCTACTGATAGCGAGCATGTTGCTGCTACAAAGCCTGGCGATAGACTCTTTGTGGATATGTCCTCCGTGAAAGCACCCAAAGCTGCCAAAAGCAACAAGCTGACCGCCCCATTCATTACCAAGCCCCATTTTCGCATGATTGTTGATGAGTATTCCACATGCCGGTTTGTCAATTTCTTTGCCACCAAGGATGGTATGGTTGAACCCACTTGCGCGTTGTTCAACCAATGGAGGTCCAAAGGCCAACAGCTAAAGAAAATCCGCTGTGATAAGGCTGGCGAAAAATACAGCACTTGAAGCTCGCCTGGCCTCAGCAGATTGGAAATTTTCTTGCAAGTTTGAGTATACCTCAGTGGATACTCCTCAGCAGAATAGCTTGGTCGAAACAGCAATCTATCGCTCAGTCTGCCGCGCCATGGCTCTTTGCTCTCAAGCCAATGTGCCCAGGGAATACAGGTTTCGCTTCTTTCCCCTGGCCATGCGATGTGGCGTTCAGTTGGACTGGTTGGAGGCTGTGACTGTGAATGGCACGACTATGCCCAAAATCCAACATTTCTCTGGCAAGGTCCCTGCTTTCAGCGCCCACCTCAGAACCTTTGGTGAGGCTGGCGTAGTCCGGGTCAAAAGGTCCACAAGTCCCAAACTCAATTACCGAGGCAACCCCGCTTTGTTTGCTGGATATTGTACTGACCGGCCTGGCGATTGCTATGTGATGTATGATCCCTTGAAGAACACTTTTACAGTTACCAGGGATATCTACTGGCTGAACCGCATGTATTTTCCACCCACTGCACCAGCGGGTGAAGCTATCAATTTTCATGCTGATTTCCTTGAAGACGGGCATATGGATCTCCTGATCAATGCCCCGCCTCCTCCACAACCTGTCTCCATTTTGCGCACCACCACCAGACGAGTGCAGTTTCAGGATGCAAGTGGGGGAGCCACAGCACCAGCAATTCCCTTCCAACCTGAATCTGAATCTGAACCTGAACCAGCCACAGAGGACCCTGCCTTCGATAGTCACGATGAATATGACTACTACTCCGACGATATTGAAGAAACCAAGATTGAATATGAAAGCGAGGAGGACTACGACAGCAATGACGACACTGAAGCAGAGGATCCACATGTTGTAACAACCACAAGGTATGGCCGTGTTGTGAGAAACTCTCATCTCAATCCGGATGTACGGTATGGCGATATGGCAAGCTATGCAGCTCAATTCACCAACGCTGAAATCCAGTTCCACAAGGCAATGACTGCACTGAAGGAATTCAATCTTCTGTCGGTCTCTATTCCATCTCAGGAAGGCGCTATGAGTGAACTCAGTCTAGTTGGCGCGGCTGGAAGTGCTTTTGACAACACCAAGGAGCTAAAGACCATGAACTACAAGCAATCTATGGCCAGTCCAATGCGCGACAAGTTTACAGAGGGTGTTGATGCTGAACATAAGAAGATGGTCAAGTATGGAGTTTTTGAAGAGATTGATGAAGCCAATATCCCACCAGGCACCAAAATCATGGATACCACTTGGGCCAACAAGATGAAACCCGATGGCACAGTAAGATGCAGGAATGCAGTCCGAGGGTTCAAGCAGCTAGATGGCGAGCATTATGATGGCCAAGACAAGTCTTCACCTGTGGTTAGCGATATCTCCATTCGCATTGCAATGATACTGATGGTCATGGCAAATTTTATGGCTTACATTGTGGACGTGGAAGGAGCTTTTCTGAATGGCAAATTTCAGAATGGAGAGAAGATTTTCACCAAGATTCCAGAGGGCTATCAGAAATTCTATCCATCATATGTACTCCTCCAATTGCAGAAAACGCTTTACGGCACAATTCAAGCAGCCATCCAATTCTGGAGAGAAGCTCGCCGAGCAATGCACACCATGAAGATGGAAAGATGCAAAGCTGACCCCTGTCTATTTTTCAAGTGGATCAACAACAAACTCCTTTTGATGTTACTATGGGTCGACGATTTTTGCATCATAGGTGAAGCAGCAGAAGTTTTGAAGCACAAGGAGCAACTCAAGTCCCTATTTGAATGCAAGGACGTTGGAGAGATGGATGAGTACGTTGGATGCCACATTGAGCGGGACAAGAAGAACAGGACACTCCGAATGACCCAACCAGTCAAGATCAAGAGATTTGTCGATGAGTTCGAGCTTGATGAATGCAGAGGCAATCCCACCACTCCAGCAGAGCCAGGATCAGTGCTGAAGAAAGAAGGTGAAGGACCAACCGATACTGTTCTCACCAAGGAAGCCCAAACCAAGTACAGGTCCGGAACAGCCATCCTATTGCATATGATGAGATGGTCAAGAATTGAAACGCAGAATGCTGTCCGGGAGCTGTCTAGGTTCATGACTGAAGCAAGGAAGTCCCACATGAAGGCGCTGAAGCGAGTGATGAAGTATTGCGCTGGAACACCCAAGAGAGGTCTCACATTAGCCCCTAATGCAGTGTGGGATGGTACCAAGGACTTTGTTTTTGAGCTGATTGGATTCAGTGACTCGGAGTATGCAAAAGATGAGTCTCGACACAGTGTCAACGGCTGGTCGACTTGGCTGAATGGCGCCAATGTCACAGCAAGGTCTAGAATGATGCCAATCATTGCCCTGTCAGTTATGGAAGCCGAACTGTATGCAGCTGTTCTATGTGTCCAGGACATGCTGTACATTTGGAGAGTCATGATGTGTCTCGGATTGCAAATCAAGCTACCCATGGTGATATATGTGGACAACAAGGGCGCAGTTGATTTCTGCAACAATTGGTCCATAGCAGGTCGCACCAGGCATATTGAAGTGAAACAGTATTTCCTACGAGAGCTAAAGGAAATGGGAATCATCAAGGTGATGTGGAAGACAGGCGATGAAATGACAAGTGACCTCTTTACCAAGAACCTTACTGGAGTCCTATTCGAAAAGCATGGCTCCAAATTCTATGGCAAAGATGAGTACTGCACGAAGCCCAAAAGCAACAAGGATGCAAGCTTCTCCACGGTAGACACAGAGGAAGCGTTTTCGGCCTACAGCAAGTTCTGGAGCAGTATCATCAATTGAGTCCATCTATCCTTTGAAGCAGGGGAGTGTGTTTGAAGTCGATCGAACGAGCGCGCGCGACTGAATGAATGAGTAGAATGAGACACGAATGAGACGTGAACGAAACACTAGTGAATGAATGAGACGCGAGTGAATGAATGAGACGCGAGTAAATGAGTCTCGTGATTGATCCTACGAGTCGTCTTGCTTCTGCAGGAATGGACTAACATGATTGGAGATGGGAATGGAAGTGGGAATGAGAATTTACCACTTACCGATTCCGGTTCTCCTTCTTACTAAAAATAGGACCTTATGTACCGGACCTACAGGGCGCAAGGTAATCTATACAGCCCATCGGTACAAAGGACACGTGCAGCATCGAAGTATTACCGGGTCGATGCCGATTATTAGTGATTTAGTGTGTGCATTGGAGTATTAGCAGTCCGATGCACCAACATGGTGATTTTAGTAAAAGAGCAATTTTCTGCTCACAATTTCAAGTAACAATTTCATGTAATAACCAACAAGTTAAACTACCAATACCGACTGTTCACCTCCATATTTCAGAGCCCTCCAAACACATTTGATTGCAACAAATGATACCCCGTGGGATCCACATTCACTGAAGTTCAGGATGGCCGAGTTAGCGATTGAAAATGGAGATCCAATTTCAGGGGACCAGTTTAGCCTTCAAGTCATGTCGACCGAAGAGGATCAAGCCATGGATACAAGTTCGATTGTAACAGAACCTACAAGTAATGTTACGGATATGCTCTCCAAGACCAGCTTAGAGAACAGGCATCCAAGCACGATGCAGCAATGCAAACTGATGAGGGTGCACCAGGTATCAACAAGGAGAATGCTAACAGAATGCCAAATTGCAACAGATGGAAATATTGCTCATAGAATTTCTTCAGTAACGAATATTTCAAGCGCGCGAAGGGTAGACCAGTTTTTGTTTGATGATACAGAATTTGATTTCATGGAAGCTCCTGAAGTCGAATCAAAACAAGCCCCTAACTTGCAAGAAATTGACAATACACTTGAAAGGAGATCTCTCGATAGAAGAAATCAATGGGGGCCATCAGTGATAACTATTGAGGGTCCAAACAAAGTTGACTGTGAACGCCTAGCCAAAACTTGGAATATTAGTTTCAAGAAAGCTGAGCAGACATTGAAAGTCACAACCCAGAAGGCACTGAGGAATTTGCAACTACCATTGATGAAGAGGCTGCCTACACAGCGCTTTAGAAACAAAAGAATTGCACAAGGAACCTGGTACACTGATACGTGGCATGCTAGGACTACCAGTATTATGAGACAGGAGAAATGCGCACAGATCTTTACGAATGGAAACGGGTTTGAAGTATTTATACCAATACAGGACAATACACAAGCGCATCAAGGATTGAAAACATTCATTCATGAAATTGGAATCCCAGAGCATTTGATTTCTGATGGTGCTCCCGAACAAGGATCGCCAAGAACTTACAAGTTGCACTGGAATTCAATTGTAAAGCGCAATCATATTCATCAGACATTCATACAATCTCATTGCCCATTTCAAAATCGAGCAGAACAAGCGATTGGACATCTTGGGAGTGCAATCACAACCAAGTCAGCGAAGAAGAAATCACCGAGGAGATTATGGTCATTTTGTGGTGAACTATGTGCTAATATCAGGCAGAGAACAGCATCAAGCAACCCTTCTTCAATGGGGAGAACTCCATTTGAATTGGTTCATGGCTATAGGCCCGATATTACACTATACACGAAGGCTGTTGCAGCAGTTGAACAAGAGTTAGGAACTGAAAAATATGGCTACAAGTATCTACCAAAATCGGCATCCAGTCCACTGTCACATGATTATCGACCAAAAATTGATATATCAGAGGAATTGAATCCTGAATTGCAAAATTACTATCAAGGTTTGATTGGAGTCCTCAGGTGGATTTGTGAATTAGGAAGGCTAGACATTGTAATGCCAGTCTCGCTGATGTCAAGGTATCTGGCACAAGCAAGGATTGGGCACTTGAATCAGTTGTTTCATATATTTGCATATTTGAAAAAGTACAACAGGTCGAAATTGGTTTTTGATGATACAGTACCAAGCATCGATGAGAGTAAATTTCAAAAATGTGACTGGTCTGAATTTTACCCTGGTGCTGCTGAGGTATTACCAGCAGATGTGCCTGAAGACTTGGGAAAACATGTGACAATGAGTTATTTTGTTGATGCTGATCATGCCGGATGCAAGGCAACAAGGAGGTCTCATACCGGTGTTATTATCTTCATTAATAATGCACCGATCATTTGGTTTTCCAAAAGGCAAACAACAGTTGAAACGTCAACTTTTGGATCTGAAATCATTGCTTTGAAAATTGCAATCGAATTGGTTGAAGGTCTAAGGTACAAGTTGAGAATGATGGGTGTTCCAATTGATGGGAGCACCAATGTGTATTGTGATAATGATTCTGTTGTCACAAATGTTACACGACCTGAAAGCCCATGTAGAAAAAGCATAACAGCATTGCATACCACAAAGCACGCGAATCTATTGCAGCAGGAATTATCCGAGTTGCAAAGGAACCAGGTTCGACAAATATTGCTGATTTGTTTACTAAGCTAATGAGTGGCGCTGTTTTCGGGGAACACTGTTCTCGATGCATGTGGTAAACTTTTCATTCGATTGAAGCGTTCAGGGAATGAAAGAAAATGGATATCTTGATCCATGGATAACAATATATCAATCGGGCAAAGGATCAGGGCAAAATGCCTTGGTACAAGCCAGAATGAATGGCAAAATGCCTCCCCATTTCTTTTGATAGGGCCTCTTATGGTAGAATGGATACAACGTGGTATTCAACACACGAATGACTCGCAATGAATAGGTTAAGTCATAGAATCCAGCCGCTTAACGGTTGGAGGATTTATGACTGAAGGGGACTGAAAAGAATTCACCGTGTAACGCGTATTTGTACGAAAAGTCATAAGGGCAATAACCTTATCCTTAAGGTTATTCCTGAGTGAATGACCGGCAACGACTTTACATGTGGATTGGCTCTTAGCGAGAGTTTCCCCATCAACTCACTCTTCGAAGAATTAACAACTCTAAAACACTATCATGCCCTAAAATCTATGTACAACCTAGTACTAATTCTACACAATAAGGTACAATACACGTGATATTCCAATGAATATTACGGTGAATTATACGGTAACAAAAGACCGATCGAAGATGGTTTTGCGTGTGTTTCATGTCTTAAGATTACATGTGTTTTTGTATGCTCAAAATTACACAATACGACGAGTAATTCGATGACGATGAGTAATTAACCTGTCGATCGGCAAAGACGATCGAACTGTAACAATAATCTTGCTCACTAAATCAATCGATCGTAAGACCGATTGCATTTGTTTGTTTGTTACGACACACTTTTTCTATCGCGGCCTCTTCTTTCAAGGGAGGCCGCCCTGGTGTTGGTCTATTCCAGGGCTCCACAAGCAATTGCCCCTTTTACATCCTTGAGGGTTGATGCCGGTTGCTGATCAGGCTAATCCGGATTTGTTGTCTTTGGGCTCAACTGCGTTTCTCGGTGGGAAACGCCATTCGTCGGTCCTCCACAGCTTGTAGAGTGCTGTGGGTCTGATAAACTAGAGAAAGTGTGTCGTAACAAACAAGCAAACGCAATCGGTCTTATGATTGATTGATTTAGTGAGTAAGATCATTGTTACAGTTCGATCGTCTTTGCCGATCGACAGGTTAATTACTCGTCGTCGCATCGATTTCCAGCATATTACCGTGTAATTCTAAGCATACAAAACACACGTAATTAAGACACGAAGCACACGCAAAACCATCTTCGATCGGTCTTTTGTTTTACCGTATAATTCACCGTATAATTCACCGTGATATTCTCATCGAAATATCACATGTGATTGTACCTTATCATGTAGAATTAGTACTAGGTTGTACATAGATTTTAGGGCATGATAGTGTTTTAGAGTTGTTAATTCTTCAAAGAGTGAGCTGATGGGGAAATCCGGTAAAGAGACAATCCACATGAAAGCGCCGACGATTATTCACTCAAGTTAAATAACCTTACGAATAAGGTTATTTGCCCTTATGACTTTTCGTACGATACGCCCGCTACATACGAATACGCGTCTACACGGTGAATTCTTTTCAATTTGTTACTGTTATCTTCATCGTACCGATACTGTTGATGTATTAGCGTCTTGTCGGTCTTACTGTATCGGTCATTCGATGGAATCGGTCATTGACGAGGTTAAGTGTTTCTTATCCAATAGGGCGTATGCTTGCTCGTAGAGTAGGTAGATAAATGAGGCCCATTAGGAATCGGTATTGATTTTCTTGATTGCAATAAGTAATTTCCTCACGGGATATCAAGTACATTCTTACGAGTATACTTAAGCGTTCCAAGTGTTCACTTATTGGTCAGGTCTTTGGATATGTCTTGTTTCTAACCGATTATCCTCTTTTCTTTGTAGGCTTAGGTGATATCATTTTTACCACTTAAGGATTCCAAGTAGTGGAGGTGCGTTTGATTCTAATGCTTGATCATCGGAATATTTGTCGTTCTGCACCTCGGTCGTCGTTTTGTTTTGTCGGCTTTCTTGATTGAATTTGATGCCGACAAGAAGTTTGTATTTTTTCGCCGGCAACACACCCCTTGATCCAATGCGTTCACTCGATGTTGGATTACAGTCGGTGTAGTATGATATTTCCATGGCGTCAAATTGATTGTGGATTGATCTAGATGGCTACCAAAGCATCGATTCGTCGAATAGGGTCAACGAATAGATCGAACGTTTAGATCGAATCGTAACGTGCAAGCGATTTAACCTGGGTAGTGTCCCATGATATATCTTGCATGTTGGGCGTGCAAGATTCATCCCAATGGTTTGGTTAGATCATCAGCAGGGTTGATAACGCCAGAAATATGGATCATCTTGATTTCACCATTTTCTTTCCATGCTTGAATTGCGAAGAACCTGATTTCAATATGCCGCGTTCTTTCAGTTGGCTTCTGGGCGTTGATGATTTCAATTGCTGATGCATTGTCTTCATAGATTGGAGTAGGACCAACTTGGACAGATCCTGATTCCTTGAGTATAGACCTGAGATATCTGGCTGTTTTGGCTGTTGTGACTACAGCGATGAATTCCGCTTCTGTAGAACTCTGTGCAGTAAGTGACTGAGCTTTTGATCTGTAAACAATGGCTCCACCAGCATAAGTGAAGACATATCCTGTGGTGGATCTGCGATGCTTCGGATCGTTTCCATATGCAGCATCGACTAAACACATCAATTTGGCTCGCTTGATATCTTCAGGGAATGTCGGGAGTGATGCATCTTGGACTGCGTCGTCGTATGGTTCGAAGCATTTGGTCTGTAGAACCTAATACCCCATGATCTGGTTGTTCTGAGGTAGCGAGCTATGTTCTTCAGACTGGAATAGTGGAATGCAGTGGGATTGGAGCTGTATTTGGACATCAGGGTCACTGCATAGCCAATGTCTGGCCGGCAGCTGACATATGCAAACATCATTTCACCCAAGAGTGTCCTGTAGGAGAAGCCAGATGTGGATTGCAATTCAGCATGTTCCTTGGTGCCTTCTAAAGGTCCATCAGTATGTGATTGCAGTTGGCTCAGCACTTCAGTTGACAGTGGCGCTGATGGCTTGGAGTGGGGTTTCATCTTAGAATCAGTTTCCCAACCATGGGATGTCATAATTCTGTCAATGTAATTTGCATAGGACAGTTCAATGTAATCAGCTGTCTGTTTGACATCAATCCCATTGAAATCTTCAAGCAATCCCATTTTTGTGAAGGGGATTACATCTTCCTTAGGTAGCTTCAGTTTTGCCCCAATGATGTCATAGATCTTGTTAGATATGGATTCTGATGTCCAAGCTAGTGCAAAATCATCAACTTGTCTCAGCATGTAGACCGTTTCACCCTCAAAGACTGTCCGTGTAGATTGTCCTGTCATGATGTGGTGGTCTTGAAGTTGAGATCAGGACCTTTCAAGATCTTGTTGATGTGGGTCTCCCAAAGTCTTCCAGATTCTGGGTGGCCTTGGAGTGCTCGAAGAACTGGGAGCACCATCCTTCTGTCTATATCTTTGCCGTGTTTGTGCCTGTACCAATCTGCATACGCATCATCTATAGTCATGAAGGTTGGGATTTCAGGTCCAGGACTGTGTCCAAACGCGTTTTGGGCATCCGCACCATACACTTTGAGATTGAGGCTAGCTGCAATGGCAAAAAATAGTCTTTGAATGGAGTGTTCAACACAAGATGAGTATGACATGGCAATGACATGCAGGGTTGGAGCTGCATATTTACTTCCATTGCAGCACTATCTTGCGCGGCGGACACCATGCCTTTTGACACTGTATTGCCAATGGGGTCTGAGAATAATGGACTCTGGATCCTTCGGATATGGAATGGGTGATCCAAACATTTCTAAGTCTTCAAACTGATCAAGTTGTTTGCGCTCTCCGGCTTCCCATTCAGTCCACATTGATAGGGACTTGAGGTTTCTGCGTGTGAAGTGCCCTAGTGCTTGTTCTTCTGGTGTGGTGGCTTTTGAGTTGATGGTCTTGATTAAGCGTTCAATTTGTTCAGTTGGTAGTGAATCTGCATCTAGAGGTAATGCATGATTGCCTGCCTTATGAAGCTTGGTGATGGCTCTGAGTGAAGCAATGTCAATAGTGGGGATGGCAACATCCATGTCATCTTCAGTTGGTGCCAAGTGTTTCTGGATGGATGCATGGAGTGTTGCAGTGCTATCAACTTGGTTGATTCTGGATTGGAGGAGGCTCTTGTATTTGGTGCCAATTCGCTTGATGGTCTTGATGGATGAAATCCGGTCCAAAAATGGTGGATCTTCTTCATCAGTGGGTTCATTCCAAGAAGTGTTGGGGGCAAACATACCATATTCATTTGAGTGTTTCCTGACTTCCTTCATAGATAGTTTCTCTTAAAGTGCAAAGGTTATGGGTATCTCTATGGAATCATCTCGCACCCCTCGTTTGTATGAGGAATGCAGCGCTGTGGTGACATCAGCTGCATTGAACACACCATTGTGATTAATAGAGATAATGTATGCACCCCGTAGCTTGGAAAGGGCCCTCTTGTGAGAAGAAAAAAGCTGGGAGGCAGGACTTGTGGGAAGGAGATCTGTGACATAGGCTCTGCCAAGTAGTGAATCATTGGCATATCTGAGACCAAATGCTTGATCAGCACAAGAGCTTGAAACAGTGAGCCTGAGATTGGTGAGATCTGCAAATGGTGAGATCTAGAATTGGAAATCACTGGATGACACCTCATTTGGCTCCGGTGGGAGAGGAATGTTTTCATCAGTTCTGAGCAGGTGCTTGACATTTGTTGGAAGGTCAGCAAGCGGTAGGTCATTCATGCCTTCATCAAACCTGACATGGGTGGCTATCTTGACTCTGTGCGTCTCAGTATCATACCAAAGAATGTTTCTGGTAGTGTATGGTACAAATCCTAGAAATATTCCTTTCCTGGCATTGGGTTTAAGCTTGATTGATCTCTTGCCTGGAGGTGTGACCCAAACTCTGCAACCAAAGGTTCGGAAGTCAGCAAGATTTTCCTTATGACCAGTTGCCAATTCTAAGGGTGAATGTTGCTGGTTGCCTTCAGGGAATGGATTTGACAACCTCAGGGCAGGGTAGAATGCAAAAGGCCAGAACTTGATGGGCAAATTTGCACCACTGAGCATGGTCCGCATTGAGTTGGCTAGAGTTCGGTGGGCTTTTTCAACTGTACCATTTTGATGTGAAGCATCAGCACCAGTTGGGAAAATGGAGTACCCAAAGGCAGAGAAGAGGTTCCTGATGTCGGGGTTATGATAGATCTTCGCCACCTTGGTCCACTGAAACATACTTGTTGGCACAAGCTGGGTTGTGCTGGGAAAAGAAATGCTCGAGCCAATGAAGTGGTGCGGCCTTGGAGATTCTGGTATCACCATATTTCATACCGGTGTGGTGATCTGTGCTGAGGATCCAAGCTGTCTCCCCGTGGATGCCTTCATAATCACGCTTTTGTTTACTGTTGGAAGATCTGGCTCCTGAAAAAGCAAAGTCAATAGACAAGCCCTGAAAAGGCTGTGTAGCCTTTTGTTTGGAATGGGATCCAGCAGGATTTTTGGTTTGTTTACACTGGATGCAAGTTGGACATTGATCAAGGATACTGGTTTGTCGTTGGAACTTTGGTACTCCAACAATGTGCTTATGAGCTTGGTATAGGAAGTCATCACATGGGTGTCCCAGTCGCTGATGCCAGAGAAGTTTTGATGTCTTGGCTTTGATGGCTTGAATGGGGATATGTGTGTCAACAATCGTGGTGAAAAACAATTTTGCATCAAACAGTGGAGTGCTGCTGGTAGCAGGCTTTGCTCTGGCAGCTTCAGAGCATTTTTGTAGTGTCACAAGATTTGTATAGGTATCATACCTGAAGTTGCTAACGGCTTCTTTGGAGGCTAGTTCCCAAGCTTTCTTGAACTCCATGTCAGTGGCTAAAGCATATGCTGAGGAAGTTGCACAATTGGCATATGGGGATGCAAAATCAATGTCTGGTATCAATACTGGGTGTGTGAAGCACTGGCCATCAATGATGCTTCCATGGAGGACAATGCTTTTGACAGTGCTGTGTTTGTGATGACAAATAATCGTGAGGTTGCCATTCTGTTGAACAGACGAGTCAAGGGTGTCAGTGAAGGCTTTGTGTATGGACTGTCCACTGAATTGATGTCTCATTCGCGATGTCACCCCACAGAGGTCATTCTCACTCAGCAATTTTGTTGAAAGGGAGGGAGAATAATAGAAGAAGACTCTGAGATACCCTATTTGAGTGGGAGCTGGTATATGCACATAGTCTGATCCTTCAGGAATGCATGTGGCTGCCTTTCCTCCAATTGCTGCTGTGAGTCTGACTGGACATTTTCTCAGCTTGGTGTAAGGTTTGTAGTCATGCAGGATATGTCGCAGGTTTGTGCACGAAACTTTGGCTCCGGTATCAATCTGCGCTCTGACACCTTTTTGGAAATATGCAGCAGCTGCAATAGGATCTGAAGGGACAAGATTTTTTACATGGTTGGTATCAACTGGGATAGGATTGTCTCTGTTGAAGTTGGGGTCTCCGTTGGTTTCCAGATGTGATTCCAATACAGGGGCTGTAACTTCAAGTGATTCCATATCACAGTAGACATCAATTGGGATTGAAGGCTGTAGGCTATCCCTTGGGAGAAGATTGACAACATCAATCTGGACAGATTCGTAGGAGCTGACACTGCTGGAGTCCAAAGAGGGGCATAAGCTTTTCATTTGAGGGGATGTGGCATTGTCAAATCCTTGAGGGTCATCTGGAGGTGATGTCATATGGCTGCAAGAAAGACTGTCTATTCTTGGCCTTGGCAAAAAATTTGGTCTTTTACTGCATCATCTGGGGGGACCTCATTTTGATATTCATCTTCAATGTTGATTTGGGAGATTGCGTTGAGTAGAATCCAAAAGTTTTTTTGATTCTCTCATGTTTTTACTGATGTAAACGGCAGTTGTAATCCTATGTTTCCTGAGTGACTCAACATCTTGCAGGGCAGGGCAGTTGTCAAAGTTGTGTCCAGAGGTGTGACAAACAATACATTGCCTGGAGGTGTCAAAGAGACTGGGTTGCTTGTCGAATGCAGTGATGGCGTTGCAATATGCTTGATGGAGGAATGGATTGTCAGATGCTTCATCCATTTCAGGGTATCCAAGAGAGTCAATCAGACTGATCGAGTGAGAAGTTAGAGTAGAAGGTGTTCTAACAGTATTGTTGCCAGCGCGTTTTTGGAACCTATCACTTCGTCGAGGGCCTGGTCTGGTTCCTGTGGTGGGCAATTGCTTGAGCAGACTTGATTTGGAGGTTTTGTCCTTGTACTGCTTCTCAGCTTTGATTTCTTGCTCATATGTTTGGAGAGTTTGTAGCAGCCTGCCTGCTTTGTATTTGTCTTGTTTGAATTGGTCGTCTGAGTCGCGTTCATCTTCAGTTTTCTTGAAGAATTCTTGCAAGAGAGTGGTCCCTTCAATAAGGTTGCTAACTTTTTCTGTTGAACTGATTGTGTTGGGTTGGTTGTGGAGGAAGACTCTAAGTCTCAAATAATCCTTGTAACAAAAGTAGTATTCTTCATGTGATTCATTTGCATCTTGATTTGGAGAATTCCTGACCATTTTACCTGCATTGGATGGCCTTTTGGAGTTGGGATGTGTCTGCGCGATGACTGTGTATAGAGCTTCGTATCCTTGTCCCCCTTCAAAGCTCTGAATGGTGGCTTTCATACTTCCACATGAGTCCGCAATGATTTTGTCAGTTCTGAGTGCAGTGTAAATGAGATTACCCCATTCATTGATGGCCAATTGTTAATTTCCTTTTGAAACTGGCTGTTGAGCTATTCAATCCAAAGGCAAAGAAGAGCAACAGAAGCTGTAGCTGCAGGACGGTTGAGGTGCCGGTCTGTCGTGTTCTAATATTTCTCTGATATCCACTACGATTGGATGCTAATCCAACCAGATCTATTCTGACTATCGGCAACCGACGCAATCAGTTAGATCTTAAGCTTGTAGTTCTACAGTAGGACGCAAAAGGGGCGTCCGGTGCAAGGTTTAAGGTTGAATAATCAAATAATCTAAAAGTATGAGATAGAGAGATGATCCTTGCTGGAGAGCAAGTATCTCTTGTAAAGATCGCGTTGCCGCTAATACAACACGATATTTTGTGCTGCCGCTAATACAGCACGTATTTTATACAGCAGAAAACAAGTTCGTGAGCAAGCACTTCGAACCTCTGCTGTCTTTTCTTGAAAACAGCACGTTTAACAAGAGATTGCATGTGCAAACCTCTAGTGTGTGTTCTTTCTTCGAGTACTAAGTATCAAACTTCGATCGTAAGAATGACTGTCGTTTGATCACTAAGTATCAAATTTGGGTGTCAGGATGACGATTGCACCTCTGGTTCGATTGTATTCCAATCTCACATAGAGAAAGAGGTCTCATTATTCCAAACACTAAAGGTGCGTATGACTTGATCGTTTGTATCTTTGACTCGTATTATCGTATCATTCCAGCTGCAGTACTGTAAGTTACGTAGAAATATAAGTACGTAATTTAGAGTACTGTAGTTTTCGCGTACGTGCAAAAGGAATTTAATATGCCCCATCTTCTCGCAAGTGATGAAGCTGTAACACACTAGGGGTAGAATTTGAGTAGGAGTGATAATTATGAATGGATTAATACTTTACGAAAATTGATGGAAACTTAACAGATAAAATAATGAGCGATCGGGCCGTGCTGGCTTCGATCGTGCCCTGCTGGCTTCGATAGTGCCCTGCTAGCTTCGATCGCTCGTGGATATTCATATAGAGTGTTGTGATATGAATCGTGCGCCTGCCGGGTATCGGTATACCATTATATACAGATAATGGCTCGCTTCTTAATGATTCTTAGAGTGGTCCCAAGTCTCATTAGTTCGATCGCACGTATCCTTCGAATGGTATCTTAGATAGTACGACTTGTACGGTAAATTGCAGTATGTACTCGTAGTAGGTACTAAGGTACGCTACCTTGGTAGGTACGACCGCAGTACGTTACAGAGTCCCCGAATGAGTGACTTGAGGATCGCTGTTTCATTACTAGACTTCTTCCATGTCTAGATCATTGTTTGCCGGTTCAGCTTGTGCTGGATCATCGTTTGCTGGGTGTTCTTTGTATGGGGTCAGCTTCCGAATGTTGACTGTTTCCGTGACATTTGGAGACAGCCTCAGTTTCACTGTACCATTGGTATGTACTTGCACAATTTGATATGGGTCTTTCTTCTGAGGTTGTAATTTGTCTGGATCTGGTTCTTTCATCCATACCTTATCATCAACCTTGAAAACATGCTTGATACGCTTGGCATTCTGTCGTAGGAGATTCATGTTGATGCCCTGTTGTCGGATTTGTTGTAGCGCAATGAGATTGGATGTGAGTGGTATGTCCAATAGCATGTCCCTGTTGAACACCAGGGCTCCTGGAGATGAGCCCATAGATGCGTTGATTGCGCATCTGGTGGCGTGCATGCAAGTAGCTAATGCATTGTCCATGAGCTGTGTGGCCTGTGTGTTGGTTTGAGGCGGATTTACATGTACCAATATGCGCAGGGTGTCTGCAATGGTATGGTGGGCTCTTTCGCAAACAGCATTGCTCTGAGGATTTTTTACTGTGGTAGCCACACCTTCAATTCCATAGGCTGCCAGTGTATTTTGGAATTCATGGCCTAGGAACTCTCCACCATTGTCATAGACACACTTGACCGGTCTTGGATATCTGGATAACCAGCAGTTGGTGAATTGGTTGGAGACATGTTGACTTGACTTGTCTCTGATGCGAATGATTTCCAGCAGGTTGGTGACCGGATCGATGCAAGTGAGAGCCTTGAAGTTGTAGGCTTTTCCTTGGGCTGTTACCTTCCATGGTCCAATCAGATCCACATGCACTTCACTGAATGGTGCCAATGGCGCTTGTTTGGGCGCCAGCAACCCGTAACTAGCATTTCTGCTCTTGTACTTGATGCAATCATCCGGGCATACGTAATCTTGGCATAGCTTGGTAAGACGTTCCACGTGGAACCTGGAGGCTATTGTTTGGTTGAGCCTGGTGGATCCACAGTGCCCTAATAGTAGATGGTACCACTTGAGTAGTTGTGGAGCCAGGGAGGTTGGAATGTAGATTTTCCATTCTTCTCTGGTTTCTGCTTTGGAGTAGCATGCAATTTCCTGATTACCAAGTTGTTGTTTGAAGAAGGTTGGTAATTGTAGCTTGGCTGGTAGCGTCTCATCGTTTTGTTGATGTTGAGCGATATTGGTGTAATTCACTGGGCATTCCATCTCCTGGAGTGTTGGCAGGTTGACCAGACACTCATTGTTCAGTAGACATGAATATAATTCATCGTCTGCGTCATGGCATAGGTTTGGGAATACTTCTGGGAATTCTTGTAGAAAAAGCTCTTCATCTGCTTGTTCAGGGACGTCTAACTTGAGAAAATCGATTAACATTCCTTTGCCTTGCTTCTGTTTCTCCCCCACTGTAGGTGGATCCATCCTGGGTAATCTTGAGAATGCATCCGCGAGGACATTCTTGGGTCCTTCCACATAATTCCACTTGAGGTTGTATTCTTGGAGAAAGAGATTCCATCTGAGTACCCGTTGTGGAGAGAGGGTTTTGAAGGTGAGATTCTTGTGGTCTGTGTAAATGTTGAGTTCACAGCCTAATAGTAGTTTCCTGTATTCCTTGCAACACAAGACTATTGCAAGTAGTTCCTTTTCTGTCGTAGTATAATTCTTCTGAGCTGCATTCAGCTTCTTGGACCAATAAGCAATTGGTTTTCCCTTTTGTAGGATTGCTGCGCCAAGTTGTAGATCTGATGCATCTGTGTAGATATCAAATGGGAGATTCAGATCTGGGTATGTGTGCAGCGCGTCGCTTGCTATCATGGCTTTCATTTCTTCAAAAGCTTTTTCCTGAGCCAGCCCCCATGTGAAGGCCGACTTTGTCATTGTTTTAGGCTGCCCATTGGCAGTCTTCTTTGGGGTTCCCGTGAGTTCAAACAAAGGAGAGAGGACATGTGATCTTCTCGGCCACATATCCCGGTAGTAACCAACAGCACCTAGAAAGGACTTGACTTGGGTGATTGTTTTGGGTCTGTCCATTCTCAGAATAGCTTCAATTTTCTTCTTCCAAGGTTTCACGGCTTCTGGAGTCATCCAAAATCCGAGGAAGTCAGTTTCCTGTACAGCCCAGTCACATTTGAGGGGGTTGCACTTGAGACCATTTTCATTCAGTCGTTGCAGAATTGTGTCCACTGTTTGCATGTGGTGGTTGAAGGTGTCATTTGTCCAGATTCCAATGTCATCAATATAGACGGTGCAGTTGGTACCTTGCAAAATGTCCTCCATCAGTTGCTGCGCGACATCCGGAGAGATTTTCACGCCCATTGGCAGTCTTTGGTATTCATAGCAGCCACATGGTGTGACAATCGTGCATAGTTTCTTGCTTGGTTCATCCAATTCAAAACAGTAGTATTGCATGGACAAGTCAATTTTGGTGAAATGGGTGTATTTGCCGCGTCGATGCATGATGTCCTGAATTCTTGATATTGGATATGGTCTTCTGACTAGCAGTTCATTGAGTTCTCGAAAATCTGACACCCAGCGGACCCTGTTATCCTTCTTTGGAATGATAAAAGTAGGAAATGCCCATTCAGCTGGGCCATCACATCTTTTGAGGACTCCATCATCTACCAGATTTTGGAGCTCCCTTTTGAATAGTTCTTCTCTTTTGTATGCGACTGCATATGGCTTCTTATGGACTGGCTTGGCATCGGGCTTCAGTTTGAGTGAGATTTTCTTGTGTGGATATTTGCCTAGTTTGCCGTTGAAGACGTTTGGATATTTGGATAGAACAGTCTGGAATTGTTGTTTTTCTAACGCTGTCATATGCGCTTGCTGTTCTGCAACTGATGTTGGATCCGTAGCTTCATAGGCTCTGTCAAGGATGACGGGCGACGAGGATACTGCATCATTCACAAATAGCTCAGAATCAATGGATTCTTCCAGTAATGCTTGAAAATATGCTTCTTGCAGATCTGGAGTAATATCAAAGCTGGCTGTTTCGCGTATTGGAATTTGTCGGTTGTTCCATTGAATCATGTTGGATTCAAATAACAAGTTGATATGGGTGCTGCATAGAAAGTCTCGACCGAAGATAATATCATATCTGCATGATTTGGATTCAAATAATCTGGCCTCACAACGCTCGATTGTTGTGTTCCCAAATTCTTGTAGCTTGAGATTCTTCATTACGACAAACAACGAGGTGTCGAATGATCCATTGGCTGTGGTCGTGATGGTTCTTGTTTTGGATTGAATTGGTAGAACTCCAAAGGGAAGTGCCCTTTTGTTGATGAGGGTTGTTGTGCTGCCGCTGTCGAGTAGGGCAAGCATTGTTTTTGTTGTTTTTATAGGAATGCCTTGAATGTATTGGATGGTTGTTAAAACAATAGGAGCCACATCGCTCTTCTTTGTTTTTGTAGGTACGGGATATTCCGTATTTGGTTGTAGGGTTGTGCTTTTTGCTAGACAAGAAGTCCAGCTTGTTGTCAACGATCGTGTTGATGTTGCTGCCCCATTTATTTGGTCGTTTGTACCCGTAACCGCGTTGCGATTATTGTTGATCGCACCATTATTTTGGTCGTTCGTACCCGTGCCAATAGAATCGTCATTCATTTTGGCTGTATTTTTGGCTTCTGTACCCTTATTTTTCTTTTTACCGACGCATTCATCCTGTTCAAACTGGACTCGTCGTGAGCTTTTGTCAACATCAGATATCTGTTCTGTAGGTTTCTCCCCTTCTGTGGAGAGAGTTCCTCCTGCAAGCCCAATTGGCTGTGCCAAATTGGCATCCAGGTCCTGTGGAGCTGGAGGCAGGGTGACTGCTCTTGTTTGGCCTCAAGGAAGCCAAATTTGCTCACCGCTCTGTACGCTGTGTTCTGCTTTGCCGCCATGTTGTTGGAGGAAAGCTTCCTTTGCGCGCTGCATGTGTGCTTGGAATGATTCATTGCTGGCTGTGGTAGTTTTTCTGGCTGAGTCATTATTGTTTTTCTTGTTGTCGGCCCGCTGCTTTTTCTTCTGTTTGGAGTACCTGTTCTTGGGGCATTCGGACCAATCATGGTGGTGTCCGGGAATGCGACAGGGGTTAGAAGATTTTTGTCCTTGGTTTTTGTTGTTGGTTTTGCGTTTGGATTGGTTGTTGGCATTGTTTCCAGGACGTCTCCCTTGTTTTTTGCCTCCTCCATTCCTTAGCTTGGACTCGCGTTCTCAACTGGACATATATTCCACAATTTTCTGGATGGATGTTTCTGCAGTGATGCCACCATGAATTTGGCCATATTGCTCAACCCACAGGTTGGGGAAGGTGTGGAGCAGTATCGTTGTTTTGTTGATTTTGTTGAGATTTTGGCCATGACCTTGCAGCTTCTCGGAGTATCGAATGAGCCGGTTGATGCGCAATGCATGATCCTTGGAGGTGGTATCATGTGGTTTCTTGCATGCCTCACTGCGGATGTAGGTTTGCATGATGTCTTTGGCATCCCCTGCATCGCAGTAGTGTTCTTGAATGCAGTCCTTGATTGCTTCTTCATATCCTTCAATGTTTGCTGGATAATTGATGTCGTTATTGTCGTCGCGGGTTGTCTCCTGCCATTTGCGCTGTGCTTCAGGGCATAGAGTCTTGGTGAATGATTCATAGTATCGGTCTTCCGCGAGTGGCAGGGTGCTTGCCACGATGAGAAAGGCTTCCTCACAGTACAATAATTCTTCCAGGCCCCCGTCTTCTGAAAAGATGGGCACCTTCCATTCCTGTGAATTCCCATCGGCATCATAGACTTTCAAAGTGGCAAGTTTGTTCTTAGTCCGGTCAAAGCTAGAATAATAGGTGATCGGTGGTTCTCGATGCAATCCGGTCAACATGTTGATACTTGCCTGATTTGATATTAAGATTGTTTTGACTCTTCCTTGTTTTCGGTGGGGAGACCAGAATTTGTTTCGTTGATTAACAATGTCGAATTGGTGTGAGACTGCTTTCGTTTCGGTTCTTGTTGGCGCGAAAGAAAGAAGGAAAAAAATCCGTTCCGATAATGATAAAGTTACGTTTCGAGCGAAAGATTCGTTATGAATTTCGGTAGGTTGTTTCTTAGTGAAAAAAACCGTTACCGTTTAAGTTCGTTATTCTACAGTAGCTGTAAAAGTAATTACTGTGTAACACACTAGGGGTAGAATTTGAGTAGGAGTGATAATTATGAATGGATTAATACTTTACGAAAATTGATGGAAACTTAACAGATAAAATAATGAGCGATCGGGCCGTGCTGGCTTCGATCGTGCCCTGCTGGCTTCGATAGTGCCCTGCTAGCTTCGATCGCTCGTGGATATTCATATAGAGTGTTGTGATATGAATCGTGCGCCTGCCGGGTATCGGTATACCATTATATACAGATAATGGCTCGCTTCTTAATGATTCTTAGAGTGGTCCCAAGTCTCATTAGTTCGATCGCACGTATCCTTCGAATGGTATCTTAGATAGTACGACTTGTACGGTAAATTGCAGTATGTACTCGTAGTAGGTACTAAGGTACGCTACCTTGGTAGGTACGACCGCAGTACGTTACAGAAGCACAAGCATTATCTCTGTGAGAAGAACAAACAAAATTCCCTGAGTACGTATGTGAGGAACATGTAATATGCCCCATCTGCTTACTCGATAGAAAGGAAGAAACTGTAGATTGATCGTAGATTGACCATAGATCAAATCGTAGAGTAGAGATGAATAAACCTTTATCACAGGAAGAGTACCGTACCAAAGGAGAAGAATGCCCCATGATTGGGCATGGAATTGCATAGATCAAGATGCCCCATGATTAGGCATCGATGTTGCATAGAGTAAGATCTGAAGATTGGAAATCAATACAATCGTAGAATCAAATCGCAGAGGCGTTAGTACCAATTGATCGATTCGTGGATTGGTGGTATCAGCTTATCAAAACGGATATCGTGGCATCGCTCAAGTAATGCCCCATGATTAGGCATTTACCAAATTCAATTGGAATCGAAACTTGATACCTTGATCGTGATGGTTGATTATGGGAAAGTTTTGATCTTGAATCGAGGTAGATGAGCACATGTCAAGTTGTAGAAATCAATTGATCGTAGATCGGGTATCACAATCGGAATCAAACCTATGTCGAAACTTGATACCTTGATCGTGATGGTTGATTATGGGAAAGTTTTAATCTTGAATCGAGGTAGATGAGCACATGTCAAGTTGTAGAAATTGATTGATCGTAGATCGGGTATCACAATCGGAATCAAACCTGTGATGGTTGGTTGATTGTAAAAACCTATCTTGGGAGGAATCGTAGGAGTTGATTCGTAGATATCAACTTGGAACAAATTGTATACGTAAAGGTAGAATCGGTACCAATCGTAATCGAATCCTGAATCGAAGAAGTAAATCAGAGAATGCGATTGATCAACTGCAATTGTAATCTAAAAGAGTAGAAATCGATTGGTACAGTATGATCGTAGACATCGATCACAATCGGATGGAGATGATTGATTGATCGATCGAATTGCAGGAATCGTAGTAGCAAATCGGTATTCTTCTTACTCGGGAGGGAGGAAGGAACCATATCAAAACCAAGAATATAGCATCTGTGATCGTAGTCCACTAGGTCGAATCGTGGAATAGGGTTGGGAATTGAATCGTAGTATCGTCGATATACTAATCGTAGAACCAAGGATGCAGGTAGTGCCCCACGATTGGAAGGGAAGACTTGCTGTCGTGCCTCATGATTGGAAAGGAGGACTTGCGAGTGGTCGTGATGGCTGTCTTGTACAGAAGAAGTGCCCCTCCAAGAGAGCCGGAAGGGCAACAGGACAAGTGATGACCAATGGAAACTAAGACTGGTTCGATCGTACATGGTGTAGATACTGATCGTAGATCAATCGAAGTGTAGGACAAATAATTGAATCAACTTGGGTGCATATTGATTTGTAGAAGTCAGATCCATACAATGTTGATGACCGAGCTAATCGTATTGTCAAATCGTAATCCCCGGTACTGAGAATCGAATCGGATGATCAACATTGTGGAATCAAATTGTAGCCCCTAGATTGGAAAAGATAGTATGTCGAATGGTAGAATTTGATCTGTCAGGTGACGTCGTCATAGAGCCAATTGGCAATCAAGAGAGTAGCATGTAAGTGATACAGCTTGAGCTTGATAGCATCACAGTGCCGCTTGGTGATACAAACAGCAGGCAAAACGTAGGTCATGGAATGTGCTTCATAAAGAGGCTTCCCAACGGGATAAGCAGATGTTTTCCAGGCTGGACTGAAGGATGCCCCATAAAGAGGCTTCCGAGCTCCGTAAAGAAACTTCCGAATTGGACAAAGGGATGTCCCATCAAGAGGCTTCGTAGCTGAGCTTGAAACGACACTATCTTTAGAAGATGCCCCAGATGGTGGAAGTTGCAAAGAAGAAGTGCAAGAAGGCTGGGGTGCAGAACGAGCACGATGAAATACCACGGTTGCAGACTGAGGATAAAATGTCCATGGAGAGTTGGTGGGAGGTGGATAGGAAGTTCGAGTGCAAGTGGAATGTGGCTCACGATTGCGCTTAGATGGATCATCTCCAGTTTGAATGTTGGTGTGAACAATACTAGGAGTGGAGGTAATTTTGGTGAATCGAACTGAATCAGTGCTGGGGAAATATTTCCAAGTGTAGAAAGAAGTCCCGATGGATGTGGAATCATCAGTTGATCCAGGATTGGAACTACAAGGAAGTCCTGTAGGGGTCTCAGAATTGTCAACAGTAGGGTTTTCAGCCGTTTTGCAGGCAGTAGTAGGAGGGCTGTTATGAACAGCGGGAGTGCTACTGGTGGAATGAACGGGTGCGTGAGTTGATTCTGGTGCTGCTGGAGGCATTGGAGGTGACACTGGATTGTGGAGCTTGACAAAATCAAAGTAAGCCCGACAACCATCGCGTGTCCGTTGGTGGTACAACACACATGAGGAAGAAAAATCACCTTGGAACACATGCCGAAGGAGTGTCCAGAAGAATGCACATTGTTCTTCATGGAGGGCCTTGGGGTACCCTGTGAGCACGTGATCTGGCCAGTATGGATCAAGGAATGTTGTGGGGTTAATACCATTCGCGTCTAGTTGTGCTTTAAATTGTACAAGCCAATGTTCAAATGTTGCATCATTTTGTAGCACTGGAAACGTGGTTTCGTCCCTTGGTTTTCTGATCCACGATTCATATTTGAGCTGAGCAATCGGTTTTGTCGACCGCTCACCATCAGCAGTAGAGGCTCGTCTTGCTGTGACAATTCCTTGACAGTAGTCCTTGAAAGCTTCCTTGGTGTAGTACTCCCGTTCTTCCCAGTCTAGGCCTTGTTCTGTGAGGCGTCAACCAAAATCAATGAACCGCTGTAACTTTAGCTGTATATGCTGAGTGAGTGGTACTCTTGCACTTCCGTCGTGATATGCAAGATCATCAATGTATTCAATGAATAGGAAATCTGACCATGTCCTATACTGGCTATTGATGAGCGCCTCACACAAAGTGCTGTGGGATTCTTTTGGGACATCGAAGGAGTCGTGTAGGAATGTGGCTAACGCTTGATCAAATGATGGGAATAGTGGTGCGAGATCTGGGGTATTCATGATGAATGAGCGGAGTGGTGCCATTCGTGCAACGAATATGGTTACCGTGTTCGCAGGACGAGTGAATGCCGACTTCGATGAGGTACGTCAGGTGTGTAGTTGGCTTGGCTGGTCCGTAAGAATAGAAGTAACGGATACAGGAACGCGTAGAGGCCTTCTATTCGTGAGGTTAAGCAGTGGTTATGGGAAAGTTTTGGTCTTGCGGGGATTTGACGGGCCGTTGAGATGTGAAGCGACGGAGACGCCGTAATGTTCTCGTATCGAGAAAGTTGGGTAACGCTGTCAATATTGGGAGATGGAAGACGAATCGACTTGTATGAGATGGGGTGAAACACAACAACAACAACAAATGTTTACGTTGTATCGTTGTTGTTGACAAACGCGTAGTCTTCTTGCATCAAGAAAGTTGAATATCTCTGTCAATATTGTGAGATAGAGGACCAGAATGGTACCAGCGTATTTGCGGTAGTGAGGAGAGGCCGTTTCCGTTGGGATACGAAAATTCGCTTATTCCGCTTGTTGTTGTCGACAAACACCGTAGTTTCCTTGCTTGGTCTGGGGATTCGCCAATATTGGAGGATTCCGGAATACTGGTGTTTGATGGATTGAATGGTCGGTGTGTTAACAATCAATATTTCCAAGAGGTTGTTGTGGATACGAAAAGTGCCGTGTCTTTCTTGTATGTAATCGGATCAGAGAACTATCAATCGTTGTCCGTAGTCGATCGTTCGATGATCTGCTGTCGGATTATTTCTTGTATCGCTGTGTCGGCAATAGAGATGGGAAATTGTATTCGATGGGACAGGACGTGCAGGTGGTAATGTGGCGCGTTAGCGGAATTCAACGTGGAGCAACGAAAATTCGTTGACTGTGTGTCTTTGCTTCGTTTGTGCAGTTGCTTGGTGTTGGCTCTCAATTGCTTGGCCTCGTGAACGCAATTGACGTTGTTGTGTAAACGGAAAGGTGTAAGACAGCTATAATTAGAATAGGTGTGGTCGATGGTTTATGGTGCTTAGCACAATCAAATGATGGGCGTCGTTGGGTCCTTGACACGATCGGTGTCACGTTGAGTGTAGACGCGGAAAATATATAATCCGGGGAACTTGTGATGTAGTCCTTGGATGGAGATAGATTGCTATTGGCTTGTCCAATGCAATGGGCTTCTATTAAAGACAAATGGCTGGTCCGTTTGGTGTCTTTATCGTGTAATCGGATCAGAGAACTATCGATCGTCGTCCGTAGCCAAGTCAATCGATGATCTGTGTCAGATTGTTTCTTCGTTAAGTGTGCTTCTACCGTTGTCTTCTTCTTTTGCAAGCTTCAACAAGCTTGCGACTGTTAATCTGTTAATTTCCTTTTGAAACTGGCTGTTGAGCTGATTCAATCCAAAGGCAAAGAAGAGCAACAGAAGCTGTAGCTGCAGGCCGGTTGAGGTGCCGGTCTGTCGTGTTCTAATATTTCTCTGATATCCACTACGATTGGATGCTAATCCAACCAGATCTATTCTGACTATCGGCAACCGACGCAATCAGTTAGATCTTAAGCTTGTAGTTCTACAGTAGGACGCAAAAGGGGCGTCCGGTGCAAGGTTTAAGGTTGAATAATCAAATAATCTAAAAGTATGAGATAGAGAGATGATCCTTGCTGGAGAGCAAGTATCTCTTGTAAAGATCGCGTTGCCGCTAATACAACACGATATTTTGTGCTGCCGCTAATACAGCACGTATTTTATACAGCAGAAAACAAGTTCGTGAGCAAGCACTTCGAACCTCTGCTGTCTTTTCTTGAAAACAGCACGTTTAACAAGAGATTGCATGTGCAAACCTCTAGTGTGTGTTCTTTCTTCGAGTACTAAGTATCAAACTTCGATCGTAAGAATGACTGTCGTTTGATCACTAAGTATCAAATTTGGGTGTCAGGATGACGATTGCACCTCTGGTTCGATTGTATTCCAATCTCACATAGAGAAAGAGGTCTCATTATTCCAAACACTAAAGGTGCGTATGACTTGAACGTTTGTATCTTTGACTCGTATTATCGTATCATTCCAGCTGCAGTACTGTAAGTTACGTAGAAATATACGTACGTAATTTAGAGTACTGTAGTTTTCGCGTACGTGCAAAAGGAATTTAATACCAATTCATGTCTTGTAGGTAGGTCATGTGGGAGGCTGTCTCCAATGGTAAATCCTCAAAGATGATCAACTTCACGCCTGTATAGGTAGTATGGGTGTGTGTAGATGTGGTGTTGTTGTGCATGAGCAGTGATTTCCCTGTACCATTTTCTAACCTGAGGATTGGTTGAATCCTTTTGTTGTGGGAATCCTGAGAGAAACACTTTGTCTCTAGCTGCTTCCTTGGACTTGTTGGAGGCTCTGGTTAAATCAAAGCAATCACCACTTCTAGTGATTAGGCGCTGATCATTTCTACCACTGCCTAGGTTGTGAAGGTAATAGTTTTGCTTGACAATTGTTTCATTTCCTGATGAGTCCGTGTAGGTGATTGGAAAGGCTTTCATGTCATCAGTGGTGAGGAATTCATCTCTTCTACTGTATCTCTCCTTAACTGGTGGTAGTAAGGTTGCTGGATTCCATGGTAGGTCGAGTGTCGCTTGGTGGTTGGCACCGGTATTGTTGTTGTTGTTGTTGTTGCCATTGTTGACCAATTGCTGTAATAGAATGATCAGTTGACTCATGTCAGCGCCTTCTGCAGTTTGTGTGTCTTCGATGTCGTCATTTGTTTCAGGGAAGCTGTAGATTTTTGTGTCATAGACCTCATCAAAGTGTACTGCATCCCAATTTGGTTTGAAGCCCCAGTGTGCTGCTCTGATTTCTATGAGAAGGGTGTCTTGTCCTTGTTTGATGGCTAGTGCTCCTGCCTTGTCCATCGAGTGTTTGTTTCTGATTCTCTTTGTCATTTTGTTTGGAGCGACATACCAGAAACAAGCGTCTGCAAAAAGGGTGGGTATGTGTCCTTTATTGATCTCAGTTTGTTCCTTGGGGGAATGATATCCATGATTGCATTGACAATGATTTCCTTGAGCATTGTAACCGGATCTGGGGCCAGTGTCTTGGGTCCTTCGCTGTCGTTGTCGTCTGTGAGGAACAGGCCAGCAGTGTCTTCTAGATCATGCTGGAATGAGTTGTTGAGGGTCTCATGTTTCTGGACATTGCCTTTGGTGTTGAATGTCCCAAATCGGATTGCGATTTCCTGGATTTGATTCCAGTCAAATGGAGTTGCCGGCATGGTAATATCGTCGTCGTTTGATCGGAGCGCCGTGCGATGTTTGTTCTTGGGATGCCGTCGTTAATGTGTCGTTGAATTAACCGCAGAACGGCAATGTCGTTGACGTCGGCGTTATTGCGATCGTGTGACGGTGAACGGCCATGTCGTTGTTATTCGATTTGCGGCCTTGGATTCGATTAATCGATGAGAAGGGATTGTTCGATTGTAGTCGTAGAAACGAAATGAACTAACCTGTAACAATTGTCGGAGAAGCAAGAGTTGGGTCGTCAATGTGTATTACAGACGGAGATTCTTGGTAGAATGTTCTGTAGATACACCCCTTGATACGTATGCTTGGTCGTGTATTACAGAAGAAGATTCTTGGTAGAAGGATCTGTATACACCCCTTGATACGCGAGTAAGGAGGTGAAGAAGAGAAAGAGAGAGGCGGGGAGATCTATTGATACAGCCCGGCGATGCGAGTCCCGTACCAAGTATATTAAATTCCTTTCACGTCCGGTGTAGTAATGCGTGGTAGAGGTACGATGGTATCTCATTCTTTCAGCCGCGCGCGTCCTCTTTATTTGCACGCGTCTAGTTTAGTCACACGCGAATCATCTTGTTTAAAATTATGGACCAAATGGCTCAGTCTTGTGAGCCAAGTATCTCATTATTGACCAAATGGCTCAATCTTGTGAGCCAAAATGATCGTCACTCGTACGATCGAAATATTCAATACTTAGAGATCGAAGAGAGAACACACGCCAGAAACTAGCATACGCTAGCTATCTCGTTAAGTGTCCTGTTTTCAAGAAAAGACAGCAGAGGTTCGAAGCGCTGCTCATGGACTTGCTTCTCTGTTGTGCAAATTACGTGTTGTATTAGCGGCAACACAAATTACACGTTGTATCGTGTTGTATTACCAACAACACGGTATTTTACTGTATAACATACTCGTATCGTGCTGTATTAGCGGCAGCACGTCGTTAAAGTGCTATCTTGCTCTCAAGCAAGTCAATGCGCTTATACTTTTAGATTATTTGATTATTCAACCTTAAACCTTGCTTTGGCTCCCTTAATGGGACCTATTGTAGAACTACAAGCCTAGGATCTAACTGGCTGAGCCATTGGTAGTCAGAATAGATCCGGTTGAGCATACAAGCTCAATCGTAGTGGATATCAGAGAAATATTAGACCCCAATAGACCGGCACCTCAACCGGACTGCAGCAATTATCACTAGCGTCGGTTTCCCTTGCCTTTGGATTGATCAGCTCAACAGCCACTTTCAAAAGGAAATTAACAGACTAACAGTCGCAAGCTTGTTGAAGCTTGCAAAAGAGAAGAAATCAACAAAGAACAATCTGACAGAGGATCATCGATCTATCTGACGGCTCGTTGAAGACTGATAGCTCTCTGATCCAATTACACGACAAACACATGGCTAGCATCCCCCGTGCTGGAAGGACAAGAAGCAAAACGACCGGAAGGTTCCTCTTGCTTCGACCTGGCAGTGCGGCAACTCGGTCACCTCTAACACCACCTACAACTATGGCCCCCGGCCAACAGGATAATCCTAATCAAGAGGATGAGGAGGATGACATCCCCATCTTGGATCTCTTCCCTTCATTCGACCAAGCACTAGCCACCTTCCTACATGACTCTTTTGATGTCCCAAAGGAATCCAACAGCATCCTGTGTGAAGCACTCATCGCTGGTCAGTATACAACGTGGTCAAATTTCTTATTCATAGAGGATATCAATGATCTCACATATCAAGACAGGGGAGCAAGAGTACCCCTCACACGACATGTGCAGCTAAAGCTACAGCGGCTCGTTGATTTTGGTCGACTCCTCACTGAACAGGGTCTAGACTGGGAAAATCGCGTCCATTACACCAAAGAAGCCTTCAAGGAATACTGGAGTGGAATGGTCAAGGCTAGACGAGATTCCACAGCCGATAGAGTAGTAGTGGAAAATCGCAGCACGCCATCCAATGGATCAACAAACCAATCAACAAAACCAATTGACCAGCTAAAGTATGAATCATGGATCAGGAAATCAAGAGACGAGACTACATTCCCTGCGCTATAAAACAACACAAAATTCAAACATTGGCTTGTAAAATTCAAGACCAAACTGGAAACAACTGACATTGATATCGCTACATTTCTTGCTCCCAACTGGCCTGACGTTCCCCTCACAGGATACACCAAGGCACTTCACAACAAGCAGTGTGCATTCTTCTGGACCCTTGTCCTCCATGTATTTCAAAGTGACCTCTCCTCTTCGTGCGTGCTGAGTCATACAAACACAAGGGATGGCAGACAAGCCTTCTTTGATTTTGTGACCCTACACGACAAGTCCAAATCCAAAGTATACGACACCTCCATCGTCATGCAGAGGCTATTGGATATTGACCTGAGGTCATGGAAGGACTTCAAAGTCAAGTTCATCACTCAGTGGTTTGCACAGCTAGAATACCTCAACAAACTACAGGATCCACAGCGACCACTCGGCTATGACACTGTCAAAACGCATCTATGCAAGGCCTGCAGTAGCAGTTTCCAGCTCAGTGAGCAATTCTGTAAAGTTAGTGATCCTCCTGCGTCACATGATATGATTCGATTTCGACAACATGAAGCCATTGCTATCAGTGAGCTAAAGAATACTCTTCTCCTTGAAGCCACCTGATTGGATTCCCAAGCGTCCCTAACACAGCCCAGCAGCCGCGCATCTGTCAAGGCACATACGCACGACCTCTCATTGATGACAAATTCCACATATTCAGCCATGACCGATGATACCTCTTATTGTTTGCCCCCTATTGAGTTTTTCGGCGATTATCAGGACTATGCTGTATACAAAGCTGGAAGAGCCCCAGATCCAAGCACCAGGTTACCATCTCCAGTTTGGACGACACTTTCTAAGCATGGTATGAAGCACTGGCTCGGCTTCACCACAGATGACAAGAAGAAAATTGTCGCATGCCTCCGGACAGAACTCCTAGATGCAGCACCTGCTCCAGATCCCAATTCCAGCAAGCCCATCACATGACATGCATACGAACATCATTCTGAGCAGGAACTCACACCTACAGAGGAAGCCTCAGCCCGGACAGCATTCCATGAATCCCTTGGAGTTTTCTTCTCAAGCTGATACTCGCCCCCTCAAATCATCGGTTTCACCTGCTCATCCAGCTCGCTTCCTTGCCAACAACCCTGATGTCCTCTACAGAAGGGATGGTAGCGTTTATGTTCACGTAGGACAACAACCTTCCCTGTCTGCAAAATTCCACCATTGGTCCCTACTTGATTGCAAACCTTGTGTTTACCCAGACACTCCTGATGTTGTCTCTCACTCTAGCAAAACCAATGTCTCTACACCTGGTTACGCCATGGTTGACCGCGGTGCCAATGGGTGCACTATGAAAAGAATTCACCGTGTAACAGTGTATTCGTACGTACTAAGCGGGCGTATCGCGAAAGGTCATAAAGGGCAAATAACCTTATTCTTAAAAGTTATTCCTGAGTGAATGATCGTTGACGATTTTCCATGTGGATTGCCTCTTAGCGAGAGTTTCCCCATCATCTCACTCTTTGAAGAATTAACAACTCTAAAACACTATCATGCCCTAAAATCTACGTACAGCCTAGTACTAATTCTACATGATAAGGTGCAATGCATGTGATATTCCAATGAGAATATCACGGCGAATTATACAGTAAAAAGACCGATCGAAGATGGTTTTGCATGTGTTTTGTGTCTTAAGATTACGAATGATTACTGTGGCAAATTACACGGTAATATGCCAATAATCGATACGACGAGAGTAATTAACCTGACAATCAGAGACGATTGATGCTTAACGATACAGATTATTCTACTCACTAAACCAATCGACCACAAGGCCGATTGCGTTTGTTTCTTTGTTACGACACACTTTCTCTAGTTTACCAGACCCACAGCACTCTACGAGCTGTGGAGGACCGAATGGCATTTCCCCACCGAGAAACGCAGTTGAGCTCGAAGACAATCCGGATTAGCCTGATCAGCAACCGGCATCAACCCCCAAGGATGTAAAAGGGGCAATTGCTTGTGGAGCCCTGGAACAGACCAACACCAGGGCGGTCTCTCTGAAAGAAGAGACCAAAGACCCGAACCAAGATGGTAGGCTCCATCGGGTTTCGAGATCCAGCAACAAGCAAGGGAAAAGGGACTGGACAATTCAGCTGAAAGAGTCGCCCAGGTTGGCATCAGTTGAAAGGAATCAATATCCAAGAACACTGATCTTTCACTGAAAACAAGAATGACGTGAGCCAGAAGATTGAGCCTCAAGTATTCTGTGGCGCAAAACAGACCGGAATGAACAGATTGCAAAGAGCATCTGCCCGCAAGAAAAGAATTCGAAAGATATAGAAACGAGAACACCAAATCTTGAAGATCGCTTGATCTCAAAGATCCGAAAGAAAAAGAGAACACTAAATTCTCAGGAAACAAGACGAGATCATAGATCTTTCACCACAGAAATACAGAATGAGCAAATCCCGAGACTGGATAGAAAAGCTCACAATCTTGAATTGCAACAAAAGCAAAAGCTCACACACAGACCGGAACGGAACGAAAAATCGATCCGAACCAGTACACAAACCGGAACGGAAAAAAAATTCGATCCGGATAAATACAAACAGATAAGCAAATCACACTCGACAGTCACCAACATCTAACATCCATCTCACATCCAATCCTTCGATCCGATTACACTCTCTTTCCACATATTCCATTGAATATTGCCCTCCGAATATTTCGAAACGAATACTCCGAAACGATCATTTGATTGCCATCATGGCTCCAACAAAAAGAAAAACTAGATCAGAAGCAAAGCCAAAAGACGATGATGACTATGGCTCCATTGAGGAAACAAAAATGGAAGTGGATCAGGATCTACTAGGAATCAATATGGATGATGCGAGTGATGAAGAAGGTATGGAATTAGGGAAAGAAGAAGACAGATTGAATGAGAAAACAATCATGCGTGTAATGGAAAAGGCTATGACTGATCCAGAAATGAACTCAACTTGGAAAAGAATCATTGACAAAGAAGTAAAGAAAAGGATCAGAGCAATACAAGATGCAGTGAAACAACACAGAAATCCAGATGATGTTAATAGATGTGATAGCAGCGATTACAGCAGTGATGATAATGAAAATCAACAAGATGCCGACCAAAGGGCTGAACGATACAAAAGGAGGTCATCCCAACCCAAAATAAAAATCAGGGGATTCAACAATGGAAAAATTCTGAATCCAGAACAGCTCACCTTTATAAGCAGCTTGATGGACTTTGGTATCAACTATGAATCAGCTGAAGAAATTATGAGGGGAGGAATGTCTAACATCCGAGAAATTACAGACCTCAATAAGGAAAGCATCAAATCATTCATGCATAGATTGAAATCTATCAGTCCAGAGTGTCCTAATCCAAAAAGCATTCACTATGGTAACAGGCTATCATCGAGGCTCCTCACATGGGCAAATTGGGCTTGATATCAACCATTGATTGGAGTCAAACCAAGAGCCATTGACTGGAACGCAAACCCAAACAACCTGGAACTGCAACAATTCAGGATCAAGATGATGGAATCAAGTGTGAAATCACAAGAAAAAGCAACGTCACCTGAGTTAAAGGACCTTTCAAAATTCAGAGAATGGGAGGAAGGCTTTCAACAAAACTTGAGATACAGATTCAACTCTGAAGGTTTCCCAATCTTGTATGTCATAAGACCCCAAGAGAAGGAAGATGTTACTGATGAAGCCAGGTCTGGAACAGTCGGGCAAAGTCCAACAGATACCTATCCGACTTGGAGTGACTGCAATGAAAGGTGTGGTGTTTTGTCAGGTCACCAGTATGATGAAGATAACAACGTCGTCTGGAGGTTGTTATGTGATGCAACAAGAAAAGGACCTGGTTGGGAATATGTCGCACACTTCCAAAATACTGAACTGAACTCGGGTCATGCAAGAAACGCCTTCATTTCATTGATGCAACATGCTTACACTGATACCAATATCACTATGGTTCTGAACAAAACCTACCAGGAAATGAAAGAATCACACTACACCGGCGACGCTAAAAATTATGATTGGAACAAGCACAAGAGGAATTGGACTGCTTTCCATGGAACGATTCTAAGATTTGAAAAGAACCACAATGAAAGGAGATTTGTCTGGGACTTTATCAATTCAATCAGCGATGAGCGACTTCATGCTGCTAAAGCGGATGCAATTGATGAGAGCAAAGATTGCCGGGACAATTTCAATGAATGTTTGATTCTATTCACCAATCGTCTTGGATTGAAGAAGCTTGCAAATGGAAAGCATAGAAGAGGTTCCAGAAGTGTATATGCAGTAGGCACATCAAGCAACAAGAAGCAGAAAACAACTGGAACGTTCACAGGGAAACTTGAGAACAAGCCTTATCCAACAAGTGTGTATAAAACAATGTCAAAGGAACAGCATCGGGAACTATACCAGATGAGACAGGCGAGTAAAAAAAAGAGGGCTCTCAAGGCCGCTGAGACCAAAAAGGCAAAGGAAGCTGAAAAGGAAGGTGCAGGTGACAGCTTTGGCTCAAAATCTAAGAAATGACATCATAACCGGACACTAGAAAACAAATTGTTAAAAATGGTGAGCCGGTCATTATATAAGATGAATATTTCACTAGATTTTGATGATGGTGAAAACGAAGAAGGATACTGTGAGCTAGACTCACATGCTGACACCACTGCTGCTGGAAGCAACATGATACTGCTCAATCCTGATCAAGTAACAACGCATGTTGATGTTGCGCCTTTTTCTGAAGAGTACAAGCCAACCAAGAAAATCCCAATTGGAAGTTGCGCAACTGCTTGGACAAGTCCAACATTAGGTCAAGTCTACATCATAGTGTTCCACCAAGCGCTGTACTTTGGGAACAAATTGAAGAACAGCTTGATATGCCCAAATCAAGTGAGGGATTGCAATTTCAATTCTGTTGAAGAAACACCTCGTCAGTTTGACCCCAGATCCAAGCATGGAATTACAATCCAAACGCCAATGGAAGATGATGACCCCAAGAAAGTTTTCATAAAACTGAGTATGAGAAATGTGATTTCATACTTTCCCACAAGAAAGCCAACAAGATTGGAGCTTGATGAATGCCAACCTCTGATTGCAACAAATGACACCCCGTGGGATCCTCATTCACTGAAGCTCAGGATGGCCGAGTTAGCAATTGACAATGGTGATCCAGTTTCAGGGGACCAATTTAGCGTTCAAGCCATGTCAACTGAAGATGCAAGCTCAGTGGTAACAGAACCTACAAGTAATGTCACAGACATGCTCTCCAAGACTAGCATAGAGCCCAAGCATCCAAATCTCATGCAGCAATGCAAGCTGATGAGATTGCTCCAGATATCAACCAGAAGAATGCTGACTGAATGCCAGATAGCAACAGATGGTAATATTTCTCACAGGATTTTGTCAGTGATCACAAAGTTTCAAGATGCAAATATTTCAAGCGCGCGAAGGGTAGACCAGTTTTTGTTTGATGACACAGAATTTGACTTCACAGAAGCCCCTGAAGATGAATCAAAACCAGCCCCTAGCTTGCAAGAAGTTGACAATACACTTGAAAGGAGATCGCTTGATAGAAGAAATCAATGGGGACCATCAGTGACAACTATTGAAGGTCCAAACAAGGTAGACTGTGAACGCCTAGCCAAGACTTGGAATATCTGTTTCAAGAAGGCCGAACAGACACTGAAAGTCACTACCCAGAAAGCTCTGAGGAATTTGCAATTACCTTTGATGAAGCAGCTGCCTACACAGCGCTTTAGAAACAAGAGAATTGCTCAAGGAACCTGGTATACTGATACCTGGCATGCTAGAACCAAGAGTATTATGAGACAAGAAAAATGCGCGCAGGTCTTTACAAATGGAAATGGGTTTGAAGTATTCATACCAATACAGGACAAATCGCAAGCGCATCAAGGGTTGAAAATATTCATTCATGAAGTTGGAATCCCTGAGCATTTGATCTCTGATGGTGCTCCAGAACAAGGCTCCCCAAGAACCTACAAGACGCACTGGAACTCAATTGTGAAGCGCAACCATATACACCAAACATTCATCCAACCACATTGCCCTTTTCAAAAACCGAGCAGAGCAAGCGATAGGGCATCTTGGTAGTGCAATCATAACCAAGACAGCAAAGAAGAAATCACTGAAAAGACTATGGTCATTTTGTGGCGAGATATGTGCTAATATCAGGCAGAGGACTGCATCAAGCAACCCTTCTTCAATGGGGAGAACTCCATTTGAATTGGTTCATGGCTATAGGCCTGATATTGCGCTACACACATCATCAGAATGGTATGATTTTATATTCTACTTTGACAAAGGTGATTCTTCATCTCGAGGAGGTGAAAGATTGGGTCGGTGGCTGGGCCCTTGCGGCAACAGGGTGGGTGGAGGTGATTGTTTTTGGATCCTGACTGAATCAGCAGTACCAATATCTACAAATTCAATAAGGCCTGTCAAAGCATTTGAATGGAGGGATAGAGATGTCCTAAGAAGAATGGAAGCGATTGATAAATCAATTGAATCCAAGATTGGTGATGAAGTGAAAGACAGCGCGTCCTTCTTCCAGGAAAATTACCCAGAACCTCAACTAGAGCTATTTGAGAAGCAAGAACCAGTGAAATCATCTGATTTGAAACTTGAAATGGCTGAGTCAGAGGCATCGGTTGAAGATATTGATGAACCAGATGATTATCTGGGGAATGAAGTAATCATTGAAAAAATGATGAAAGGCTCAGGTGCATTGTCAAGGATAGGGTGCGCGATCTGCAAAACAGGCCAATTGGAGTAAGGAATGAGAATCCAATACTGGACACGAGGCTGTACAAATTGCAACTACCTGATGGCACCATTGAAGAATACACGGCAAATATTGTTGCAGAAAGTCTTTACAGTTCTGTTGATGATGATGGCCAAATGTTCACGTTGTTGGATGAGCTAATTGATCATGAATGCGACAAAACTGCTTTAACTGATGAGGAGGCCACAACTGTAGCCAAAAATGGCCGAAAAAGCCATAAGCCGACAACTAGGGGCTGGAGGATTTTGGCCAGTTGGAAAGATGGAACCGAATCATGGTGTAAGTTAAGTGATGTCAAAGAATCATTCCCAGTGCAACTAGCAGAGTATGCAGTCAACAACAAACTTGAAAAATTACCAGCATTCAGGTGGTGGGTGCACAAAATTTTGAGAAGAAAGGAACACATCCTTAAGGCAGCAAAAACAGCCAAGTATTGGCTGAAGACTCACAAAAATGGTGTTGAGCTACCACATTCAATTACACAAGCACTGGCAATTGATAAGAAAACAGGCACTGATCACTGGGAAAGAGCAATTCATAAAGAAATGACCAACAATATGGCAGCGTTCGAATTTTCTGATGATGATGTTATTCCAGTCGGTCACAAGGAAATCACGACCCACATGATTTTTGATATCAAGCTTGGATCCCTAACAAGAAAGGCTAGATAAGTAGGGGACGGTCATAAAGTTCCTGCAGTGGCAAAAAAAAACACCTATTCATCGGTTCCCAGTCGTGATTCAGTAAGGATATTCTTCTTGCTAGCAGCACTGAATGATTTGAAGGTCCTCTCAGCAGATATTCAAAACGCATATTTGACAGCCCCGATAAAAGAGAAATACTTTCTAAGAGCGAGAGCTGAAGATGGTTTTCCTCCACACCTTGCAGGACGGCCTTGCAAGATAGTTCGAGCACTATATGGGTTACCAGTTGCAGGAGCATCATTCAGGTCATATCTCACAAAGCATTTGAGGGATCTTGGATATTTCCCTTGCAAAGCAGATCCGGATGTGCACTTGCGAATTGAAACCAGGAAAGATGGATCCAGATACTGGGCAATGCTGATTGCCTATGTTGATGATATCTTATGTTCTGGCAAAGATCCAAAATTCCAGCTAGAAAACATTGAACAAAAGTTCAAGTTGAAAGATGATACCATCGAAGAACCAACTCTGTATTTGGGAGCTGATATTGGAAAGTTTTACTTTGAAGGCGATTCAAAACCAAGGTGGTCATTGTCAAGCACCAAATATACTGCAAAAGCTGTCGCAGCGGTCAAACAAGAGCTTGGAACTGAGAAGTATGGTTACAAGTATTTACCAAGGTCAGCATCCAGTCCACTGTCACATGATTACAGACCGGAAATTGATATATCAGAGGAACTGAATCCTGAATTGCAGAATTACTATCAAGGTTTGATTGGAGTTCTCAGATGGATTTGTGAACTTGGAAGGCTTGACATTGTAATGCCAGTGTCGCTGATGTCAAGGTATTTGGCTCAAGTAAGAAAGGGACATCTGAACCAGTTATTTCACATATTTGCATATTTGAAAAAGTACAACAGGTCGAAATTGGTTTTTGATGATTCAGTACCAAGCATTGATCAGAGTAAATTCCAAAAATGCGACTGGTCTGAATTTTATCCTGGTGCCGCTGAAGTCATACCAGCAGATATGCCTGAAGCTCTGGGAAAACATGTAACAATGAGTTATTTTGTTGATGCTGATCATGCCGGATGCAAGGCAACAAGGAGGTCTCATACCGGTGTTATTATCTTCATTAATAATGCACCAATTATTTGGTTTTCCAAATGACAGACAACAGTTGAAACATCAACTTTTGGATCTGAAATCATTGCATTGAAAATTGCAATCGAATTGGTTGAAGGTCTAAGATACAAGTTGAGAATGATGGGTGTTCCAATTGATGGGAGCACCAATGTGTATTGTGATAATGATTCTGTTGTCACAAATGTTACACGACCTGAAAGCCCATGCAAGAAGAAGCACAACAGCATTGCATACCACAAGGCGCGCGAATCTATTGCAGCAGGAATTATCTGAGTTGCAAAGGAACCAGGTTCAACAAATATTGCTGATTTGATTACTAAGCTAATGAGTGGTGCTGTTTCTTGGGAACATTGTTCTCGGTGCATGTGGTAAGTAAGAAGTAAGTTTGTTAAAATCGATCGTTTGATTGACGCGTTCGATCATGGAATGAAAAGAAAATGGATACTTTGATCCATGGATTACAATATATCAATCGGGCAAGGATCAGGGCAAAATGCCTTGATACAAGCCAGAATGAATGGCAAAATGCCTCCCCATTTTTTGATAGGGCCTCTGATGGTAGACTGAATACAGTTTGGTATCCAACACACAAATGACTCACAATGAATAGATTCAGTCATAGAAGCCAGCCGCTTAACGGTTGGAGGATTCGTGACTGAAGGGGACTGAAAAGAATTCCCCGTGTAACAGCGTATTCGTACGTACTAAGCGGGCGTATCGCGAAAGGTCATAAAGGGCAAATAACCTTATTCTTAAGGTTATTCCTGAGTGAATGATCGTTGACGATTTTCCATGTGGATTGCCTCTTAGCGAGAGTTTCCCCATCATCTCACTCTTTGAAGAATTAACAACTCTAAAACACTATCATGCCCTAAAATCTACGTACAACCTAGTACTAATTCTACATGATAAGGTGCAATGCATGTGATATTCCAATGAGAATATCACGGCAAATTATACGGTAAAAAGACCGATCGAAGATGGTTTTGCGTGTGTTTTGTGTCTTAAGATTACGAATGATTACTGTGGCAAATTACACGGTAATATGCCAATAATCGATATAACGAGAGTAATTAACCTGACGGTCGGAGACGATTGATGCTTAACAATACAGATTATTCTACTCACTAAACCAATCGACCACAAGGCCGATTGCGTTTGTTTCTTTGTTACGACACACTTTCTTTATCTAAGTGTTATAACTCTAAAAATTGACCGGATAGGTATAACGAATATTTTAAATTTAAAGAGATGTGAGCTCAGAGAGAGACTCTTATTTTTACTGTATCGGGGCTCTCTGCTGTATTTTACATAGTAGAGATCTTCCCCGGTCTTTTCACTAGTATGGGTTTCATCGTATCGATACTGCTGTTGCTTTTGCTGTATTAGTGTCGTGTGCCGGGCTTTCTGTATCGGTCATTCGATGATATTGGTCATTACGGGGTTAAGTGATTTACTTGATGGGGCGTATGCTTGTTCGTGGTATATATGCTAGATATGAGTCCCATCTGGATTCGGTATTGATTTTCTTGATTGCAATAAGTAATTTCCTCACGGGATATCAAGTATATTCTTTCGAACATACTTAAGGATTCCAAGTGTTCACTTATTGGTCAGGTCTTTGGATATGTCTTGTTTTTAACCGATTATCCTCTTTTGTTTGTAGCCTTAGGTGATATTGTTTTTACCACTTAAGGATTTCCAAGTAGTGGAGGTGCGTTTGATTCTAAGACTCGATCATCGGAATATTAACATCCCGTATTTTTGTGTCCGCACCTCGGTCGTCGATTCGTTTCATCGATTCGATTCACCATTTCATTTTGTCAGCTTTTTCAATCGAATTTGATGCCGACAAGAAGTCTGTATTTTTCACCGACAACACACCCCTTGATCCAACATGTTCACTCGGCGTTGGATTAATGTCGGAGTATATTTAACCTTGGATCGATTCGGCTGATTTGAATCAAATCCGAATGGCAATTGGATCGAATCGGAATGACTTGTTCATGTAATTCGGTTCGAATGTTCGGTCGAGTCATTCAAGATGAATTTAACCTGGGTAATGTCCCATGATGTATCTTGCGTATCGGGCGTGCAAAATCCATCCTAACTGGTTTGGTTAGATCATCGGCAGGGTTGATGACTCCAGGAATATGAATCATCTTGATTTCACCATTTTCTTTCCAAGCTTGAATTGCAAAGAACCTGATTTCAATATGTCTGGTTCTTTCAGTTGGCTTCTGGGCATTGATGATTTCAATTGCTGATGCGTTGTCTTCATAGATAGGAGTTGGACCAACTTGGACAAATCCTAATTCCTTGAGTATGGACCTGAGATATCTGTTTGTTTTGGCCGCTGTGACTGCAGCGATGAATTCTGCTTCTGTAGAACTCTGGGCAGTAAGTGACTGAGCTTTGGATCTGTAAACAATTGCTCCACCAGCATAAGTGAAAACATATCCTGTAGTGGACCTGCGATGTTTCGGATCATTGCCATATGCAGCATCAACAAAACACATCAATTTGGCTTGCTTGATGTCTTCAGGGAATGTCGGGAGTGATGCATCTTGGACTACATCGTTGTATGGTTCTCCTGATGGTAGAGATGGCTCAGCATTCGATCTGTAGAATTTAATACCCCAAGATCTGGTTGTTCTGAGGTATCGAGCTATGTTCTTCAGACTGGAATAGTGGAATGCAGTGGGATTGGAACTGTATTTTGACATCAGGGTCACTGCATAGCCAATGTCTGGCCGGCAGCTGACATATGCAAACATCATTTCACCCAAGAGTGTCCTGTAGGAGAAGCCAGATGTGAATTGCAATTCAGCGTGTTCCTTGGTGCCTTCTAATGGTCCATCCGTATGTGATTGCAGTTGGCTCAGCACTTCAGTTGATAACGGCGCTGATGACTTGGAGTGGGGTTTCATCTTGGAATCAGTTTCCCAACCATGGGATGTCATAATTGGGTCAATGTAATTTGCACAGGACAGTTCAATGTAATCAGCTGTTTGTTTGACGTCAATTCCATTGAAGTCTTCAAGTAATCCCATTTTTGTGAAGGGGATTACATTTTCTTTAGGTAGCTTCAGTTTTGCCCCAATGATGTCATAGATCTTGTCAGATATGGATTCTGATGTGCAAGCCAGTGCAAAATCGTCAACTTGTCTCAGCATGTAGACTGTTTCACCTTCAAAGACTGCCGTGTAGATCATTCTGTCATGAGTGGTGGTCTTGAAGTTGAGATCAGGACCTTTCAAGATCTTGTTGATGTGGCTTCTCCATAATCTACCTGATTCCGGATGGCCTTGAAGTGCTCGAAGGACAGGAAGCACCAATCTTCTGTCTATGTCTCTGCCATGCTTGTGTTTATACTATTCTGCATATGCGTCATCAATAGTCATGTATGTAGGGATGTTTGGTCCTGGACTATGCGCATAGGCGTCAGCAGCATCTCCAGCATAGATTTTGAGATTGAGGCTGGCTGCAATGGCAAAGAACAATCTTTGGATGGGATGTTCAACACATGATGAGTATGACATTGCAGTGGCATGCAGGGTTGGCGCTGCATATTTGCTTCCAATACAGCACTGTCTTGCTCGTCTGACACCATTCCTTTTGACATTGTATTGCCAATGGGGCCTGAGAATTACGGCTTCTGGCAATAAGACCAAAGTCGTAAAATGCTGTTCGGTTACTTTGTTACTTTGAGTATTTACTTCATTTCGTTCGATTTTTACCGTGTTGGAAAGAGTTATTGATAAGATTATGATCGAACTGTTTCTGAACCATATTGATCTCCAAATTACTAATTTGCCGTTGCTTTGTGTGGGGATACCCTTACGGACGTGAGTTCGATTCCCATATTGTGTACCTCTGTTCAGTGCTTTAAGTATTGCTCGATATCCTCCAGCGCTTATGTATAATTTACTTATGGTCCACATTACATTGGTCGCGTCTCACTTTTACTTATCGTACTCATCTTGGAATTGTACCATTTTGTACGTTATGGTAATTCACGTGTACGTTATGGTAATTCACGTGTACGTTACGGTAATTCACGCGTACGTTATGGTAACTCACACGTACGTCATCACGCTTGATTTAGTAATTCAATACACCCTTGGATGGTCCTTGGACTATCCGGTTCATTTAGATATATAGGCCTTACCTTCTTATGGTGACTGCCCGGATGGTGTTTGGTGGGGTAATCAGCTAAGTTATGTTTTCCTGGTTCCCAGAAGATATTAAATTGCCCTTGTTCCGCTCTGTCTTTCAGCCAATAGAAACGCATGTCGATCGCCTTGGACCGTTTTTGCTTGATTGTACCATTCAATATACGCGATCAGAAGAGAAATAAGCATTCCAGAGAAATCATGACCTTCTTTCTTCGTAGTTGATAAAAGCTGAGTCCCAAATTTGGTGCGAGGAAAATCTCTATCAGACTGGCGTGATAACAAACCACCGTACCGTTGTGCTAAATGGCCAATACTGTTAGCAACAGCCACACCGTGCTTCAAATTGGGGGCATAAACACATGGAACACTTCCGCGGAGCAACAATTCAATTGACTCGATGGCCCGTTTGGCAGTACCAAGCTGGTGCATGTGCAAACATTCACCGGGAGTTGCAAAATGAATGTTGTTCTGATTAGTACCAAAGCATAAATCATGAAATACATTCCTGATGTTATGATGAGAGTTGTTTTTGAAGTTATTATTGATATCGTTTAGATCAGTGCCGGGAAAACAATGAAAATCGGCAGGCGACCACTTCTTTGTTGCAGGTTGAACAGAAGGAATGTTTATGTTCGGAGAATAACAGTTGCAGTGACGGCACATCCGCATGACACCCTTATTGAAGGAGCCGTATTTTCCACACAATTTATCATGAAGTTCTGTGTCGCCAATAACATAGGCAATGGTAAATTTCATTTTTACCTTCCACTGTTGATTTGCGTATGGAAGATAATTCCATTCGATACCACCGTCTTCGATACACGCGGCTTTGAAGGAACAAAAAGCTACTTCCAAACCATTGTGAAGATTCTGAATTTTTTCCTTCGAAGTGGCAGGACGAGAGTGTCTGGTTGACTCCCATTCGGGGTCGGGATGGAAGTAAATAGTTGTCCATGCTTCAGGTCGAGATCGGGTCTCCACATTAAAGATACCGAGTGTCATGTTCAATGGTGTTAACGTAAGTCGTCCGTGCGCATCCAAAGATATGCCGTCCATGTAAAATATAATAGGAACAAGAATTTCTTGCGAATTGGGATTGCAAATTTCTTTCCAAGAAGATTTCCACCACGAGCCGTGATGCAATTCTGAGATTACAGAATGAGGATTCAACTCAGGATTATTGTCGGGAGATAGAGGGGTGGAATAGTCGGGAAATGAGAGGTTTTCTTCTATCATTAGCTGCTGGTCAGAAAGAAGAGAATAAATGGCATCCTTAAAAGAACGGACATACACCTGAGTGGGCTTATTATCAGGTAACCAATTCAGTATATGAGGATGAAATTTCATATCAGAGAGACCCAGATTGGATTGGAGATTGTCAAAAATTGCTTGCCGAGATCTAATTTTGGCATCGCAAAAATCAAAACCGGGTCTCATTTGACTTTTCTTTGCCCACTGGAAAATGGATTTGAATGTGTTCAGTGGCAATTTATGTCGGGCCATTAAATTCATGAGTTCCAATTCTGCAAGAAGATGATGGGGCGGCGGTAGTTTTGTGTGGCTTTGAAACGCAGCCTCTCTTTCAGTTCAGATTAATGATTTCATGAAAAGATGGTGGTGGAGGGGCTTGCTGAGCAGTAGCGACGTTAACATCAGAACCATTAGTGTGATCTTCTTCGTTGTCTCCACAATCTATGTTGTTGGTAGAATTGTTGTCGTTATTTTCATTTACGCCATCGTCATTGTCATCCTCGTCATCGGAATTGGCTATATCATTATCCAGCGGGAATGCATCTTCATCTTGAACAGCAGAAACAGCCAGGTAAGATTCAATGGCGTTCCGATCCATGGGCGGTAAAAAGACATCATGTACAATCTGTTGGTTTAGAACAGAATGAAGACCCGTGGCTGATTGACTTGTGACGGTGTGGTGCTGGGAGAGATGGGAAGGGGGAACAGATGGACCGTTTTGTGTCATAGTCATCCCAAAATCTGACGGAGAATGTTGAACAGACGGCAAGGTAGGCTGCACTTTGATAGAGGTGGAGAAGTTATAGATCTTTCATTTAATTAGACCCTGACTAGTATGGTAAAAATCGCGGCACGTATCTCTATGCCAGAGATGTTTTCTTAGGCCGGTGGAGACGTATTTCAAGTTACCATTTGAAATGGATTTATATCCTAAAAAATCCTTTGATTCTTTTCCTTTCTTATCCCAGCAACCACAGCAGTAGAATAGAAGAGAGGTTTTAATAACAGGAGGCATGATGTTGCTGAGTTGTTTGAAGGAAAATATCAGTAGAATGGGTCGAAAGGACGGAGGTCAAAAAGATGAATCGTTGAAAGGAAAAAATTCAATGTATTATTTTGTGTGTGATGTGTTTTCTTGTACGGTAGATTTCCTTACTACCATACTTCGATTGCAAAAATGGTCCGTAAAGTAAATGCATTACTACTTAGTGATGATTGCAACATTCCTCGTACAATATGTTTAGTAGTGCACAGCCAGTACAGTCAACAGAAAAGTTGAGAAGATGAAAATAGTCATTCGTGTATAAGTTTTACACAAAATAGTGCTTGTCACGAAAAGATTATGATATCCTTAACCCTAAAATAGTTATTTGATTTGAGGAGTGACGAGATTTTGTCTCGAAAGTAAAGGTGTGCGACGCGCGAGGTTTTTTAGTAGACACGGGACCTAAAAAGATAGGAAATTTTAAAAATAGGGTCGAGAATTTTAAAAATACCCCGCAATAGCCCGCGGGGGGTAGAGAAACAGTTCTCGGACGCGGTTACTTGGTCTTCATCGGATCGATACTGGTTCTGCTGCTGCTGTATTAGCCGCGTGTATTGGTCTTACTGTATCGGTCATTTGATGGTATTGGTCATTTTGTCATATACGAGGTTAATTGTTTTATCCGATGGGGCATATGCTTGTTCGTGGTATTTGAGATAGATGAGGCCCATTCGGAATCGGTATTGATTTTCTTGATTGCAATAAGTAATTTCCTCACGGGATATCAAGTAGATTCTTCTGAATTTACTTAAGCGTTCCAAGTGTTTACTTATCGATCAGGTCTTTGGATATTTCTTGTTACTAACCGATTATCCTCTTTTGTTTGTAACCTTAGGTGATATTGTTTTTTTACCACTTAAGGATTTCCAAGTAGTGGAGGTACGTTCGATTCTAATACTTGATTATCGGAGTATTTGGATCTCTGTGTTAGTGTATCGTATTCCGCCACTCGGTCGTTGTTTCGTTTTGTCGGCTTTTCCGATCGAATTTGATGCCGACAAAGCCCGTATTTTTTTCGCCGACAACATGTGTCGGCACAGCAAACTAAGGGACCGGACTCTACAGCCTGCAAAACAACCAACAGACTGGAGTTTCCCGGCTCCCCCTCTAGCATTGCTTAACCCACCAACACACCCATGAACTACAAGCATTGCACATACAGTACTACAAGTAGACTGGCTACTGAGGCTATCACGAATGTAGTGAGTGATAGGTGCAGAATACATAGTAAAAATAAGAGCATCTCCATGAGCTCACTTCTCTTTAAATTTTAATTATCCGGTCGATTTTTCGAGTAACAACATTTTCATGAACCACGTGTTTGGAGAACTATCTTCTCCAATTCCTTCTCTATGCTGAAAATAAGTATCGATGTACTGGATTTTAAAGGGGCTGAGTACAAAGGTACAGCCCCTGGTATACCGGGGTACTGGCCACATCGCCAACAATGGAAAGGAAGTGGACAATGCACAGAAATGAGATTTCTTTGCACATTAGTGAACGTTAGTGAATTTATTGATCTTAGCAGAGTGGATTCATCCGCTCATAATTCAATTTAGCATAATCAATAGATATAGTAAGCAAACACAAATACAAAAACAGCTGAAGCACTGATTTCCCTCCTCATCGTTCAAGGTCCTCCAAGCACGCGTGCCGTGCCGAGTCAGCATCATCTCCAACAGCAGTCATCTGGTTTGGAGGATTGCAGAAAGATGGATGTGCTACTGCTTGTATTTTGATGAAACGAAGCGGCAGCAGTAGCAGTAGCACTTGGGGTCGTATTCGCATTCGCATTCGTATGATCGCATCCACGATTGATGGCTTGGTATTTCGCTTTGGAATACTTGAACTCTCGTACGAGGTTCTCGATTTTTCGGTACATCTGGTCTTCGTCCACCACTTCCGTCCACCACGCGTCGCTGCTGTTGCTGGTGCTGGCTTTGGGAGGTTGGTACCAAATCAACACTCGCTCCTGGTTCATTCGAAGTTCCTTGATAAGGGCTTGGACGAGCGATCTTGTGGTTCGGGCCATGGATTCGGCTCCCGCTTCTTCGTAGAGGCTCTGGATCCGACTACGGAATATCGCATTCCCCGGATGAGACATGACCGAAGTGCCCTGTCGAAAAATCACATCTTTGAGTCTAGGGCATTCGATGATGGATGGTAGATGGTCGTTGTTTCCCTCTTCTATCAATTGCCGAGTTCTCATCCACTGCTTTATGTTTTGCCGTTTGATGGTACCCGTCCAGGTAATTGGCAACTGGTCCGTGGTGATACCGTGAGATTCCAATGCATATCGCAGCTCGATCGCCTCGCCTTGGCCAAACAAAAACAGCGAATGGAGACGGAAAGAGCAGCGAACGGAAGAAACAATAGATGAGTGTTCTTTCAGCTAGCAGGAAGCACGGAATGACAGATAGACAATCATAATTTGGTCGATGCCGATCGATGCCAATAGGACACAATCGAACCAAGCATAGAACAGCACAGCATAGCACAGCATAGCACAGCAAAACAAAACAAACATAGCATAGCATAGCATACAGTGCACCAAATTACAAGCAGCAGCATTCAATAACCTACCGACGTGAAACCGCACGATGGAATATTTGTCTCGGCCTAGGTTGATGGCCCACATTCCTCGGGCAAAACGATAGAAAGGAGTGTCGGGCGTACAAAGATGCACGGCAACCAACCGTATTGGAGAAAAAATGCGCATTGGCATCGTTCGGGTTTCAGGCGTGATCCGAAACTTGTAACTCAACGAATGGGGGGACCAACCAATCACCACAATACCCTTGCGTTGGGATTCCGCATCGTCCCTGCTGAGAATATCCGCGAAATAAAAAACCATTTTAGCCTATGTGTATCCGCGTGTGTGTATCCGTGTGTGTGTATCCGTGTGTGTGTCCGTGTGTGTGTGTGTGTGTGTGTGTGTGAGTATCAGTTGCATGTTCAACGAAACAGTGCGTCGCAGCACATGTGGATGGTTGTAGGAAGGATAACAAGCGTCGCCAGCGTGTGTAAGTAAACGAAGAAGTGGATGTACGTAAATCTTTCGACGGTCATTCATTTCGTACAAACTCACTCTCAATCTCTCTGGAATCGTATCTTCCAACTTCTGGCCGTAGAAGATAATAACGAGTCGACGTCCTTGTCGATCCCGAAAGGGTAATATCTGGGCAATACCAGTTCGAAGTAATTTGAGTTCCGCTTTGGTGAAATCTTCCAAACATACGGGCCGAAACAGCATTTCAAGTCCAAAACAATGCAGAGCCAACTCCAGATATTGCACCAGGCGATTTGCCGCATTGGGAACGTCGAACAATGAAGCTCTGAGTATTCGAAGGCGAAACTCTTTGGTATTCACGTAGGTCGATACAGCTGTCACGGATGATCCCGTTGCCACGTGGATAGTGTCATATGAATATTGAAAATTGGTTTGGTATTGCTGCTGCTGACTCATCCAATACGCTTGCTTTTCGGCAATTGGCAGTTTGTCAAGCTCAATGTCCAATTGACGCAACGCCTCCTGGATCTTTTCCGGTGTTTCGTCTGGAGCTAGACAGCGGACGCCGTGGGTCTCCTCGAGGATAGCATTCCGATCGTGGAGAGAAAGCTTCAAGAGTTCGTTCGAGATGAAACGGTTCACCAAGTTTGGGTTTTTCTTGTGTCTTAGGAACTCTTCGACCACATCGGCGGAAACACCTGTTGTCATTCTCTTCTTATTTCGATCGTCACAACAGTGGTTCTACGGTACCTTAGGTATGTGTCCGAAACTGTACCTGCACAGATCGCTGTTGGCTGATTGCGAATTGTAAATTGTGAGTTGTGAATAACGACTGTCCGATTACAAGGATGGTCATGGGAACGCATTGAAATACGTATTTTCATTCTCGGGGCAATGGTACGTAGTCGGTGAAATTATAATGCATTGTTGATGTTAGTCGTGATATCTCTAATCGTGAGGCCCAGGTGCTACCGTGCGGTACGAGTCGTACGGTAATTACTCGTACCGGTTCGTAATATTCATATCTCAAGGGGGGGGGGAGGCGGCGACATCCTGGATTGTAAGATTACAACTACCAACACTCACCCTACGAGTCCGAGTACAGTGTACCGGTACCGGTAAGATTAGGGGCGAGCGAAAATGAAAACGAAAAACTTTTCGTTCTTGTTAGAAGTACTACGTGGTACTAGTATCATCAATCGATGCGATCCCGACTATTTAGTCAAAAACCGTCGAATTGCCCAAGGACCTACACTTTGGGCCAACGAACATCGTTGAAGATCCTACTTCAAAAGACAATATTATTTTGATTGTCTACTATTTCTGTATTTAACGCGGGTCACAGTCACAACAACAGTTGGTTCATTCCCATTCCAGCTTCAATTTACGCATGCACGATAGATTGAAAAAAATTAAAAGCGACATACTGACAATGACCACGAATATCCTCAATTGGTGGAGTTGTTAGTTGTTAGTAGAACGCTAACCCTAGGAGTTGACAACATAACCTTGTAGACGGAGTGTACTGGGGGGGGGAAACGTGTAACGTAGAAATATTTTAAAAATCTGTTTAGCCTTTGTACAAACGCTACGCCTAAAAACTGTTAAAAACAGAATTGAAATAATTATTTACGGAAATGAGATGCTTTGTTTGAAAGCAATAGTAAAATTTAGTGGCGCGCGTTCTTTTTAATGGTAGCAAACTCTCATTTTTATGATTGCACGTAACCATAACATTTAACCTGAATATAGATAAAAATCATACTATTAAAATCTGTCATAGATCAAGTTAACTTTGCCAGATGAGAGAGTTCGTGAGAAATATACCGTACCGTACAACAGGCGAAAAATACGGTCGTTGTCGGCAGCAAATTCGTTCGAAAAAGACGTGACAAAGAACAGAGGTGCGTAACACAGAGTACAATACGGTCGTTGTCGGCAGCAAATTCAATCGAAAAAGACGCGACAACGGTCGTTGTCGGAGTACAATATGGTTGTTGTCTATTAAATTCCTTTCGTGTCTAGCAAAGTGGAGGTACTACGAATCTGGAATAATGAGACCTCGAAAAGTACGAATTATCCATACACACAATACGAGACTCACTCTTACGATAGAAGACTCATTCTTACGATCAAGATTCGAAACTTAACACTAGAAGAAGAATCAATCGTCACTCAAGTTTGATACTTAGTGATCCAAGAAAGAACACGCACCAGAGATTAGCATATGCTATCTTTTATTAAGTGTTCTGTTTTCAAGAAAAGACAGCAGAGGTTCGAAGCGCTGCTCACGAACTTGTTTATTGTACGATGATGGTACACGTTCAAGCAAAAGGCCCATTGATACTATTACTTAATCTCGTACGACACACATGATGAACACATAATTACTAACAAGGGAATGAAAAAGGTGCAGTCATGGATTCCAAATGGAGACACAGAATTGTGTGTAAATCAGTGTTTACGAGGGGGTCTCGTAAACACTTAAAAACGGTAATGTGAGTAAAAAAGCCGAAAACTGAGTAACAAAACACACACAATCGTGCACGACCTAAATTACACAGATATTCTGTGTTTTCGGGAATGACCCAATTAAAATTTAAAGAGATGTGAGCTCAGAGAGACGCTCTTATTTTTACTGTGTATATCGCTGTATCGGGGCTCTCTGTATTTTACATGGTAGAGATCTTCCCCAGTTAGTTGTTACCATTCTCATACCAATACCGTTGCTGCTGTTGCTGTATTAGCGTCGTGTCGGTCTTACTGTATCGGTCATTCAATGGTATTGGTCATTTACGGGTTAAGTGTTTTATCCGATGGGGCGTATGCTTGTTCGTGGTATTTGAGATAGATGAGGCCCATTCGGAATCGGTATTGATTTACTTGATTGCAATAAGTAATTTCCTCACGGGATATCAAGTAGATTCTTCTGAACTTACTTAAGCGTTCCAAGTGTTTACTTATCAATCAGGTCTTTGGATGTGTCTTGTTTCTAACCAATTAACTCCTTTTGTTTGTAGTCCTAAGCGATATTATTTTTACCACTTAGTGATTCTCATGTAGTGGAGGTGCGTTTGATTCTAAGCTTCGGTCTTTGGAATATTCGTATCTCGTATCGTCTTCCCGCACCTCGGTCGTTGTTTCGTTTTGTCGGCTTTTCCGATCAAATTTGATGCCGACAAAGCCCGTATTTTTCGCCAACAACACTTTCATCGGCATCGCTTCTCGATTCCTTCCTCAGCATCGATTTCTCCGCCGACCGTTCTCCCTGACGACACCGGCGACACCGCATCGTGTCGCCGACACCGTTTTTTCTCTTCTTCCCCTCCTGCTTGTGAATCAGGGGGTGTATCCACTGTTTCTACACACAGTTCTTTAATAATCCACAAGCAAGCATGGTTGACCCCTTTGATTGGAACGCTATGGAAGGCATCCAATTCCGGTTCAAGGGCAATAGCCCCTATGACAAAAAAATTGAATGCTGTCTACACCCAGATCATGGACGACACCGACATGGAAGATTTATTCGTGGAGAGCGCAGAAGCTAAGGTGCTAGCACCCTCCATGATGCCCAACCTCCGGGGCAGTGTTGTCAATGCAATCACCTCCTATCTACCCAGCTCCACAGAGCTCCAGAAAGGACACATCACCCAACCCCTCTCAGGATGCACCATCTCCTATGTCAATCACGCTGGTGCTGAAAAGAAAGTTCGTGGACCCATCGACTTGGAAAAGGCTGCAAAGGAAGCGCTTACACACCACACAGATGATTCCACCAAACCATTCATTACCATTGAACTACTCATCACCGAATGGCAATTCAAACCCACCTGGAGACCCCAATGATTCGACAAAGTCTACGAAGGTGCAACCCAGGAGGACTCTGATGAAGAGCACACCGTTGACGACCCAGCAACAGGGACGCCTCAAGCCAGGATCTATGATGAAAAGATGATGGAACTCCTTGAAGGCCAACGTGCTCTCCTTGATAAACTATCAGAACGTAGTACCAACGACAGCAACAACAACAACGCCGGCGCCAACAACCCAAGGGATCCACAATGGAACCCAGCAACCCTACCACCACCGGTTAAGGAGAGATACAATAGAAGAGATGAATTCCTCACCAGTGATGACATGAAAGACTTCGAAATCACCTACACGGACTCATCAGGAAATGAAACAATTGTCAAGCAAATCTATTACCTTCACAACCTAGGCAGTGGTAGAAATGACCAGCGCCTGATCACTAGAAGTGGTGACTGCTTTGATCTAACCAGAGCCTCTGATAAATCCAAGGAAGCCGCCAGAGACAAATTGTTCCTCTCAGGTTTCCCACAACTAAAGGATTCAACCCATCCTCAAGTTAGAAAATGGTACAGAGAAATCACTGCTCATGCACAACAACACCACATCTACATCCATCCATATTACCTCTACAAGCGCAAAGCCGATCATCTCAGAGGCTTCACCATCAGAGATAGCCTCCCGCATGACCTACCTACAAGATATGAAGTGGCCATCAATGAATGGGGTAATCTCATTTGCACTGCACTCAGAACTGATAAAATCATCCCTGATTTATGTGCAAGTATGAAGGCCACCATTCAAAGCTTTGAAGGGGGACAAGGATACAAAGCTCTATACACGGTCATTGCTCAGACACATCCCAACTCCAAAGGGCCATCCAATGCAGGACGAATGGTCAGGAACCCTCCAAATCAAGATGCAAATGAATCACTTGAAGAATACTACTTTCGTTAAAAGGATTATCTGAGACTTAGGGTCTTCCTCCACAATCAACCCAGCACAATCAGTTTCACAGAAGAAGTCAGCAACCTTATTGAAGGAACCACTCTCTCACAGGAACTCTTCAAGAAAACAGAAGATGAACGTGACTCAGATGATCAATTCAAACAAGACAAATACAAAGCAGGCAGACTGCTGCAAACTCTCCAAACATATGAGCAAGAGATCAAGGCTGAAAAGAAGTACAAGGACAAAACCTCCAAACCAAGTCTGCCCAAGTACTTACCAAACACAGGAACCAGACCAGGCCCTCGCCGCAGTGATAGGTTCCAAAAACACGCTGGCAACAATACTGTTAGAACACCTTCTACTGTAACTTCTCACTCAATCAGTCTGATTGACTCCCTTGGATACCCTGAAATGGATGAAGCATCTGACAATCCCTTCCTCCATCAAGCATATTGCAACGCCATCACTGCATTCGACAAAGAGCCCAGTCTCTTTGACACCTCCAGGCAACGTATTGTTTGCCACACCTCTGGACACAACTTTGACAGCTGCCCTGCCCTGCAAGATGTTGAGTTACTCAGGAAACATAGGATTGCAACTGCCATTTACATCAGTAAAAGCAAGAGAGAAACACAAAAACTTTTGAATTCTACTCAACGCATCTCCCAAATCCACATTGAAGATGAGGAGCAGGATGAGACCTCTCCAAATTATGAACCAGAAGACCAAAATCTTTGCCAAGGCCAAGAATAGACAGTCTTTCTTGCAGCCATATGACATCACCTCAAGATGAACCTCAAGGATTTGACAATGCCACAGCCCCTCAAGAGAAATGCTTATGCCCCTCTTTGGACTCCAGCAGTGTCAGTTTCTACAAATCCTTCCAGATCTGTGCTGTCAATCTTCTCCCTAGGGATAACCTCCAGCCTTCAATCCCAATTGACGTCTACTGTGATATGGAATCATTTGAGGTTACAGCCCCTGCATTAGAATCCCAATTAGAAACCAATGGAGATCCCAACTTTGACCGCAACAATCCTATCTCAGTTGAGACCAACAATGTAAAAAATCTTGTTCCCCCAGATCCAATTGCAGCTGCAGCATATTTCCAACATGGTATCAGAGCGCAGATTGATACCGGAGCCAAAGTTTCTTGCACAAACCTACAGCATATCCTCCATGATTACAAACCTTACACCAAGCTGACAAAGTGTCCAGTCAGGCTCACAGCAGCTATTGGAGGGAAGGCAGCCAGCTGCATTCCTGAAGGATTAGGATTTGTGCATATACCAGCTTCCACTCAAATAGGTTTTCTAAAAGTCTTCTTCTATTATTCCCCCTCACTGTCAACAACATTGCTGAGTGAGAATGATCTCTATGGGATGACATCGCGAATGAGACAACAATTCAGTGGACAGTCCATACACAAAGCCTTCACTGACGTCCATGACTTGTCTGTTCAACAGAATGGCAACCTCACGATTATTTGTCATCACAAACACAGCACTGCTAAAAGCATTGTCCTCCATGGAAGCATCATTGATGGCCAATGTTTCACACACCCAGTATTGATTCCAGACATTGATTTTGCATCCCCATATGCAAATTGTGCCACTTCCTCAGCATACGCTTTAGCCACTGACATGGAGTTCAAACAAGCTTGCAAACTAGCCTCCAAAGAAGCCATTAGCAACTACAGGTATGATATTATTAAATTCCTTTCGTGTCCAAATTGGTAGAGGTACGAGATCGAAAATAATGAGACCTCGAAAATTACCGGGCTCATTCTCACGATCGAGAATCGATACTTAACTGGAGAAGAAGAATCGATCGTCACTCAAGTTCGATACTTAGTGATCCAAGAGAGAGCCTATTTTGTTAAGTGTTCTGTTTTCAAGAAAAGACAGCAGAGGTTCGAAGCGTTGCTCACGAACTTGTTTCTCTGCTGCACAAAATACACGTTGTATTAGCGGCAACGCGATATATTTTCCCGTAACACGGTATTTTACCGTATAAAGTACTCGTATCGTGCTGTATTAGCGGCAGCACGCTTTAAAGTGGTAACTTGCTCTCCAGCAAGCCGACACGCTTATACTTTTAGATTATTTGATTATTCAACCTTAAACCTTGCACCGGACGCCTCCCTTGCGTCCCTTTTGTAGAACTACAAGCCTAAGATCTAACTGATTGCGTCGAATGGTCGATAATCAGAATAGATCTGGTTGGATTCGCATCCAGTCGTAGTGGATATCAGAGAAATATTAGAAACAACAGACCGGCACCTCAACCGGCCTGCAACTAAAGCTCCTGTTGCTCTTCTTTGCCTTTGGATGAATCAGCTCAACAGCCAGTTTCAGAAGGAAAATAACAGATTAACAGTCGCAAGCTTGTTGAAGCTTGCAAAAGAAGACGACAAGTAAAAAGCACTCGACGCCGACGGCAATCCGACAGCAGATCCGTTTTTTTTTTTTTTTATTATTACGAAAACAAAACAACAACACACAGTCAACGAATTTACGTTCTCGATACAAGCAATCTGCGGCGTTGGTCTACAGCAACAAACGCAGGAAACGGATTTTCGTTGCCTCTCGCAGCGTTACAGAGATTAGACCCATCCTCTCATGCCGGACATCCCCATCGCCGCCAGAACGCGAAGCAGATCAACGGGACGAAGCAGGTCCACAGGATTCCAAACACTCCAACCCGGAAGCGCTGCAACCACATCCCTACTGCCTGCAAACGACATGGACGACCCGCAGGACAGGTTGCATGATGATGAAGAAGAAAGCACACCTATCGAACACCTCTTCCCATCATTTGACCAACCACTAGCCACATTCTTGCATGAAATCTTTGACGTACCAAGGGAACAAAATGATGCCCTGTGTGAGGCTCTCATTGCTGCAAGGATCAAGACATGGCTAGCCTTCTTGTACATCGAGAACATTGGAGACTTAGTTTTCCTCGAAGGCGGAGTAAGAACCCCAATTTATCGACATGTACAGACGTCCATACAGCAAGTCATTGACTACGGCGAGCATCTCACAGCACAAGGACTCGACTCAGAGGATAGAACCCAGTATACCAAAGACAACTTTCGCAGCTACTGTATTAGTGCTGTCAAAGCCAGAAGAGCATCTGGAACGAACATTACAATCACTAGCGCCAGCACGCCTCGACGACAACAGGAAAGATCCTCCAAGCCTATTGAACAGCTTAGATATGAATCCTGGACCAAGAAATCAAGGGATGAATCCACCTTTCCCATCCTACAGAATGATGCAAGGTTTGAACGCTGGCTTGTAAAATTCAAGGCAAAGCTGGAAACGTCTGACATAGATACTCGCACATTCCTTGACCCAAGATGGCCTGATACACCGCTCGTCGGGTATGAAAAAGCTCTCCATGACAAGCAATGTGTTTTCTTCTGGACCCTTGTCCTACATGCCCTCCAGAGTGATCTCTCCTACTCCTGCGTGCTCAGCCATACCTCCTCAAGAGATGGTAGACAAGCCTTCTTTGACTTTGTGTCATTGCACGACAGATCCAAATCCAAAGTATATGATACCTCCATCGTGATGCAACAACTATTGGACATTGATTTGAGAACGTGGAAGGATACCAAGGTCAAATTCATCACCCAGTGGTTTGCTCAGTTGGAATATCTCAACACACTACGCGATCCGCAAAGGCCACTTGATTTTGATACTGTCAAAACGCACCTTTGCAAGGCCTGTAGTAGCAGCTTCCAGCTCAGTGAACAGTTCTATAAGGTTGATGATCCTCCTGCAGCACAGGATTTGATTAAGTTTAGGCAGCATGAAGCCGTTGCTATCAGTGAATTGAAAAATACCCTCCTCCTTGAAGCCACCAGACTAGATTCCCAAGCTTCCCTGTCCCAACCTCGAAGTCGGTTGTCTGTCAAAGCCAATACTCATGGTTTGTCTTCTATGACACAGTCCACATATTCTGCTATCACTGACGACTCGGCATCGTATTTACCTCCTATTGATTTTAATGGTAACTATCAAGACTACGCTGTTTACAAGGCTGGAAGAACCCCAGACCCGACCACAAGGCTACCATCTGCAGTTTGGACAACTCTCTCTAAGCAAGGCATGAAGCATTGGCTTGGCTTCACAGCTGATGACAAGAAACGACTAGTTGCCTGCCTCCGGCCTGAGCTCCTTGATGCTGCATTACCACCGGACCCCAATTCCAGCAAGCCAATCACGCGCCGGGCCTATGAGCACCATACTGATGATCAGATCGCCTCACCCGCTACTGAGCAAGTTCTCTCGCCTGCTGAAGAGAGCTCAGCCAGATCTGCATTCCATGCATCACTTGGTGTATACAAATCATCTTCCCAATCAGACACCAGGCCCCTCAAGTCTTCTGTTTCTCCTGCACACCCAGCCCGATTCCTTGCAGACAACCCTGATATACTTTACAAGAAAGAAGGCAATGTCTATATCCCTGTTGAACAACCCCCACGATCAGTGAACTTTCACTATTGGGCACCGCTGGAATGTGAATCTCCTGTTTCATCAGCAAACCCCCTCACTACGTATCACTCCAGCAAAACTGCTGTATACACACCTGGTTCTGCTATGGTTGACAGAGGTGCCAATGGGTGTATCATTGGAAATGACGCATGTCTCATCTCTAAAGATATTCCCCCAAGATATGTCAATGTAACTGGTATAAACAACCACCAAATCCAGAACATCCCTATTGCAACATGCGGCGCCTACTCTGTCTCCAACAGAGGTCCTGTCATTATCATTTTTCATGAGAGTGCATACACCGGACAACACCCATCTATCTTGTCTTCTCCCCAGATGGAAGCATATCACTCAACCGTGGATGATTCCTCTATCAAGACAGGCGGCTCCCAAGTAATTACCACTACTGATGGTCATGTCTTTCCACTCAGTATATGCCATGGCTTACCTTACCTTGCTATGCGCAAGTATACCAGTGCAGAATTTGCTAATCTTCCCCATGTCATAATGACAAGTGATCAGCATTGGAACCCATCTGTACTGGATAACGCATATACCCCACAGGATGATACCTTCATTCAGAAATACCCACCTGTTTTCACATCACTTCCATATCAAGATTATGATGAATATGGCGCGCTTAGGGATATCAACATTGACACCTCCTCCACGGTCACCTCATTCTTGTCCAACAGCACTACCTCCTCCCTACAGGCCTTGGATGTTTCTGATACTTCATTTTGGCTTAGCCCCACTGATTACATTCATCAAGACATCCTTAGTAGGTGCTCCAATCAATCTCCTTCCACTTTTATCACTGCTGCAGCCCATGTTCAATCGCCCACTGATATCGATTACCTGTCCCTGAAACCCTTCTTTGGATGGATCTCCCTTGACCGTATCAAGGCCACCTTCAACAATTCCACGCAGTATGGCTCACTTTCCCTTAGTCCGGATGGTAATATCTTCAAAAGGTTCCAATCACCACAGCCTGCCATGAATGTCCGGCCTCTCAATGATGATGTCCTCTCTGATGTCATCTATTCTGACACCCCTGCTATCGATGGTGGTTCCAAAATCGCTCAAGTTTTCTTTGGTCGCAAATCTCATATCATCCATGTTGAAGAAATGCGGACTACTGGTGATTTTCTCCCTTGTCTCCAAAATTTTGTTCGGCAATGGGGTAGACCACTCAGATTGCTCTGTGATCATGGATCTTACCAGTCCAGCAAATCTGTTCTTGACTACCTCAAAATGATGTGGATTGGCTTATGGCAAAGTGAACCATACCATCAACACCAAAATCTCTTTGAACGGCGCTACCAAACCTTCAAACGCATTGTCAATAGAATCATGGATCGCACGGGCACTCCACCACACCTCTGGCTTCTTTGTATGCAATACGTTGGCCGTCTCATGAATCATTTGTCTGATCCCACTCTCTCAGACAAACAACCTTTCTTTATTGCTACTGGTATCATTGGTGACATCAGTCCCTACCTTAGTTTCTTCTGGTTTGAGCCTGTCTACTACAAGACTCCTGATACCCCGTTTGGCTCCCAACCCACTGAATGCCTTGGTCACTTTGTTGGCATTGCCGAGCATGTTGGTAACAGCCTATGTTTCACCATCTGGGATCCCATCACCAATAAACTCCTTGATCGCTCTGGTGTACGCACTGCTTTAACTCCTGAGCATCGCAACAAGCGCGCTGGCTTGTTTACTGATGATGGTTTTCTTGCATGGCGCAAGGCTAAGGATGCTTCCCCCACTCCTAAGTCTTCTGGTGACCGTCCCTCCTTCCAACATCCTACACCACCCCGTTCCATACCAGCATCACCTCCTCTGCCCATCACAAAGCCATCCTTGCCTACCTTCCTTTACTCCAAGGTTCCTAATACACGAAGCTTTGTACCTTCTCCTCTCCCTAACAACTATGGGGAGATTCTTGATGGTCCTCCAACCCCTCACATCTTCAGCAAAACCCCTACCGGCGTACCTGTTACTGAAGATGATTTTGGTCCCCCTGAGCTAGCATATTTTGATGTTAGTGAAGCCACACCTCCACCCATCAATCCTGCTACCCCATCTGTTGGCCCATCTGAAGTAGTTGTTACTGATGAAGAAGGCAATGCCCAATTTGACGATGATGGCACACCCATCACCATCCCTGCTATCCCTGTTACTGAATTGCAAGGTCGGTCTTTTCTCATGGCCCTCCCTGATGGCACACAGAAAAGAATGACAGTTGTTGACATTGAAAACAGTCTTGAGAAAAACAAAGACTTCATCAAGTTCAAATGCAAGCATACAGATGATGAACTTACAGATATCATAGCCTACAATGACGTCATGAATTACATCCACAGGGATGTAACTCAAGAAGATGGCAAACTTTGGTCTTTCCGACGCATACTTGGTCATCAAGGTCCCCTTGACAACAAGCATCCTCAATACAAAGGTTCCAAATACAACCTATGGATTGAATGGGAAAACATGGAGCGCACCTATGAACCTCTCTCCAATGTAGCTGCAGACGACCCTGTTACTGTAGCCAAATATGCAAAGGACAACAACATGCTTGATCAACCTGGGTGGAAACATCTCAAACGCATTGTTTCCCTTGCCAGAAGAACCAAGAAGCTAGACCGGTTAATCCATCAAGCCAAGCTCCGCTCCTTTCGAACTGCTCCACAGTACCAGTATGGATTCAAAGTACCTCGAAATCATGACGAAGCCATCCAGTTTGATACAGCAAATGGCAACACCAAATGGCAGGATGCCATAGCGTTGGAAATGTCACAGCTCCAAGAATATGACACCTTTATTGACAAAGGTATCTACAAGGCTAGCAATATACCCATTGGCTTCCAACAGATCAAGGTCCACATGATTTATGCAGTCAAGCATGATGGCCGACACAAAGCCCGGCTAGTTGCAAATGGCAATCTCACTGAAGCCCCCATTCACAGTGTGTATGCAGGGGTTGTTTCCCTTCGTGGCTTGCGCATGTGCCTATTCCTTGCTGAGCTGAATAGCTTAGAAGCATGGGGAACTGACATTGGTAATGCATACCTAGAAGCTGTTACCTGTGAGAAAGTATGCATCAAGGCTGGTGCTGAATTTGGATCCCTAGAGGGTCACCTACTAGTGATTTACAAGGCTCTATATGGACTTCGATCATCTGGCAAGTGTTTTGGTGATATGCTCGCTGCCTGCCTCATTGAACTAGGTTTTGAAAGATCCAAGGCAGAGCCTGAAATCTTTATAAAACCTGGCAACAACAAACATGGGGAGCCAGTATACGAGCTGATATGCACATATGTTGACGACCTTTGCTTATGTATGGCCAATCCTGAAACCTTTCTGGTCATCCTACAGTCTGAACCTTACAATTTCAAATTAAAGGGCTCTGGTCCAATGAACTTTCATTTGGGATGTGGTTTCGAACGAGATGAACATGGTGTGCTCTGCATGAATCCCATCAAGTTCATTGAGAAAATGGAGGCCTCCTATGAACAAATGTTTGGCTGCAAACCCACCACTAGGTTCCACTCACCCCTTGCTGAGAATGATCATCCAGAGCTAGATTCATCATCATTCCTAGGTGATACTGATATCCAAAAGTATCAAAGCATGGTGGGCTCACTCCAGTGGGTCATTGCCATTGGACGTTTTGATGTGCAGACTGCTGTCATGACCTTATCAAGCTTTCGTGTGCAACCTAGGGAAGGCCATCTCAACAGAGCCAAACGAATCTATGGATATATTTCCAAGTTTCGTCATTTCAAAATCAGATTCAGAGTGGGCATACCAGATTTTGTACTCACCCAAGGCAACAGTACAGACTGGTCCAATACCGTATATGGGGAGCATTCTGAAGACCTACCAAGCGATGCCCCTAAACCCCTAGGTAAGGTAGTTGTATTGTCTCATTTCTATGATGCAAACTTAATGCATGACATCCTAAGTGGTAAAGCTGTCACTGGTATCCTGCACTTTGCAAACAAGACCCCCATCATGTGGTTCTCCAAGAAGCAAGCAACCTCTGAAACTGCAACCTTTGGCGCCGAATTTGTGTCTGCTAGAACCTGCATTGAGCAAATTGTTGACATTCGACAGTCATTCAGGTATCTAGGTACTAGAGTACACGACACATCCTACACATGGGGAGACAATGAAAAGATGATCCAAACCTCTACATTCCCATATGCGAGACTACACAAGAGGCATCACATTCTATCATATCACTATGTTAGAAGCATGATTGCAAGAGGTTTCATCCTCATGCAACATCTTGCAGGAAAGGATAACTGCGCTGATATCCTCACCAAGCATTGGGGACACTCAGTAGTGTATCCTTTACTCAAGCCCATCTTTCACTACTGTGGAAACACCGGTGATCTGTTGCAGGATGACTGCACCAGATACTAGAGGAAGCTTTCATGTGGACACATGGGGAGTATTAAATTCCTTTCGTGTCCAAATTGGTAGAGGTACGAGATCGAAAATAATGAGACCTCGAAAATTACCGGGCTCATTCTCACGATCGAGAATCGATACTTAACTGGAGAAGAAGAATCGATCGTCACTCAAGTTCGATACTTAGTGATCCAAGAGAGAGCCTATTTTGTTAAGTGTTCTGTTTTCAAGAAAAGACAGCAGAGGTTCGAAGCGTTGCTCACGAACTTGTTTCTCTGCTGCACAAAATACACGTTGTATTAGCGGCAACGCGATATATTTTCCCGTAACACGGTATTTTACCGTATAAAGTACTCGTATCGTGCTGTATTAGCGGCAGCACGCTTTAAAGTGGTAACTTGCTCTCCAGCAAGCCGACACGCTTATACTTTTAGATTATTTGATTATTCAACCTTAAACCTTGCACCGGACGCCTCCCTTGCGTCCCTTTTGTAGAACTACAAGCCTAAGATCTAACTGATTGCGTCGAATGGTCGATAATCAGAATAGATCTGGTTGGATTCGCATCCAGTCGTAGTGGATATCAGAGAAATATTAGAAACAACAGACCGGCACCTCAACCGGCCTGCAACTAAAGCTCCTGTTGCTCTTCTTTGCCTTTGGATGAATCAGCTCAACAGCCAGTTTCAGAAGGAAAATAACAGATATATACAAAAATCTTGTGACACTGCAAAAATGCACTGAAGCTGCAAGAGCTCAGCCTGATACCAGCAGCACACCACTGTTTGAAGCAAAAGTTTTTTTCACCAAGATTGTTGACAAACATATCCCTATTCAAGCCATCAAAGCCAAGACATCAAAACTTCTCTGGCATCAGAGACTGGGACACCCATGTGATGACTTCCTATACCAAGCTCATAAGCACATTCTTCGAGTACCAAAGTTCAAATGCCAAACCAGTATCCTTGATCAATGTCCAACTTGTATTCAATGTAAGCAAACCAAGACCCCTGCTGGGTCCCATTCTATAAGGAAGGCTACACAGCCTTTTCAGGGCTTGTCTATTGACTTTGCTTTTTCAGGAGCCAAATCCTCCAACAGTAAACAAAAGCGTGATTATGAAGGTATCCACGGTGAGCTTGGATCCTCATCACGGATCACTACACCGGTATGAAGTATGGTGATACCAGAATCTCCAAGACAGCACCACTCCATTGGCTTGAGCATTTATTCTCCCAGCACAACCCACCCTGTGCCAATAAGTATGTTTCAGTAGATCAAGGTGGTGAACTATACCACAATCCAGACATTGGAAACCTCTTCTCTGCTTTTGGATACTCCATATTCCCAACTGGTGCTGATGCTTCACATCAAAATGGTACAGTTGAAAGAGCGCACCGAACTCTAGCTAACTCAATGAGGACCATACTCAGTGGTGCAAACTTGCCCATCAAGTTCTGGCCTTTTGCATTCTACCATGCCCTGCGTTTGTCAAATGCATTCCCTGAAGGTAACCAGCAACATTCACCCTTAGAATTGGCAACTGGTCATAAGGAAAATCTTGCTGACTTCCGAACCTTTGGATGCAGAGTTTGGGTCACACCTCCAGGCAAGAGATCAATCAAACTCAAACCGAATGCTTGCAAAGGAATATTTTTTGGTTTCGTACCATACACTACCCGCAACATTCTTTGGTATGATACTGAGACGCACAGGGTCAAGATAGTCACCCATGTCAAGTTTGATGAAGGCATGAATGACTTACCACTTGCTGACCTTCCAACAAATGTCAAGCACCTGCTCAGAACTGATGAAAACATTCCTCTCCCACCGGAGCCAAATGAGGTGTCATCCAGTGATTTCCAATTCTCCATCTCACCATTTGCAGATCTCACCAATCTCAGGCTCACTGTTTCAAGTTCCTGTGCTGATTCAGCATTTGGTCTCCAATATGCAAATGATTCACTATTTGGTAGAGCCTACTATGTCACAGACATCCTTCCAAGAAGTCCTGCCTCCCAGCTTTTCTCCTCTCATAAGAAATCTCTCTCCAAACTTCGCGGCGCTTATATTGTCTCTATCAATCACAACCGTGTATTCACTGCTGCTGATGTTACAACAGCCTTGCATAAATCACACGCTCAAGGGGTGAGGGATTCTTCAATAGATACACCCATTACCTTTGCACTTGAAGCGAAATTGTCAATGAAAGAAGTCAGGAAACACTCAAATGAATATGGTTTATTCCCCCCAAAACTTCATGGAAGGAACCCACTGATGAAGAGGACCCACCATTTTTGGACCGGATTTCATCCATCAAAACCATCAAGCGCATTGGCACCAAATACAAGAATATCATCCAATCCAGAATCAACCAGGTTGATAGCACTACAGCACTCCAAGCATCCATCCAGAAACACTTGGCACCAACTGAAGATGACATTGATGTTGCCATCCCCACTATTGACATTGCTTCGCTCAGAGCCATCACCAAGCTTCATAAGGCAGGCAATCATGAATTACCACTAGATGCAGATTCAATACCAACTGAACAAATTGAACTCTTAATCAAGGCCATCAATTCAAAAGCCACTACACCAGAAGAACAAGCACTAGGTCATTTCACTCGCAGAAACCTCAAGTAACTATCCACATGGATGGAGGAATGGGAAGCTGGAGAGCGCAAACAACTTGACCAGTTTGAAGACTTAGAAATGTTTGGATCACCAATTCCATATCCAAAGGACCCAGAGGCCATTATTCTCAGACCCCATTGGCAATACAGTGTCAAAAGGAATGGTGTCCGCCGCGCAAGACAGTGCTGCAATGGAAGCAAATATGCAGCTCCAACCCTGCATGCCATTGCAATGTCATACTCATCATGTGTTGAGCATCCCATCCAAATATAATTCTTTGCCATTGTAGCCAGCCTCAACCTCAAAGTGTATGGTGCAGATGTCCAAGACGCCTTCGGACACAGTCCTGGACCTGAAATCCCAACCTTCATGACTATAGATGATGCGTATGCAGACTGGTACAGGCACAAACACGGCAAAGATATAGACAGAAGGATGGTGCTCCCAGTTCTTCGAGCACTCCAAGGCCACCCTGAATCAGGTAGACTTAGGGAGACCCACATCAACAAGATCCTGAAAGGTCCTGATCTCAACTTCAAGACCACCACACATGACAGGACAATCTACACGACAGACTTTGAGGGCAAAGCAGTCTACATGCTGAGACAAGTTGATGACTTTGCACTGGCTTGCACATCAGAATCCATATCTGACAAGATCTATGACATCATTGGGGCAAAACTGAAGCTACCTAAAGAAGATGTTGTTTCCTTCACGAAAATGGGATTGCTTGAGGACTTCAATGGAATTGATGTCAAACAAACATCTGATTACATTGAACTGTCCTGTGCAAACTAGTACATCGACCGAACCATGACATCCCATGGTTGGGAAACTGATTCTAAGATGAAACCCCACTCCAAGCCATCAGCGCCATTATCAACTGAAGTGCTGAGTCAACTACAATCACATACAAATGGACCTTTAGAGGGCACCAAGGAACATGCTGAATTATAATCCACATCCAGTTTCTCCTACAGGACACTCATGGGTGAAATGATGTTTGCATATGTCAGCTGCCGGCCAGACATTGGCTATGCAGTGACCCTGATGTCAAAATACAGCTCCAATCCCACTGCTTTTCACTATTCCAGTCTGAAGAACATAGCTCGCTACCTCAGAACAACCAGATCATGGGGTATCAGATTCTACAGACCAAATGCTGAGCCATCTCTGCCTCCAGGGGTACCATACGGCGATGCAGTCCAAGATGCATCGCTCCCCAAATACCCTGAAGATATCAAGCAAGCCAAACTGATGTGTTTTGTTGATGCAGCGTATGGAAATGATCCAAAACATTGCAGGTCCACCACAGGGTATGTCTTCACCTATGCTGGTGGAGCAGTTGTTTACAGATCCAAAGCACAGTCACTTACTGCACAGAGTTCTACAGAAGCTGAGTTCATTGCTGCAGTTATGGCAGCCAAAACAGCTAGATATCTCAGGTCCATACTCAAGGAATTAGGATTTGTCCAAGTTGGTCCAACTCCTATCTATGAAGACAACGCGTCAGCAATTGAAATCATCAATGCCCAGAGGCCAACTGAAAGAACCCGGCATATTGAAATCATGTTCTTTGCAATTCAAGCTTGGAAAGAAAATGGTGAAATCAAGATGATTCATATTCCTGGAGTCATCAACCCTGCTGATGATCTAACCAAACCATTGGGATGGATTTTGCACGCTCGACACGCAAGATACATCATGGGACACTACCCAGGTTAAATCATTCGCGTCAAGCCACGGATTTGATTGAAATTTCAATCACCCTCGATTCGATGATCCTATCAGACCAAATGAATACTCAGATTGGATTGATCGATTCGAATGTCCGAAGCGGACGAATCGATTCAAAAAAGTATACTCTAACATTAATCCAACATCAAGTAAACATGTTGCATCAAGGGGTGTGTTGTCGGCGAAAAATACGGACCTTTGTCGGCATCAAATTCGATTGAAAAAGCTGACAAGAAAATCACAACGGAGGTGCGAAATACGAGATACAAATATTCCGCCGATCGAGTCTTAGAATCAAACACACCTCCACTACTTGAAAATCCCTGTTTCCAAAACTGTGTTTGCCAATGGGGCAGACCTCTTTGTCTGCTTTGTGATCATGGTTCTTACCAGTCCAGCAAGAGTGTGCTTGATTACCTGAAAATGCTTTGGATTGGTCTATGGCAAAGTGAAGCCTACCATCAACACCAAAACCTTTTTGAACGCAGATACCAAACTTTCAAGAGAGCTGTTAATCGGAGCATGGATCGCACTGGTACACCTCCACACCTTTGGCTCCTCTGTATGACCTACATTGCAGGCTACCTTAACCATTTATCCGATCCTACTCTCTCAGCCAAGCAGCCCATCTTTGTTGCTACTGGCGACCTAGGTGATATCAGCGCTTATACCAGTTTTTTCTGGTTTGAACTTGTGTACTACAAGACCCCTGACACATTCGTTGGATAACAAACCACTGAGTGCCTTGGTCATTTTGTTGGTCTTGCTGAGCATGTTGGCAATGGCCTCTGCTTCAAAATTTTGGATCCCATTACCAACAAACTTCTCAACCGCTCTGGTGTCCGCACCGCTTTGCATCCAGAACATCGTAACAAGCGAGCTGGCCTGTTCACTGATGAAAGTTTCCTTGCATGGAGAAACGCCAAAGATTCCACTATCGCCCCAAGCCCTTTTGGTGACAGCCCCTCCCACTATCAGGCAGTCCAGCCTGATATTGAGACTGTGTCACATCCACCCGTTGCTACCCCTAGGACTCTTCCCAAGCCCTCTTTACCTAGCTTCCTTTACCAAAAGGTTGGTAATAGCCCCATCTATGCGCCTTCTCCACTCCCTCACAACTATGGGGAGATTTTTGGTGGCCCTCCAACCTTACACATCTACAGTAAGACCCCTGGTGGTGCAATTCTCACTGAAGATGATTTTGGTCCTCCCGAGCTGCTGGCATACTTTGATGTTAGAGAGGCACAACCATCACCAACCAATCCGGCTACTCCCTTTGTTGGTCCATCTGAGTGTTGTAACTCTAAAAATCGACCAAAGGTATATGATGTTAAAATTTAAAGAGAAGTGAGCTCAGAGAGACGCTCTTTTTTTACTGTATCGGGGCTCTCTGCTGTATTTTTACATGGTAGAGATCTTCCCCGGTTATTTGTTACTGTCATTTTCATCGTCGTACCGATACTGTCTCTGCTGTTTCTGTATTAGCGTTGTGTTGGTCTTACTGTATTGGTCATTCAATGATATTGGTCATTTACGAGGTTAAGTGATTTATTTGATGGGGCGTATGCTTGATTGTGGTATATATGCTAGATATGAGGCCCATCTGGAATCGATATTGATTTTCTTGATTGCAATAAGTAATTTCCTCACGGGATATCAAGTATATTCTTTTGAATGTACTTATGGATTCCAAGTGTTTACTTATTGGTCATGTCTTCGGATATGTCTTGTTTCTAACCGATTAACCCCTTTTGTTTGTAGTCCTAAGTGATATTGTTTTTACCACTTAGGGATCTTCAGGTAGTGGAGGTGTGTTTGATTCTAATACTTGATCATCGGAGTATTCGTATCTTGTTCCGCACCTCGGTTGTCGTTTCGTTCGTCTTGTCAGGCTTTTTCGTTCGAATTTGATGCCGACATCAGTCCGTATTTTTCGCCGACAACACTGAGGTAGTTGTTACTGATGAAGAAGGCAATGCCCAATTTGATGAAGCTGGCAAACCCATCACCATTCCTTTCATCCCTGCTGTCGACCTACAAGGGTGCTCTTTCCTTATGGCCCACCCCGATGGCACTCAGAAAAGATTGACCATTGTGGATGTTGAAGACAGCCTTGAATGCAACAGGGAATTCATCAAGTTCAGATGCAAGCATTCTGATGATGAAGTGGAAGATATCATTGCATACAATGATGTGATGAATTACATCCATCAGGATTCCACTCAAGAAGATGGCAAACTGTGGTCATTTTGCAGGATCCTTGGTCATCAAGGTCCACTTGACAACAAGCACCCTCAATACAAACGCTCCAAATACAACCTCTGGATTGAATGGGAAAACATGGAGCGCACGTATGAACCATTATCCAATGTAGCTGCAGATGATCCTGTTACTGTTGCCAAATATGCCAAGGATCATGACATGCTTGACAAACCCGGTTGGAAGCATCTCAAGCGCATTGCTAATCTTGCTAGAAGGACCAAGAAGCTAGACAGACTCATCCATCAAGCCAAGCTTTGGTCATTTCGAACTGCCCCCCAATATCAGTATGGATTCAAGGTACCCAAGAATCATGAGGAAGCCATTCTATTGAACGTCCGAGAACTGTTTCTCTATCCCCCGCGGGCTCTCGCGCAGTATTTTAAAAATTCTTGACCATATATTTAAAATTTCCTATCTTTTTAGGTCGCCTGTCTACTAAAATACCTCGCGTGTTGTGCGCTTCTCCTTTCCAGACAATATCTCATCGATCCCTATCTGGATCATCACCTAAAACTCACTCTCGACTTGGTGGAATAAAAATAATCAATTAAATAACATTTTCAGGGTTAGGGATATCATAAAGTTGCCGTGATGAACAATATTTTGTGTCAAACTTCTTACGCACAAATGATTTTCTCTCATCTTCAAAACACGCTGTTAACTGCACTTAGTAACACACTGTGTGCAAAATACCACAATAAATACACAGTACAAAAACCATGTACAAGTCTATGGGTAATGAACATGTGTGTACTCCGTACACTGAAATCAAATCTCTTCAAAAAAAGAACAAGTGAAAATGAAAAGAATTCACCGTGTAACGCGTATTCATACTACGTACTAAGCGGGCATATCCTACGAAAGTCATAAGGGCAATAACCTTATTCTTAAGGTTATTCCTGAGTGAATGATCGTCAACAACTTTTCATGTGGATTGCCTCTTAGCGGGAGTTTTTTCCCATCAGCTCACTCTTTGAAGAATTAACAACTCTAAAACATTATCATGCCCTAAAATCTACGTACACTCTAGTACTAATTCTACATGATAAGGTACAATTACGTGTGGTATTCCAATGAGAATATCACGGCAAATTATACGGAAAAAAGACCGATCGAAGATGGTTTTGTGTGTGTTTTGTGTCTTAAGATTACGTGTGCTTTGTATGCTTAAAATTACACGGTAATATGCTGGAAATCAATACGACAATATGACGAGTAATTAACCTGTCGATCAGAGATGATTGACACTTACCGATTCCAAGATGATTACTCTTACTCACTAAATCAATCGACTGTAAGGACGATTGCGTTTGTTTGTTACGACACACTTTCTCTAGTTTATCAGACCCACAGCACTCTACAAGCTGTGGAGGACCGAATGGCGTTTCCCCACCGAGAAACGCAGTTGAGCTTGAAGACAATCCGGATTAGCCTGATCAGCAACCGGCATCAACCCTCAAGGATGTAAAAAGGGGCAATTGCTTGTGGAGCCCTGGACCAGACCAACACCAGGGCGGCCTCCCTGAAAGAAGAGGCCGAAGACATGAACCAAGATGGTAGGCTCCATCGGGTTTCGAGATCCAGCAACAAGCAAGGGAAAAGGAACTGGATGATTCAAAGAGTCGCCCAGGTTGGCATCAGTTGAAAGGAATCAATATCCAATCCGAGAACACTGATCTTTCGCTGAAAACAAGAATGACGCAAGCCAGAAGATTGAGCCTCAAGTGTTCTGTGGCGGAAACAGACCGGAATGAACAGATTGCAAAGAGCATCTGCCCGCAAGAAAAATCCAAAGATATGGAAATGAGAACACCAAATCTCAAAGATCCAAAAGAAAAGAGAACACTAAATTCTCAGGAAACAACTTTCACCACAGAAATACAGAATGAGCAAATCCCGAGAACGGATAGGAAAGCTCATAATCTTAAATTGCAACCAAAGCAAAAGCTCACAGATTGGAACGAAAATTTGATGCCGAACAGAAGTACAAACAATCCGGAACGAAAACCCAATCCGAACAGAAGTACAAACAAACCGGAACGAAAATTCGATCCGGATATACAAACACACAAACAGATAAGCAAATCGCACTTGACAGCCACCAACATCTAATATCCATCTCACATCCAATCCCCGATCCGATTACACTCTCTTTCCACATATTCGATCGAAACGACCATCCGACCACCCATTAGAATATTCTCTCCACTATGGCCCAAACAAGAGCAAACTACGACTCCATCGAGGAAACAAAAATGGAAGTGGATCCACAAGATCCTGATGGAGACAATGATGGAGTGGGTATGGAAGAAAACAACAAATTTGATGAAAGAATCATGCGAGTAATGGAAAGAACTATTGCTGACCCAGAAATGAACTCAACTATGAAGAGAATCATTGACCAAGAAGTAAAGAAAAGGATCAGAGCAATGCAGGATGCTGAAAGAAGGGGTGAGAATCTAGATGATGAGAATAGTGGTGATGAAGGTCAACAAGATGTCGACCCAAGGGCTGAACGGTACGAAAGGAGGTCATCCCAACCCAAAATAAGAATCAGGGGATTCAACAATTGAAGATTTCTGAATCCAGAACAGCTCGCCTTTATAAGCAGCTTGATGGACTTTGGTATCAACTATGAATCAGCTGAAGAAATTATGAGGGGAGGAATGTCTAACATTCGAGAAATTACAGACCTCAATAAGGAAAGCATCAAATCGTTCATGCACAGATTGAAATCCATCAGTCCAGAATGTCCCAATCCAAAAAGTATCCACTATGGTAACAGGCTATCATCAAGGCTCCTCACATGGGCAAATTGGGCTTGATATCAACCATTGATTGGAGTCAAACCAAGAGCCATTGACTGGAACGCGAACCCAAATAATCTGGAACTGCAACAATTCAGGATCAAGATGATGGAATCAAGTGTGAAATCACAAGAAAAAGCAACGTCACCTGAGTTAAAGGACCTTACAAAATTCAGAGAATGGGAGGAAGGCTTTTGCCAAAACTTGAGATACAGATTCAACTCTGAAGGTTTCCCAATCTTGTATGTCATAAGACCCCAAGAGAAGGAAGATGTTACTGATGAAGCCAGGTCTGGAACAGTCGGGCAAAGTCCATCAGATACCTATCCAACTTGGAGCGACTACAATGGGAGGGGTGGTGTTTTGTCAGGTCACCAGTATGATGAAGATAACAATGTCGTCTGGAGGTTGTTATGTGATGCAACAAGAAAAGGGCCGGGTTGGGAATATGTGGCACATTTCCAAAATACTGAATTGAACTCAGGTCATGCAAGAAACGCCTTCATTTCATTGATGCAACATGCTTACACTGATACCAATATCACTGTGGTTCTGAACAAGACCTACCAGGAAATGAAAGAATCACACTACACGCGAGATCATAAGAGTTATGATTGGAACAAGCACAAGAGGAATTGGACTGCTTTCCATGGAACGATTATGAGATTTGAAAAGAAACACAATGAAAGGAGATTTGTTTGGGACTTTATCAATTCAATCAGTGATGAAAGAATTGATGCTGCTAAAGCGGATGCAATTGATGAGAGCAAAGATTACCGGGACAATTTCAATGAATGTTTGATTCTATTTACCAATAGTCTTGGATTGAAGAAGCTTGCAAATGGAAAGCAGAAAAGAGGTTCCAGAAGTGTATACTCAGTAGGCACATCAAGCAATAAGAAGCAGAAAACAACTGGGACATTCACAGGAACAGTTGAGAACAAGACCTACCCAACAAGTGTGTATAAAACAATGTCAAAGGAACAGCGTCAGGAACTGTACCAGATGAGACAGGCGAGTATGAAAAAGAGGGCTCTCAAGGCAGCTGAGACCAAAAAGGCAAAGGAAGCTGAAAAGGAAGGTGCCGGTGACAGCTTTGGCTCAAAATCTAAGAAATGACATCATAACCGGACACTAGAAAACAAATTGTTAAAAATGGTGAGCCGGTCATTATATAAGATGAATATTTCACTAGATTTTGATGATGGTGAAAATGAAGAAGGATACTGTGAGTTAGAATCACATGCTGACACCACTGCCGCTGGAAGCGACATGATATTGCTCAATCCTGATCGGGTAACAACACATGTTGATGTTGCGCCCTTTTCTGAAGAGTACAAGCCAATCAAGAAGATCCCAATTGGAAGTTGTGCAACTGCTTGGACAAGTCCAACATTAGGTCAAGTCTACATTATTGTGTTCCATCAAGCGCTGTATTTGGGAATAAATTGAAGAACAGCTTGTTGTTACTCTAAAAATCGACCGAAAGGTATAGGATAATTGAAATTTAAAGAGATGTGAGCTCAGAGAGAGGCTCTTATTTTTACTATGTATTTTCACTGTATCGGGGCTCTCTGCTGTATTTTGCTTGGTAGAGATCTTCCCCGGTTACCTGTTACTGTTATCTTCATCGTACCAATACTGCTGTTGCTGTTGCTGTATTAGCGTCGTGTCGGTCTTTTACGAGGTTAAGTATTTCTTATCCGGTGGGGCGTATGCTTGTTCGTAGAGTGGGTAGATAAATGAGGCCCATCCGGAATCGGTATTGATTTTCTTGATTGCAATAAGTAATTTCCTCACGGGATATCAAGTATATTCTTCTGAATCTGCTTATGGATTCCAAGTGTTTACTTACTGTTCAGGTCTTTGGATATTTCTTGTTTCTAACTGATTATCCTCTTTTGTTTGTAGCCTTAGGTGATATTGTTTTTACCACTTAAGGATTCCAAGTAGTGGAGGTGCGTTTGATTCTAACGCTTGATCATCGTAGTATTCGTATCTCGTATTCCGCACCTCGGTCGTCGTTTCGTCGGCTTTTTTGATTGAATTTGATGCCGACAAAGTCCGTATTTTTCGCCAACAACAATGGGTAACTTTAAATTATTGTTTAATATTACACCAGATATCAACCAGAAGAATGCTGACTGAATGCCAGATAGCAACAGATGGTAATATTTCCCACAGGATTTTGGCAGTGGCCACGAAGTTCCAAGATGCTAAATATTTCAAGCGCGCGAAGGGTAGACCAGTTTTTGTTTGATGACACAGAATTTGACTTCACAGAAGCCCCTGAAGATGAATCAAAACCAGCCCCTAGCTTGCAAGAAGTTGACAATACACTTGAAAGGAGATCGCTTGATAGAAGAAATCAATGGGGACCATCAGTGACAACTATTGAAGGTCCAAACAAGGTAGACTGTGAACGCCTAGCTAAGACTTGGAATATCAGTTTCAAGAAGGCTGAGCAGACACTGAAAGTCACTACTCAGAAAGCCCTGAGGAATTTGCAACTACCTTTGATGAAGCGGCTGCCTACACAGCGCTTTAGAAACAAGAGAATTGCTCAAGGAGCCTGGTATACTGATACCTGGCATACTAGGACCACGAGTATTATGAGGCAAGAAAAATGCGCGCAGATCTTTACAAATGGAAATGGGTTTGAAGTATTCATACCAATACAGGACAAATCGCAAGCGCATCAAGGGTTGAAAATATTTATTCATGAAGTTGGAATCCCTGAACATTTGATTTCTGATGGTGCTCCAGAACAAGGCTCTCCAAGGACCTACAAAACGCACTGGAATTCAATTGTGAAGCGCAACCATATACACCAAACATTCATCCAACCACATTGCCCTTTCCAAAATCAAGCAGAGCAAGCGATAGGGCATCTTGGTAGTGCAATCATAACCAAGACAGCAAAGAAGAAATCACTGAAAAGACTATGGTCATTTTGTGGTGAACTATGTGCAAACATCAGGCAGAGGACTGCATCGAGCAACCCTTCTTCAATGGGAAGAACTCCATTTGAATTGGTGCATGGATATATGCCTGATACTACATTATACACATCATCAGAATGGTACGATTTTATATTCTACTTTGACAAAGGTGATTCTTCCTCCCGGGGAGTTGAAAGATTGGGTCGGTGGCTGGGCCCTTGCGGCAATAAGGTGGGTGGAGGTGATTGTTTTTGGATCCTGACTGAATCAGCAATACCAATATCTACAAATTCAATAAGGCCTGTCAAAGAATTCGAATGGAGGGATAGAGATGTCCTAAGAAGAATGGAAGCGATTGATAAATCAATTGAATCCAAGATTGGTGATGAAGTGAAAGACAGCGGGTCCTTCTTCCAGGAAAATTACCCAGAACCTCAACTAGAGCTATTTGAGAAGCAAGAACCAGTGAAATCATCTGATTTGAAACTTGAAATGGCTGAGTCAGAGGCATCGGTTGAAGATATTGATGAACCAGATGATTATCTGGGGAATGAAGTAATCATTGAAAGAAATGATGAAAGGCTCAGGTGCATTGTCAAGGATAGGGTGCGCGATCTGCAAAACAGGCCAATTGGAGTAAGGAATGAGAATCCAATACTGGACACGAGGCTGTACAAATTGCAACTACCTGATGGCACCATTGAAGAATACACGGCAAACATTGTTGCAGAAAGTCTTTACAGTTCTTTTGATGATGATGGACGAATGTTCACGCTGTTGGATGAGTTAATTGATCATGAACGCGACAACACTGCTTTAACTGATGAGGAGGCCACAACTGTAGCCAAAAATGGCCGAAAATACCATAAGCCGACAACTAGGGGCTGGAGGCTTTTGGCCAGTTGGAAAGATGGAACCGAATCATGGTGTAAGTTAAGTGATGTCAAAGAATCATTCCCAGTGCAACTAGCCGAGTATGCAGTCAACAACAAACTTGAAAAATTACCAGCATTCAGGTGGTGGGTGCATAAAATTTTGAGAAGAAAGGAACGAATTCTTAAGGCGGCCAAAACAGCCAAGTATTGGTTGAAGACTCACAAATATGGTGTTGAATTACCACATTCAATTACACAAGCACTGGCGATTGACAAGAAAACAGGCACTAATCACTGGGAAAGAGCAATTCATAAGGAAATGACCAACAATATGGCAGCTTTCGAATTTTCTGATGATGATGCTATTCCAGTTGGTCACAAGGAAATCACAACCCACATGATATTTGATATCAAGCTTGGATCTCTAACAAGAAAGGCTAGGTTGGTAGGGGACGGTCACAAAGTTCCTGTAGTGGCAAAAGAAAATACCTATTCATCGGTTCCCAGTCGTGATTCAGTAAGGATATTCTTCTTGCTAGCAGCACTGAATGATTTGAAGGTCCTCTCAGCAGATATTCAAAATGCATATTTGACAGCCCCGATAAAAGAGAAATACTTTCTAACGGCAAGAGCTGAAGATGGCTTTCCTCCACACCTTGCAGGACGGCCTTGCAAGATAGTTCGAGCACTATATGGGTTACCAGTTGCAGGAGCATCATTCAGGTCATATCTCACAAAGCATTTGAGGGATCTTGGATATTTCCCTTGCAAAGCAGATCCGGATGTGCACTTGCGAATTGAAACCAGGAAAGATGGATCCAGATACTGGGCAATGCTGATTGCCTATGTTGATGATATCTTATGTTCTGGTGAAGATCCAAAATTCCAGCTAGAAAACATTGAACAAAAGTTCAAGTTGAAAGATGATACCATCGAAGAACCAACTCTGTATTTGGGAGCTGATATTGGAAAGTTTTACTTTGAAGGCGATTCAAAACCAAGGTGGTCATTGTCAAGCACCAAATATACTGCAAAAGCTGTCGCAGCGGTCGAACAAGAGCTTGGAACTGAGAAGTATGGTTACAAGTATTTACCAAGGTCAGCATCCAGTCCACTGTCACATGATTACAGACCGGAAATTGATATATCAGAGGAACTGAATCCTGAATTGCAGAATTACTATCAAGGTTTGATTGGAGTTCTCAGATGGATTTGTGAACTTGGAAGGCTTGACATTGTAATGCCAGTGTCGCTGATGTCAAGGTATTTGGCTCAAGTAAGAAAGGGACATCTGAACCAGTTGTTTCACATATTTGCATATTTGAAAAAAATACAACAGGTCGAAATTGGTTTTTGATGATTCAGTACCAAGCATTGATCAGAGTAAATTCCAAAAATGCGACTGGTCTGAATTTTATCCTGGTGCCGCTGAAGTCATACCAGCAGATATGCCTGAAGCTCTGGGAAAACATGTAACAATGAGTTGTTTTGTTGATGCTGATCATGCCGGATGCAAGGCAACAAGGAGGTCTCATACCGGTGTTATTATCTTCATTAATAATGCACCAATTATTTGGTTTTCCAAAAGACAAACAACAGTTGAAACATCAACTTTTGGATCCGAAATCATTGCATTGAAAATTGCAATCAAATTGGTTGAAGGTCTAAGATACAAGTTGAGAATGATGGGTGTTCCAATTGATGGGAGCACCAACGTGTATTGTGATAATGATTCTGTTGTCACAAATGTTACACGACCTGAAAGCCCATGCAAGAAGAAACACAACAGCATTGCATACCACAAGGCGCGCGAATCTATTGCAGCAGGAATTATCTGAGTTGCAAAGGAACCAGGTTCGACAAATATTGCTGATTTGTTTACTAAGCTAATGAGTGGCGCTGTTTTCGGGGAACACTGTTCTCGGTGCATGTGGTAAGTTTGTTTTCGTTCAATTGATCGTTTGATTGAAGCGTTCGATCATAGAATGAAAGAAAATGGATACTTTGATCCATGGATTACAATATATCAATCGGGTAAGGATCAGGGCAAAATGCCTTGATACAAGCCAGAATGAATGGCAAAATGTCTCCCCATTTTTTGATAGGGCCTCTGATGGTAGACTGAATACAGTTTGGTATTCAACACACGACAATGACTCACGATGAATAATGTGTTAAGTCATAGAATCCAGCCGCTTAACGGTTGGGGATTTACGACTGAAGGGGACTGAAAAGAATTCACAGTGTAACGCGTATTCATACTACGTACTAAGCGGGCATATCCTACGAAAGTCATAAGGGCAATAACCTTATTCTTAAGGTTATTCCTGAGTGAATGATCGTCAACAACTTTTCATGTGGATTGCCTCTTAGCGGGAGTTTTTTCCCATCAGCTCACTCTTTGAAGAATTAACAACTCTAAAACACTATCATGCCCTAAAATCTACGTACACTCTGCTAGTACTAATTCTACATGATAAGGTACAATTACGTGTGGTATTCCAATGAGAATATCACGGCAAATTATACGGAAAAAAGACCGATCAAAGATGGTTTTGTGTGTGTTTTGTGTCTTAAGATTACGTGTGCTTTGTATGCTTAAAATTACACGGTAATATGCTGGAAATTGATACGACGATATGACAAGTAATTAACCTGTCGATCAGAGATGATTGACGCTTACCGATTCCAAGATGATTACTCTTACTCACTAAATCAATCGAGCGTAAGGACGTTCTCTAAAAAGACCCTGCAAACACAGCAGAAAAATCCTCGAAGACATGATTTATTTTTGATAGGAATTCCAATCATTGAAATCACCAATGTCATTAACTTGCATTTTGATGACCCTGCAACGACCCTTCTGCTTCTCCTTCACTAGAACAGACCATGAAGGCTCACCACCGTACAAATAGTACAAAATGACACCAGCTCAAATACCTGCACGTTACTCTATTTTGTTTTTGATTGGGAAGGGTATTCAAACGACGATCAAGCGGCGTTTTGGAGCGCTGTTTCGAGCAGCAGGAAGCCAGCAGCCAGCAGCGGCATTTTGGAGCGGCGTTTTGGAGCAGCAGGAAGCCAGCAGGAAGCCAGCAGGAAGCCAGCAGGAAGCCAGCAGGAAGCCAGCAGGAAGCCAGCAGGAAGCCAGCAGGAAGCCAGCAGCGGCGTTTCAAGCGGCGTTTTGGAGCAGCAGGAAGCCAGTAGCCAGCAGCGGCGTTTTGGAGCGGCATTTTGGAGCAGCAGGAAGCCAGCACGAAGCCAGCAGCGGCGTTTCAAGCGGCGTTTTGGACCAGCAGGGAGCCAACAGCCAGCAGCCAGCAGCCAGCAGCCAGCAGCCAACAGCCAGCAGCCAACAGCCAGCAGCTAGCAGCCAGCAGCCAGCAGCCAGCAGCCAGCAGCCAGCAGCCAACAGCCAGCAGCTAGCAGCTAGCAGCCAGCAGCCAACAGCCAGCAGCCAACAGCCAACAGCCAACAGCCAACAGCCAACAGCCAACAGCCAACAGCCAACAGCCAACAGCCAACAGCAACCAGCAACCAGCAGCAACCAGCAGCAACCAGCAGCAACCAGCAGCAACCAGCAGCAACCAGCAGCAACCAGCAGCAACCAGCAGCAACCAGCAGCAACCAGCAGCAACCAGCAGCAACCAGCAGCAACCAGCAGCAACCAGCAGCAACCAGCAGCAACCAGCAGCAACCAGCAGCAACCAGCAGCAACCAGCAGCAACCAGCAGCAACCAGCAGCAACCAGCAGCAACCAGCAACCAGCAACCAGCAACCAGCAACCAGCAAGCACCAAGCACCAAGCACCAAGCAACAAGCATCAAGCAACAAGTACCAAGCACCAAGCACCAAGCACCAAGCAGCACGCAGCAAGCAGCACGCAGCACACAGCACGCAGCACGCAGCACGCAGCATGCAGCATGCAGCACGCACCAAGCACCAAGCACCAAGTACCAAGTACCAAGCATCAAGCACCAAGCAGCGGCGTTTCGAGCAGCGTTTTGGAGCGGCCTTTCGAGCAGCAGGAAGCCAGCAGTGAGCAGCGGCGTTTTGGAGCAAAAAGGCAAATTACAAAGATACAAACACTTAACCCCGTAAATGACCAATACCATCAAATGACCGATACAGTAAGACCGACACAACACTAATACAGCAACAGCAACAACGGTATTGGTACGATGAAGACCAAATAACCAGGGAAGATCTCTACCATGTAAAATACGGAGAGCCCCAATACAGTGAAATACACAGTAAAAATAAGAGCCTCTCTCTGACCTCACTTCTCTTTAAATTTCAATTATGCTATACCTTTTGGTCGATTTTTAGAGTTACAACAGGTTATAGAGCCCTTATAACTTACACTAACAAGTGTATACCTTAAGCTACCTATCTCCGCCCCGTACAGCACCTCCACTGTCGGTTACAGCCAGAGTATACGTGGTACGGGACTCACATCACCGGGCTGTATCAATAGACCTCCCCCCCCGCCTCTCTCTTTCCTTCTTCCTTCTCCTCCTTACTCGCGTATCAAGGGGTGTATACAGATCCTTCTACCAAGAATCTTCTTCTGTAATACACGACCAAGCATCCGTATCAAGGGGCGTATCTACAGAACATTCTACCAAGAATCTCCTTCTGTAATACACATCGCCGTTTCGACAGCAATTCGCTTTGTTCCTACTACGATCGAACGATCTACCAAGAATCTTCTTCCCTAATATACATAAGGTCGACCGATTCGCTTAATTGAAATCTCCTTTGGTCGACACATCGACAACAATTGCTTCCACGACAAACGTTTCAAGGTTAAATCGACATCCGCAGACCGCCGTTTCGACACACGACCAATCGCACACCCAAGGACGATCAAAAAATCACATCGAATACGATCAAACCGACGAATACGATCGAACGTTCCCTAACTTAAACCATGCCGAACGCACCTCCATTTGACTGGAATCAAATCCAGGAAATCGCAATCCGATTTGGGACATTCAACACCTAGGGCAATGCCCACAAACATGAGGCCCTCAACAACTTATTCCACCATGATCTAGAAGACACTGCCGGCCTGTTCCTCACAGACGACGCCGACACCAAAGGACCCAAAACGCTGGCTCCAGATCCGGTTACTATGCTCAAGGAAATCATTGTCAATGCAATCATGGATATCATCCCCCCTAAGGAACAAACTGAAGTCAATAAAGGACACATATTCACCCTTTTTGCGGACGCTTGTTTCTGGTATGTCGCTCCAAACAAATCAACAAAAAGACTCAGAAACAAACACTCAATGGACAAGGCAGGAGCACTAGCCATCGCACAAGGACAAGACGCCCTTCTCATAGAAATCAGAGCAGCACACTGGGGCTTCAAACCAAATTGGGATGCCGTACACTTTGATGAGGTCTATGACACAAAAATTTACAATTTCCCTGAAACAAATGGCGCCATTAAAGACACACCCACTGCTCCCGCGGAAGGCACCGACATGAGTCAACTTATTGACCAATCTATTACAGCAATTGGTCAACAATGGCAACAACAACAACAACAACAACAACAACACCGGCGCCAATCACCAAGCGACACTCAACCTACCATGGAATCCAGCAACCTTACCACCACCAGTTAAGGAGAGATACAATAGAAGAGATGAATTCCTCACCAGTGATGACATCAAAGACTTCGAAATCACCTACACGGACTCATCAGGAAATGAAACAATTGTCAAGCAAAACTATTACCTTCACAATCTAGGCAGTGGTAGAAATGACCAGCGCCTGATCACTAGAAGTGGTGACTGCTTTGATCTAACCAGAGCCTCTGATAAATCCAAGGAAGCCGCCAGAGACAAATTGTTCCTCTCAGGTTTCCCTCAACTAAAGGATTCAACCCATCCTCAAGTTAGAAAATGGTACAGAGAAATCACTGCTCATGCACAACAACACCACATCTACATCCATCCATATTACCTCTACAGGCGCAAAGCCGATCATCTCAGAGGCTTCACCATCAGAGATAGCCTCCCGCATGACCTACCTACAAGATATGAATTGGCCATCAATGAATGGTATTATTTTCCTTCTGAATCCGATTCGTTGAGAGTCTGATTCAAAGGCTTCTGAAGAACAGCAACGCTGCGTTAGTGTGTTAGTAGACGAACGATTGTACTCTACGCGTGACAATTGTGTTTGGATACTTTCGGCAACGGATAATCGAACTACAGGCAAAGCTAGGGAAACGCCGGATCTCTTCTTGCTGTGACTTATTCAGATTGCAGCGAGACAGACCTTAGTATGTAGATTACAAGTAGTTGGTAGCAACTAGTGTGAATTTTGGGATATAAATCAGTTGAATGTTAAAAGTATGAGATAAAGTGAAATCTTGCCGAAATGCAAGATATCTCTTTTATTGAGATGAATACGTTGCAACTGCTGTTGCGTAGTGATGAGATTACTCGCTGATTATTTCCGTACATGTATTGGTCGTTGACCATATATATCTGTATGCATGTATATGTATTGTGTGAGAATCACACGCCAACGGTTTTCTTCTCTTGTTCCGTTAGGAAGACTTCATGATATGTTTATCATTAAGGTCAGGAATTGCTCCCGTAGCTCGTGTGATATTTTATGAAGTCAGAGTTTGCTCACCGAAGAACAATGGCAATACTGTAAAACAGGGATTGCTCACCGTTGATGCGCGATGGGAATCGATGCGCCGTGGGAATCGATATGCCGTGGGAATCGATTACTTAGATTGATACGGGACTCATTGATTCGTACGAATAGGAAATTTACCCTTTGGTAGCTTTGGTACTTCTGGTCACGAAAGGAATTCAATACTCCCCATGTCTCCTTGTGAAGGGTCATCACGCTCTACATGATGCTTCCATCATCCTGAAGAAGGTCGCCGGTATTACCACAGAAGTGGAAGATGGGCCTGAGCAGTGGATACACAACTGAGTGACTCCAATGCTTGGTGAGAATGTCTGCACAGTTGTCCTTACCTGGGATGTGCATCATTAGAATGAAAGCTCTCGCTATCATGCTTCGTACGTAGTGAAACGATAAAATGTTATGATGCTTGTGCAACCTTGCGTAGGGGAAGGTTGACGTTTGGATCATCTTTTTGTTGTCACCCCAAGAGTAGGAGATATCATGGACTCGTGTTCCTAGGTATCGGAATGAGTGGCGTAAATCGACGATCTGTTCGATGCAAGTCCTTCCTGCAACAAATTCAGCTCCAAAGGTGGCTGTTTCTGTAGTAGACTGCTTCTTCGAGAACCACATCATAGGAGTCTTGTTCGCGAAATGAAGAATGCCGGTTACAGCCTTACCACTGAGAATATCATGCATGAGGTTAGCATCATAGAAATGTGTCAACACTACTGTCTTTCCAAGCGGTGTAGGAGCGTCGTCGGGTAGCTCTTCAGAATACTCCCCATAGACGGTGTTGGACCAATCGATGGTGTCGGGTTTAGTCAATATGAAATCGGGTGGTTCCACGCGGAATCTGATTTTAAAATGTCTAAACTTGGAGATATATCCATAGATACGTTTTGCACGTTCGAGATGCCCATCTCGTGGCTGAGCTCTGAAACTCGAGAGTGTCATCACAGCTGTTTGTACATCAAAACGGCCAATAGCGATGATCCATTGGAGTGAACCGATCATACTTTGGTATTTCTGTATACCAGTTTCTTCGAGAAAGGCTGAGGAGTTCAATTCGGGATGATCGTTCTCTGCAATGGGTGATTGGTACCTAGTGCTAGGTTTGCATCCGAACATTTGTTCGTAAGACGCTTCCATCTTTTCAATGAACTTTATGGGATTCATGCATAGAACACCATGTTCGTCGCGCTCAAATCCGCAACCTAGGTGAAAGTTCATAGGTCCGGATCCCTTCAGTTTGAAGTTATATGGTGACGACTGCAATATCTTCAAGAAGGAATTGGGATCTGCCATGCAGAGACATAGGTCATCGACATATGTGCATATAAGTTCATATACACGTTCACCATGCTTGTTCGTTCCAGGCTTGAGGAATATTTCCGGTTCTGCGCGGGATCTTTCGAAGCCGAGTTCAATGAGACAAGCTGCGAGTAAGTCTCCAAAGCACTTGCCTGAAGACCTGAGGCCATATAGGGCTTTGTAAATGATCAACAGGTGATCTTCCAGCGATCCGAATTCGGGACCAGCCTTGATGCATACTTTCTCGCAGGTAACTGCTTCTAGGTAGGCATTACCTATGTCGGTACCCCATGCTTCCAAGTCCTTCAGTTCAGCTAGGAATAGGCACATACGTAGGCCGCGGAGAGATACGACACCTGCGTAAACACTGTGGATAGGGGCCTCAGTGAGATTACCGTTAGCAACGAGATGAGCCTTGTGTCTACCGTCGTGCTTGACAGCATATATCATGTGTACCTTGATCTGTTGGCATCCGGGGGGAATGGAGCTTGTCTTGTACACGCCTTTATCAATGAATGTATTGTACTCATTGAGTTGTGCCATTTCCAGAGTGGTGGCATCTTCCCATTGGTGTTTCCGTTGGCTTGATCAAATCGGAGGGCTTCTTCGTGGTTACGAGGCACTTTGAATCCATATTGGTACTGCGGAGTGGTATGGAAAGAACGTAGTTTGGCTTGGTGCACGAGTCGATCAAGTTTCTTGGTTCGTCGTGCGAGGTTGGTGATTCGCTTGAGGCGTTTCCAACCCGGGAGGTCAAGCAAGTTGTTGTCTTTTCCATATTTTGCAACGGTGACCGGGTCATCAGCCGCAATGTTGGCTAGAGGTTCATATGTGCGTTCCATATTTTCCCATTCAATCCAAAGGTTATACTTGGAACCTTTGTATTGAGGATGCTTGTTATCCAGTGGGCCTTGGTGTCCTAGGATGCGGCGAAATGACCAAAGTTTTTCATCTTCTTGTGTTGAATCCCGATGGATGTAATTCATGACATCATTGTATGCAATGATATCATTGAGTTCGTCATCGGAGTGTTTGCTCTTAAACTTGATGAAGTCTTTGTTGCGTTCAAGACTGTCTTCAACATTGACGATGGTAAGACGCTTCCGGGTGCCATCGGGGTTGGTTACAAGGAAGGATCGTCCTTGTAGATCGGCAATCGGGACCGTAGGAATGGTAATGGGTTTACCATCATCGTCAAATTGTGCGTTACCTTCTTCGTCGGTAACAACTACCTGTGATGGGTCTACTGAAGGAGTAGCGGGGTTGGTGTGTGGAGCTGTGACGTCACTAACATCAAAGTATGCTAATTCCGGTGGATCAAAATCATCTTCAGTAAGGAGAACGCCATCGGATGTCTTGCTGAAGATGTGTGTCGTAGGGGGACCATCAAAACTCTCCCCATAGTTGTTAGGGAGTGGAGAAGGTGACCAGCTCGAACTGTCATCGACCTTCTTATAAAGAAAGCTCGGTAACGAGGGGTGGGCGGGTGGTTGAAGAATAGTTTGAGTGGCAGATGCGTGAGGCGTAGTACCTGGTTGTTCGTTGGGTACAGATGGGATGGTGTCATCGGCAGTGTCAGAATCAGTGGGTGAAACGCTAGGGGGGATTGAGTTGCCTGGTTTCGTAGACTTGTCAATGGGTTTACTCTGATTGGTATGCTCCCCATGTTTGAATGCTGGAGCTTCTCCAGTGGCGTATAAACGGGGCAAGGAATCCTTGGCGTTACGCCATTTGCTGAAACCATCATCAGTGAATAGGCCTGCGCGTTTGTTACGAGACTCAGGTGTAAGAGCAGAGCGGACACCAGACCGGTCAAGTAACTTGTTGGTAATGGGATCCCAGATTCGGAAGCAGAGTCTATTGCCAACATGTTTGGCGATGCCGACGAAGTGACCTAGGCGTTTGGTAGACTGGGTACCAAAAGGGGAGTCGTTGGTCTTGAAATACACAGGTTCAAACCAGAAGAAACTGATGTATGCGCTGATGTCACCAAGTGTACCGGTAGCAATGAAGATTGGCTGTTTATCTGACAGCGTAGGATCAGAAATAACATTGAGGAGACCCGCGATGTATGTCATGCACAGTAGCCATAGATGTGGTGGTGTGCCTGTCCGATCCATGACGCGATTGACAATGCGCTTGAACGTTTGGTATCGGCGTTCGAATTGATTCTGTGTTGGTGATAAGGTTCACTTTGCCAGAGTCCAATCCATAGCATTTTGAGGTAATCAACGACCTTCTTACTGGATTGATAGTTACCGTGGTCGCAAAGAAGGCGAATGGGCCTGCCCCATTTTTGAACAAAGTTCTGGAAGCAAGATAGGAAGTCGCCGGTGGTACGCATTTCTTCAACGTGTATAATATGTGACTTGCGGCCGAAAAAGATCTGAGCAATCTTGGAGCCACCATCAATTGCTGGGACATCTGAATAGACAGCATCAGACAGAACGTCGTCATTGAAGGGTCGAACGTTCATGGCCGGTTGAGGGGAATGAAAACGTTTGAAAATGTTGCCATCAGGGCTAACCGCTAATGAACCATATTGGGTTGAGTTTTCAAACGTGGCCTTGATGCAATCGGTGGAAACCCAACAAAAGAAAGGTTTCAGGGATAGGTAGTCATGTTCATTGGGGTATCTCTCGCGGGGCATAGCCGCAATACGTGTAGTATCACTGGCAGTGCAATCTGTCGGAAACGCAGTGACTGTCTTAGAGGCTTCAGGTAAGGCGCAGCATGCAAGGCGTTCTTGATGAATGTAGTCGGTGGAAGTAAGCCAGAATGAGCGATCGTTGGTTCTATGGTCATCAATTGGGAGGAAGGGAGATTGAGTGGATTGGCTGGAATATGAACTGAGGGATGTGACCGTGGAGGAGTCGGGTGGTACAGAGATATCCAATCCTTCAAGACAACGTGGGTTTCCATATTTGTCGTAATCGGCATAAGGGAGTTGCTGTGGCTGAGGAGGATATTTCTGGAGAAATTGTTCATCTTTCGCACTGATCGTGGTATCGAGAACAGATGGGTCCCAATGTTTATCGGATGTCATGATAACATGTGGGAGCGTGTCAAACTCAACAGTCGTGTACTTTCGCATTGCAAGGTATGGTAAACCGTGTCGTATGCTAAGAGGCAGTGCATATCCATCGGAGGTGGTGATGATTTGTCCACCACCAGCTTTGATGGATGTGTCGTCGACAGTGGAAAAATATGCTTCCATCTGACCGGAGGACAATATAGAAGGGTGTCGTCCCGTATAGGCACATTCATTGAAAATGAGGATGACAGGGCCTCTGTTCGATATGGAATATGCTCCGCATGTAGCAATGGGGATATTCTGAACCTGGTGATTGTTAATGCCGGTGACATTGACATATCGTGGTGGGATATCCTTGGAAATGAGACATGCATCATTGCCGATGATGCAACCATTTGCGCTGCGATCGACCATGGCAAAACCAGGGCTAGTAACCGTAGTTTTGTGTATGCGGTATGTGTACGACGTTACTGGGCCATCGTTAAGAAAGGTCAGATCTTCGCCAGGATTATACCACTGATGAAAATTGGCGGAATATGATGATGTTCCTACAGGTATTTGGGTGTCGCCGTCCTTTTTGTACCAAATGTCAGGGTTTTTGGAAAGGAATTGAGCGGGATGCGCGGGTGACACGGAAGACTTGAGAGGTCGCTGGTCCTTGGATGAAGAGGTCGTTGATTTGTAAACACCTAAGGATGCATGGAAAACACCTCTACGATCATTTTCTACAGCAGGATGTAGATCTGCTGCTGAATTGCAAAGTTTGTCTTTGGTCAAGGTATCGTCTTCTCGGAATGAAACCGAATGTCCATGTTGATATGCCTTCCGGGTAATGGGTTTGACACTGTTGGGGTCAGGCTGGTCCTTGTTAAGTAAGTCGTGTCGTAACGATGCGACCACGATTTTCTTGCCTTCCGGAGAAAAACTAAGCCAACTCTTCATGTCTTGACGTGACAGGGCCTTCCATATGTTTGTAGGTAACCGTGTGGTAGGGTCAGGGGTACGTCCAGCCTTAAATACAGCATAATCCTGATAGTCTCCTTCAAATTCGATAGGGAGAGCATAGTCATCATGGTTTTGGCTTTGTTCAGAGGAGAAATCATGAACGTGTGCACGTACAGTCGACCAAGGAGCAGACATCGCGGACTGGGAATCGAGTCGAGTTGCTTCGAGTAAAAGCGTGATTTTAAGATCGTGGGTAGCAGCGGCTTCGGCGACCGCATCCGTCACGGTGCTATTCGTCCCACCTGGATCCTTGACTTTGGCAAACTGTTCACTTAGCTGAAAGCTGGAATAGCATGCTTGACATAATGCTGATTTTACAGCATGGTACTCAAGGGGCTTGTTGGGAGGACGGAGCTTATTGAGGTGATTTAATTCATCAAACCAATGTGTAATGAATTTCACTTTGGATTCCTTCCAATTGTTGAGATTCAACTTGAGCAACGCTTGTAGCTGAGTCGAATTGTCATATACCTTGGCTTTTGATTTACTGTGAAGGTTTACGAAATCGAAGTATGCCTTGCCTCCATCACGAGTGGTAGAATGGCTGTGTACACAAGATGCAGAGAGATCGCTTTTGAAGACTTCCAACATTAGTACCCAGAAGAAGGCACATTGTTTGACGAAGAGATCACGTGTATAACCCTGAAGTGCAGCTGGAGACCAAGTTTCATCGAGGAATGTCTCTGTGTCGATGTCGTATGCCTCGAGTTTAGCTTTGAAACCAACGAGCCAGTGTTCGAGTCTTGAGTCATTCGTGAGGGGCGCAAAGGACTTTTTATCCCGTGCTTTTCGGCACAAATATTTGTACTTTACCTGCTGAGGTGACTTTTTGCTACTTCCCGCCGGAGGAGGTGGGGGGTTCAGAGCGGATTCATTACGCATGCGTTGGGCACGCTCTTCGCGGAATGACTCGAATTCCTTATATGTATATGATTTTACATCCTTCCAAGTTCTCAAGTCTTCTGCTAGAGCGGCATCGTCTTCTTGTAGATCAATAGCAAAATTCGCAAGTACTTCTATGTTCCTTTGAACGGATCGAGGGATATGCGTTGGTAGTCCTCCTTCAGTATAGGTAAGCTCGCGTGCAAAGTCCGGTTCGATAAGCGCACCAAGGAATGCATTCCACTTGCACAATCCGCCTTCCTTGAGAGCTAAACACAATTTACTACTATCCTCACTTGTTACGTAGAGTAGGGATATGAGTATCTTTTTCATATCAGTATCAAAACTGGGAAAGAGGTTGGTAGTAGTAGCTTCGGCGTCATTCTTCTCTTCGCCCCAAAATACATTGCCGGGCATCATCGGTATGTTCGGCATCTGTGACGGTTCCGATCCTCCGAGAGAATTGCGCGGTGACTGGGAATGAGAACTGCTTCGTGTACGATGTGCGACTGGCATATGCCAGCGTAGAGATTGTATTCAATTTCGTTCCTGTTCCTTTTGTGTGCAAGCCATCTTAGAGCTTGCGACTGTTAATCAATTATTTTCCTTCTGAATCCGATTCGTTGAGAGTCTGATTCAAAGGCTTCTGAAGAACAGCAACGCTGCGTTAGTGTGTTAGTAGACGAACGATTGTACTCTACGCGTGACAATTGTGTTTGGATACTTTCGGCAACGGATAATCAAACTACAGGCAAAGCTAGGGAAACGCCGGATCTCTTCTTGCTGTGACTTATTCAGATTGCAGCGAGACAGACCTTAGTATGTAGATTACAAGTAGTAGATAGCAACTAGTAGTGTGAATTTTGGGATATAAATCAGTTGAATGTTTAAAAGTATGAGATAAAGTGAAATCTTGCCGAAATGCAAGATATCTCTTTTATTGAGATGAATACGTTGCAACTGCTGTTGCGTAGTGCTGAGATTACTCGCTGATTATTTCCGTACATGTATTGGTCGTTGACCATATATATCTGTATGCATGTATATGTATTGTGTGAGAATCACACGCCAACGGTTTTCTTCTCTTGTTCCGTTAGGAAGACTTCATGATATGTTTATCATTAAGGTCAGGAATTGCTCCAGTAGCTCGTGTGATATTTTATGAAATCAGAGTTTGCTCACCGAAGAACAATGGCAATACTGTAAAACAGGGATTGCTCACCGTTGATGCGCGATGGGAATCGATGCGCCGTGGGAATCGATATGCCGTGGGAATCGATTACTTAGATTGATACGGGACTCATTGATTCGTACGAATAGGAAATTTACCCTTTGGTAGCTTTGGTACTTCTGGTCACGAAAGGAATTCAATACTCCCCATGTCTCCTTGTGAAGGGTCATCACGCTCTACATGATGCTTCCATCATCTTGGAGAAGGTCGCCGGTATTACCACAGAAGTGGAAGACTGCTGCAAACTCTCCAAACATATGAGCAAGAGATCAAGGCTGAAAAGAAGTACAAGGACAAAACCTCCAAACCAAGTCTGCCCAAGTACTTACCAAACACAGGAACCAGACCAGGCCCTCGCCGCAGTGATAGGTTCCAAAAACACGCTGGCAACAATACTGTTAGAACACCTTCTACTCTAACTTCTCACTCAATCAGTCTGATTGACTCCCTTGGATACCCTGAAATGGATGAAGCATCTGACAATCCCTTCCTCCATCAAGCATATTGCAACGCCATCACTGCATTTGACAAAGAGCCCAGTCTCTTTGACACCTCCAGGCAACGTATTGTTTGCCACACCTCTGGACACAACTTTGACAACTGCCCTGCCCTGCAAGATGTTGAGTTACTCAGGAAACATAGGATTGCAACTGCCATTTACATCAGTAAAAGCAAGAGAGAAACACAAAAACTTTTGGATTCTACTCAACGCATCTCCCAAATCCACATTGAATATGAGGAGCAAGATGCAACCTCCCCAAACGATGAACCAGAAGACCAAAATCTTTGCCAAGGCCAAGAATAGACAGTCTTTCTTGCCGCCATATAACATCACCTCAAGATGAACCTCAAGGATTTGACAATGCCACAGCCCCTCAAATGGAAAGCTTATGCCCCTCTTTGGACTCCAGCAGTGTCAGCTCCTACGAATCTGTCCCCAATCTGTGCTGTCAATCTTCTCCCTAGGGATAGCCTACAGCCATCAATCCCAACTGAGGTCTACTGTGATATGGAATCATTTGAGGTTACAGCCCCTACATTGGAATCACATTTGGAAACCAAGGGAGATCCCAACTTTGACCGCGTCAATCCTATCCCCGCTGATACCAACAATGTAAAACACCTTGTCACTTCAGACCCAATAGCGGCTGCAGCATACTTTCAACAGGGTATCAGAGCACAGATTGATACCGAGGCTAAAGTTTCGTGCACAAACCTACGGCATATCCTCCATGACTACAAACCTTACACCAAGCTGAGAAAATTTCCAGTCAGGCTCACAGCAGCAATTGAAGGCAAGGCAGCTAGCTGCATTCCAGAAGGATCAGGATTTGTGCATATACCATATTAAATTCCTTTCGTGTCCAGAAGTACCAAAGCTACACGACGGTAGTTATTCTAATCGTACGAATCAATGAGTCCCGTATCAAACAAAATAATCAATTCCCACGGCATATCGATTCCCACGGCGCACCGATTCCCATCGCGCATTAACGGTGAGCAATCTCTGTCTTATAGTATTACCTTGTTCTTTGGTGAGCAAACTTTGATTTCAGAAAGTATCACACGAGCTACGGGAGCAATTCCTGATCATAATGATAAACATATCATAGGATCTTCCTAACGGAACAAGAGAAGAAAACTGTTGGTGTGTGCTTCTCACACAATATATATATATACATATGGATATATACGGTCAACGACCAATGCATGTACGGAAATAATCAGCGAGTAATCTCATCACTACGCAACAGCAGTTGCAACATATTCCACCTCAATAAAAGAGATATCTTGCGTTTCAGCAAGATTTCACTTTATCTCATACTTTTAACATTCAACTGATTTATATCCCAAAATTCACACTAGTTGCTACCAACTATCTGTAATCTACATTACTAAGGTCTGTCTTGCTGTATCTGAACAAGTTCACAGTAAGAAGAGATCTGGCGTTTCCATAGTCTTGCCTGTTGTCCGATTATCCGTTGTCGAAAGTATCCAACCACAATTGCCACGCGTAGAGTACAATCGCTCATCTACTAACACACTAACACAGCGTTGCTGTTCTTCAGAAGCCTTTGAATCAGACTCTCAACAGACCAGATTCAGAAGGAAAATAATAGATTAACAGTCGCAAGCTCCAAGGTGGCTTGCACACAAAGAACAGGGACGAAATTGAACACAATCCCTACGCTGGCATATGACAATTGCAAATCGTCTACGGAGCAGTTTCCTTTCACCACGCGATTCCTCCGACGAATCGGAATCATCACCAAGATCGAACATGCCTGCCAATCCATTTGGTGGTGGGAGCAGCACTGGAGATGGCACCGCCGCTACCGCAACTAGCTTTCCTAGTTTTGATTCCCATATGAAGTTGATACTCATAATCATATTCCATCTCGCAAAGGAAGAAAGTAGCTATCTGTGTGAGGCTCTCTGAGAGGGAGGATTACGCGAGTGGCCAATTTTTCTCGATGCACTCATCGAGCCTGATGTTGCCGCGAGCTTACCTACATGGATACTGGCAGTGGACTATCAAGCCAGCTCCATCGGTCCATCCAACGGACCATAGAAGTACTTGCGGAATTCTCAAATGATCTGCGCAAGAACAAAAAGAATTGGAAGGATGTAACGTTATATACGTACGACAGCTTCAGTACCTTCCGTATGGCACGTACGCTACTACGCCTTCAGAATGAATCTGTCCTGAATCCCCCAGCTCCTCCTCCAGGAACCAATAAAAAGTCACCTCAGCAAGTGAAGTACAAATCTTGGTGCCAAAAAGCACGGGATGAAAAGCTTTCACGCCCCTCACGAATGACTCAAGATTTGAACATTGGCTCGTGGGTTTCAAGGCTAAACTCGAGGCATACGACATTGACACCGAAACATTCCTCGATGAGACTTGGCCTCCTGCTGCACTACAAGGCTATACACGTGACCTCTTCGTCAAACAGTGTGCCTTCTTCTGGGTTCTTATGTTGGAGGTCTTCAAAAGTGACTTATCCGCAACACGCGTTCACAGCCATTCCCTCACACGCAATGGACGTCAAGCATATTTTGATTTTGTGAACCTTCACAGCAAATCAAAAGCCAAAGTATATGACAACTCGACTCAATTGCAAGCTTTGCTGAAGTTGAATCTCAGCAACTGGAAAGAATCTAAAGTGAAATTTATCACACATTGGTTTGAAGAATTCAATCACCTTGACAAGCTTTGTCCTCCCAACAAGCCCCTTGAGTACCATACTGCAAAATCAGCATTACTATGTCAGGCATGCTATTCCAGCTTTCAGCTAAGTGAACAGTTTGCTAAAGTCAAGGATCCAGGCGGTACAAATAGTACCATGACAGATGCAGTTGCTGAGGCAGCTGCTATCCACAAACTCAAGATCATGCTCCTACTCGAAGCAACTTGACTCGATTCTCAGGCCGCAATGTCGGCCCCGAAGTCCACAATACAGGCACATGTACACGACTCCTCATCTGGACAAAGTCAAAACCATGACGACTATGCTCTCCCAATCGAATTCGAAGGTGACTATCAAGACAATGCGGTATTCAATGCTGGACGTTCACCTGACCCTACCACATGCTTGCCCACTGGCATATGGAAGGCCCTATCACGTCAAGACATGAAGAGTTGGCTGAATCTTTCCCCCGAAGGCAAGAAAATAGTGGTCGCATCATTACGACGCGAATTGCTCGGTACAAAAAGGACGGTGATACCCAGACACCTGTGGGAAAATCCTCTTATTCCGTCAATTTTCACCAGTGGTATAACCCTGACGATGACCTGACCTTCCCACATGATAATCAGGTACCTTCGTACACCTACCGTGCTCACAAAGCTACGGTCACCAATCCCGGCTTCGCTATGGTCGACCGCGGTGCAAATGATTGTATCATTGGTAATGATGCATGCCTTATCTCCAAAGATATTCCGCCCCGATATGTCAATGTCACAGGCATCAACAATCACCAAGTGCAGAATATTCCCATTGCAACATGTGGAGCCTATTCCGTTTCCAATAGAGGTCCCATCATCCTCATTTTCAATGAATGTGCGTACACGGGACGACACCCCTCTATTTTGTCCTCCGGCCAGATGGAAGCATATTTCTCCAATGTTATTGACACATCCATCAAAGCGGGTGGTGGGCAGGTAATCACCACCTCCAATTGATATGCACTGCCTCTCAGCATTCGACATGGTTTACCATACCTTGCCATGCGAAAGTATACGACTGTTGAATTTGACACGCTCCCACATGTTATCATGACATCCGATAAACACTGGGACCTAACCGTTCTCGATACCACAATCAGTGCTAAAGATGACGCCTTTCTTCAGAAATATCCTCCTCAGTCACAGCAACTTCCATATCCCAAATACGACAAATACGGAAATCCGCGTTGTGTTGAGGGATTAGATATCTCTGTATCTCCTGGCTCATCCACGGTTACGTCTCTCAGTTTGTACTCCAATCATTGTACTCAATCACCCTTTCTCCCTATCGATGATCATGGAACCAACCACCGCTCCTTCTGGCTTACACCTACCGACTATGCTCATCAATATTAAATTCCTTTCGTGACCAGAAGTACCAAAGCTACCAGATGGTAGATATCCTATTCGTACGAATCAATGAGTCCCATATCAACCAAAGAAATCGATTCCCATGGCATATCCATTCCCACGGTGTAGCGATTCCCATCGTGCATCGACGGTGAGCAATCTCTGTTTTATAGTATTGCCATCGTTCTTCGGTGAGCAAACTCTGATTTCATAAAATATCACACGAGCTACTGGAGCAATTCCTGATCTTAATGATAAACATATCATGAAGTCTTCCTAACGGAACAAGAGAAGAAAACCGTTGGCGTGTGATTCTCACACAGTATATATATATGCATACAGATATATATGGTCAACTACCAATACATGTACGGAAATAATCAGCGAGTAATCTCATCACTACGCAACAGCAGTTGCAACATATTCATCTCAATAAAAGAGATATCTTGCATTTTGGCAAGATTTCACTTTATCTCATACTTTTAAACATTCAACTGATTTATATCCCAAAATTCACACTAGTTGCTACCAACTACTTGTAATCTACATACTAAGGTCTATCTCGCTGTATCTGAATTAGTTCACAGTAAGAAGAGATCTGGCGTTTCCATAGTCTTGCCTGTAGTCCGATTATCCGTTGCCGAAAGTATCCAACCACAATTGTCACGCGTAGAGTACAATCGTTCGTCTACTAACACACTAACGCAGCGTTGCTGTTCTTCAGAAGCCTTTGAATCAGACCCTCAACGGATCGGATTCAGAAGGAAAATAATAGATTAACAGTTGCAAGCTCCAAGGTGGCTTGCACACAAAAAGGAACAAAGACGGAATTGAATACAATCCCTACGCTGGCATATGCCAATAGCACATTGTCTACGAAGCAGTTCTCATTCACCGTGCGATTCCCTCGAAGGATCGGAATCATCACAAATGCCGAACATGCCCGCCAATCTATTCGGAGGCGGGAACAGCACGGGTGATGCCGAAGCCGCTGCTGTCAACCAGTTCCCTAGTTTTGATATTGATATGAAGCTGATACTTATATCTCTATTCCGCGTAACAAGAGAAGCAGATAACAACTTGTGTTTAGCTCTCAAGGAAGGAGGATTATGCGAGTGGACGGCATTTCTTGACGCACTTATCGAACCAAATTTTGCCCACGAGATTATCTACACTGAAGGAGGACTACCAACACATCTCCATCGATCCATCGAACGGATCATAGAAGCACTTGTGGAGTTCTCTATCGAACTACAAGAAGACGAGAAGGACTGGAAGGATGTAAAGTCATATCCGTATGAAGAATTCAGAAAATTCCGCTTGGAACGTGCCATCCGTATGCAAACCGAATCTGCTCTGAACCCTCCACCTCCTCCGCCAGGAAGTAATAAAAAGACAACTCAGCAGGTAAAGTACAAATCTTGGTGCCAAAAAGCACGGGATGAAAAGTCCTTTATGCCTCTCACGAATGACTCAAGATTCGAACATTGGCTCGTGGGTTTCAAGGCTAAACTCGAGGCATACGACATCGACACAGAAACATTCCTTGATGAAACATGGCCTCCAGCTGCGCTTCAAGGTTATACACGTGACCTTTTTGTTAAACAGTGTGCCTTCTTCTGGGTACTAATGTTGGAAGTCTTCAAAAGCGAGCTATCCGCATCGTGTGTACACAGTCATTCTACCACGCGTAATGGACGTCAAGCATACTTTGATTTCGTAAACCTTCACAGCGAATCAAAAGCCAAGATATATGACAATTCGACTCAACTGCAAGCGTTGCTAAAGTTGAATCTCGGCAATTGGAAAGAATCCAAAGTGAAATTCATCACACATTGGTTTGATGAATTAAATCACCTCAACAAGCTCCGTCCTCCCAATAAGCCCCTTGAGTACCATACTGCAAAATCAGCACTATGCCAGGCATGCTATTCCAGCTTCCAGCTAAGTGAACAGTTTGCCAAAGTCAAGGACCCAGGTGGAACGAATAGCACTGTGACAGATGCAGTCGCTGAAGCAGCTGCTATTCACAAACTTAAAATCACACTTCTACTCGAAGCAACCCGACTCGATTCTCAGTCCGCGATGTCGGCTCCTAAATCAACTGTACGTGCACATGTACACGACTCCTCATCTGAACAAAGTCAAAACCATGACGACTATGCTCTCCCTATCGAATTCAAAGGTGACTACCAAGACTATGCGGTATTCAAGGCTGGTTGTACACCTGACCTGACCACGCGGCTGCCCACAAACATATGGAAGGCCCTATCACGTCAGGACATGAAGAGTTGGCTAAATTTTGCTCCGGAAGGCAAGAAAATCGTGGTCGCATCATTACGACACGATTTGCTCTCAAAGGATCAACCTGACCCTAACAATGTCAAGCCCATCACCCGGAAAGCATACCAACATGGACATTCTGTCTCATTCCTAGAAGATGATACTTCGAACAAAGATGAACATGTCAATTCCGCATCAGACCTACATCCCGCTGTAGAAAATGACCGTCGAGGTGTTTTCCATGCATCGTTAGGTGTATACAAGTCTAATACCTCTTCCTCCAAGGACCAGCGACCTCTCAAGTCTTCCGTGTCACCCGCGCATCCTGCGCGATTCCTCTCCAAAAACCCTGACATTCGGTACAAAAAGGACGGTGATACCCAAATACCTGTAGGAACATCCTCTTATTCCGCCGATTTTCACCAGTGGTATAATCCCGACGATGATCTGACCTTTTCACACGATTTCACGTAACATCATACACATATCGTGCACACAAAGCTACGATCACTAATCCCGGTTTCGCCATGGTTGATCGCGGTGCGAACGGTTGCATCATCGGCAATGATGCATGCCTCATCTCCAAGGATATCCCACCACAATATGTCAATGTCACAGGCATTAACAATCATTAGGTACAAAATATTCCCATTGCTACATGCGGAGCTTATTCCATATCGAATAGAGATCCCGTCATCCTCATTTTGAATGAATGCACATATACGGGACGACATCCTTCTATATTGTCCTCCGGCCAGATGGAAGCATATTTTTCCACTGTCGATGACACATCCATCAAAACGGGCGGTGAAAAGGTAATCACCACCTCCGATGGTTTACCATACCTTGCGATGCGAAAGTACACGACTATTGAGTTTGACACGCTCCCACATGTTATCATGACATCAGATAAGCATTGGGACCCATCTATTCTCGATACAACAATCAGTGCAAAAGATGAACAATTTCTCCAGAAATATCCCCCTCAGCCGCAGCAACTCCCATATGCCAATTACGACAAATACGGAAATCCACGTTGCCTTGAAGGATTGGATATCTCTGTATCCCCTGGCTCTTCCACGGTCACGTCTCTCAGTTCGTATTCCAGCCATTCCACTCGATCTCCCTTTCTCCCTATTGATGATCATGGAACCAACGATCGCTCATTCTGGCTTACTCCTACCGACTACATTCACCAGGAACGCCTCGCATGCTGCAATTTTCCTCAAATCTCTGGGACAGTCACTGCGTTTCCAATGGACTGTACTGCTAGTGATACTACACGTATTGCAGCCACACCCCGTGAGCGATACCCCAACGAACATGACTACTTATCCCTGAAACCTTTCTTTTGTTGGGTTTCCACAGATCGCATCAAAGCTACGTTTGAAAACTCAATGCAATATGGTTTGATAGCGGTTAGTCCTGATGGAAACATTTTCAAATGTTTCCATTCCCCCCAACCGGCCATGAACGTTCGACCCTTCAATGACGACGTTCTGTCTGATGCTGTCTATTCGGATGTCCCAGCAATTGATGGCGGCACCAAGATTGCTCAGATCTTTTTCAGCCGAAAGTCACATATCATATATGTTGAAGAAATGCGTACCACCGGTGATTTTCTATCATGTTTCCAGAACTTTGTACAAAAATGGGGCAGACCCATTCGCCTCCTTTGCGACCACGGTAACTACCAATCTAGCAAGAGGGTCACTGATTATCTCAAAATGTTATGGATTGGACTCTGGCAAAGTGAACCTTATCATCAACACCAGAATCAATTCGAACGACGATACCAAACGTTCAAACGCATTGTCAATCGCGTCATGGATCGAACAGGCACACCACCACATCTATGGCTGCTGTGTATGACATACGTTGCCGGACTCCTCAATGTTATTTCTGATCCTACTCTGTCTGACAAACAACCGGTATTCATTGCTACCGGTACACTTGGCGACATCAGCGCATACACCAGTTTCTTCTGGTTCGAACCTGTTTATTTCAAGACCAATGACTCCCCTTTCAGTATCCAGTCTACCAAACGTCTTGGTCACTTTGTCGGCATTGCAGAACATGTTGGCAATGGACTTTGTTTCCGAGTCTGGGACCCAGTTACCAACAAGTTACTTGACCGGTCCGGTGTACACTCTGCTCTCACGCCTGCGTCTCGCAACAAACGTGCGGGCCTATTCACTGATGATGGTTTCATCAAATGGCGCAAAGCCAAGGATTCCTTGCCCCGATTATACGCCACTGGAGACCCTCCAACATTCAAACATGGGGAGCATATCACTAAGAATAGCCCCATTGCAGATCCTACAAAACAGGGCAACTCAGTTACTCCACCTCCTGGCGTTTCACCCGCTGATTCCGACTCCGCCGATGACACCACGCCATCTGTACCCAACGAACAACCAGGTACAACACCTCCCGCATCTGGTAATCAAGCTATTCTTCAACCACCCGCCCACCCCTCGTTACCGAGCTTTCTCTATAAGAAGGTCGATGACAGCCCAAGCTGGTCCCCTTCTCCACTCCCTAACAACTATGGGGAGAGTCTTGATGGTCCTCCTACGACACACATCTTCAGCAAGAACCCCGATGGAGTCCTCCTTACTGAAGATGATTTTGATCCTCCGGAGCTAGCATACTTTGATGTTAGTGACGTCACAACTCCACACACCAACCCTGCTACTCCTACAGTAGACCCATCACAGGTAGTTGTCACCAACGAAGAAGGCAACACACAATTTGACGACGATGGCCAGCCAATTACCATTCCTACCATCCCGATTGCCGATCTACAAGGAAGATCTTTCCTTGTAACCAACCCCGATGGCACTCGGAAGCATCTTACCATTGTCAATGTAGAAGACAGTCTTGAACGCAATAACGACTTCATCAAGTTCAAGTGCAAACACTCTGATGACAAACTTAACAATATCATTGCATACAATGATGTCATGAATTACATCCATGGTGATTCAACCCAAGAAGATCGAAAACTTTGGTCATTTCGCCGCATCCTAGGACACCAAGGTCCGTTAGATAACAAGCATCCTCAATACAAAGGTTCCAAGTATAACCTTTGGATTGAATGGGAAAATATGGAACGAACATATGAACCTCTAGCCAACATTGCGGCTGATGACCCGGTCACCGTTGCAAAATATGGAAAAGACAACAACTTGCTTGACCTCCCGGGTTGGAAACGCCTCAAGCGAATCACCAACCTCGCACGACGAACCAAGAAACTTGACCAACTCTTGCATCAAGCAAAACTCCATTCTTTCCGTACCCCTCCACAGTACCAATATGGATTCAAGGTACCTCGTAACCATGAAGAAGCCCTCCGCTTTGATCAAGCCAACGGAAACACCAAATGGGAAGACGCCACCACTCTGGAAATAGCACAGCTCAATGAATACAATACATTCATTGACAAAGGCGTATACAAGACAAGCTCCATCCCCCCCCGGGTTCCAACAGATCAAGGTACACATGATATATGCTGTCAAGCACGACGGTAGACACAAGGCTCATCTCGTTGCTAATGGTAATCTCACTGAGGCCCCTATCCACAGTGTTTACGCAGGTGTCGTATCTCTCCGCGGCCTACGTATGTGCCTATTCCTAGCTGAACTGAACGACCTAGAAGCATGGGGCACCGACATAGGCAATGCCTACCTAGAAGCAGTTACCTGCGAGAAAGTCTGCATCAAGGCTGGTTCCGAATTCGGATCGCTGGAAGGTCATCTATTGATCATTTACAAAGCCCTATATGGCCTCAGGTCTTCAGGCAAGTGCTTTAGCCCTATATGGCCTAAGATCCTCGGGCAAGTGTTTTGGTGATTTACTTGCAGCTTGTCTCATTGAACTCGGCTTCGAAAGATCCCGCGCAGAACCGGAAATATTCCTCAAGCCTGGAATGAACAAGCATGGTGAACGTGTATATGAACTTATATGCACATATGTCGATGACCTATGTCTTTGCATGGCAGATCCCAATTCCTTCTTGAAGATATTACAGTCGTCATCATATAACTTCAAACTGAAGGGATCCGGACCTATGAACTTTCACCTAGGCTGCAGATTTGAGCGCGACGCGCATGGTGTTCTCTGTATGAATCCCATCAAGTTCATCAAAAAGATGGAAGCGTCTTATGAACAAATGTTTGGATGCAAACCTAATAACAACCGGAATGGGAGTTGTTAAGTGAAGAAACGTAAATTACGTAATATGTATTACGTATCGTATTACGTATACGTAATACGTAATACGTACTACGGATATGGAATCAAGCGTGAATTCACGTACGAGAAAAATACGTAATACGTATCATACCAAATACGTAATACGTACTACGGATACGTAATACGTATCACGAATACGTAATACGTACGTATTACGAATACGTAATACGTAATGGTTGCAAATTGAGTATGATAAGAAACAGATCAATCATCGGCGACAAGTATCATTAAGTAAAGTAATCGCGGACAGTTGGCTAAGGCTAAATACTGTACCAATCCACTAAGTGACACGGGATTACCATGACTAAGTGCCAAGGCACTATCATGATTAATCCATCACGAACGAATGAGACTTGATATACCTGGTTGGTTACACACGCTTCACTAGTTGATCCAGAGAATATCTGAATCGCTTAATTAAGCGATCAATCGCTTAATAAGCAAACAACAAGAGATTGCGTGTGTTAACAAGAGGGCTAACACGAGAATACGCGGAATACTCCAATAGAGGTCCGGATTCTTAGATTAACCTAATTAGATCATAATTCAAATTACCAGTTATTGATTAACAGTCGCAGCTTCATACGAAAGATATATATCATACATACATACGAATTCGAATCAACCGAATCCGACAAAGTCTACAGAAAATCTACACAAAATATCCTACTGGTAATAATTATCCGAACGCGAAAACCATTCGCAATCAACCGACCATCGAAAATAACCCAAACTGAGAGACCATCCTACTGAAACAAAATCTAACACCACAGCCCGAATCTACCGAAACTTTAGCTTATCTCGTACACCATCACACAGACACCACTGAAAATAACACCATTGAAATCTGCAGAGCCAATAGAAAATACTTCGAAAATATCGACAGGAAATAAAAACACCCCGAAAACAAAAACAACCTCGTAACAACCATCATGTTCTCTTCATCGGAAATGTTATCTGTATCGGAAATCCTCATAGTCACCTGCAGCTGCATCATAGCACCAGCAACCATGTATATCATGAACAACCAAACGGTCCAGGCCATCAAAAACCAAACAATGAGCAATGACCGAGAGAAGGCTAACCAAGTCAAGTGTGAGGAACGAGACAGGGCCATCGAGAGATTGACTCATGAACTATTGAAACTCAAAGAAAAAGAGAAGGAGTACAAAAAGGATGCCCGCCAGCGCCTAAAGCCAAGACAAATTCAGGATTTCGACGGTAGCCAAGATAACTGGATCAAATGGAGATGCGATACCAAGGCAACACTCCATGCCACTGGACACCGAGACATCATGGAAAGTCGCGAAGCAGCCGACAATGACCATCCATTGAACAGTGCATTATGGGGTACACTACTGAATGCGTGCAGTGGAGGTAGCGCATCCTCCAAAGTTACTAGACACGAGGATGCCAGCGATGGTCATGCAGCATGGAAAGAATTGTTGGAATGGTACGATTCAGAGTCTCAACAAGAGGCCTATGCCGCAACAATGAAATTGAAATTGGAAGGGGTTAGACTACACCCTGGCGGCAACATTTCTGACTACATCAACAATTTTGAGAGCATCTACCAAAAAGGGAGTAAAATCCCACGGTTCAACATAAGAGAATGCGATGCCAAGAATACTTTTGCGCGCAACCTATTGGACCCTGACCTGGCTCAACTTAAAATGGAGCTCCAAGAAAGCCGAGCCAAGATGAACCTGGTGGAAATGGTGCAGAAGCTTAGAATCAGAGATGAGGAACTCCGATTGAATCTGCTGGCAGATAAAAACGACAATAAGCGTTCCATTCGCAGAGTTACAGAAGCCCAAGAACCACCAACAAAACGCCAACAATATGCACCTCCACCAGCCAGCGACGGTGTCCTAACTACGGTCCATCCCAATCTTAAAGGTATCTTACGAATCCCGCCTGCAACATGGGCCACACTGTGCAAACCACACAGGGAATGGGTTCTCCTTTACAACCGATCTGCGCGCCACCAAGAATCACCTCCGCCGACACCAGCTGATATCACCCTTGGCGCTCCACAGGATGACGGCCTCAACAATACCGACATCTACCGCGCCACCAACACCAGGCCTAGACGTGTCAGGAGAATCTCCAAACCGGTACCCCCTACACCTACAAGTTCATTAGCACCGTTGCCACCTCCTCCCGAGGATACAGAAGAGGATAGTATCGGATCCATCGATGAATCCGCTCTTTTTCCCCCAGGGAGCACCGAACTTCGTACAGTCCGATTTCACCTGCATTCTGAGGGGGGAGACGATGCCGAGGACGATGGCACGCCACAAATAGCAAACCAACAGAATACAGGCCTCAGACCCAGAAGAAATCCAACCAGAAGGGCAAGAGCCGCATCCTTCTTTTCCACGGTCAGACGCTTGAAAATGACGCGACCAATTACATATGAAACAAGTGACAGTGAGAGCAGCGATGATGATAGTGGGGAGGAAGGAATACCTGATCTGGTGGAACGAACTGCGGTCTACAGCGACAGTGACGATGATAGCAACAATTTTGGCAAGAAAAAATGGCAGAATAAATCCCATCCACCGATTGCGAGAAAGAAAAAGACTATTCAGGGTACACCAAGGAGACAACAACAACTGAAAACACTTAGACGATACCGTGAAGTAAAACCGGACGATAATATTGCAGTAATTGATAGTGGAGGGGGAAAACGCCCAACCATTACAGCAAGGGCATGGACGAAAACAGGAGGAGATACAGGAATGACATCAGTAATGAAACCATACATGTCACAAGATGATGACGATCTAGTGGAATATCCGGTGTGCAGCGCAGCAACAAAAGCATTCATCCCAGGACGCCAGGAACCAGTGATACTATTAGTACACTATGCAACCTTCATCTCTCGAGACAAGGATTTCACAGATGGAGAATCACTCCTCACAACCATGGATATGGGTTCTCACAATGTATTGGTAAACGGAGTGCAACCCCAGATAAGTGACAAATGTGGAATCACAGTGGAAAATACATTCTTACCATTCAGCTACGATGACGAAAAAGTCTATTACCACATTACAAAACCAACAGAGGCAGAAATGAATGAATTAGAAGTCTTTGAATTAAACTCGCCGGCACCACCAAATATGAGACAGTACCCAATGTTGAGGAGGAAAAGATCGAGGGAAAAATTTGCTTTTGGTAATCTACCAATATTGGAATTGAGGAAGAGATTTGGAATGCTACCGGAAGAAACAGTGAGAAAAACACTAGAAAATACCACTCAATTTTACGAGGAAATCGAAGAAGAGAATCGGGCCATTCCAAGAAAACACTATAGGAAACGATTCAAAGCTTTCCACTACAAACGACAAAATGAGGATGTTAGCACCGATTACACTTTTTTCAGCCAAAAGACCTCACAAGGACATAATGGTGGTCAATTCTTCGCAGGCACAAAATCCAAGATGTGGTCTTTCCATCCATTAAAAACAGAGTCACAATGCACCAATGCCCTACTGGACTATCTCCGAGAAAGGGGAGCTCCCAATACAATTATCAGCGACAATGCCAAATCAGAAAAAGGAGTAAAATGGACCGAAATCATGCGACAAAATATGATCAAAACAAGAACTTCCGAGCCACACTACCATCATCAGAATCCAGCAGAATCAGAATGGGCTCGATTGTCGAAAATGATTCAAAACTGCCTGAGAATGTTTAAAGCCCCTATAGGATTGGCAAATTGGTGTTCTCTGTGGTGCGTTCAAATCAACAACCTAGCTGCAAGAAAATCGTTGGGATGGAAAGTGCCACAAGAAATATCACAAGGCTGGACACCAGATGTATCACATTTACGATTCCACTTCTACGAGCCAATATGGTGGTACAACCCAAGTTTCAAGTCACCTAAAAGCAACATGCGAAAAGGAAGATTCCTAGCGTTTGCTGATTCTACAGGAGACGCAATGACGTATTACATATTGACTGAACCAGAATCATCTAAGGAAAAACGACAGGTATTGATGAGATCAGTTGTGAGAACAAGAAGAAAAAATATTGGAACAAAAGATGAATATGTGAATGATGACCCAGAAGCAGCGGAATTCCGACTATCAACCTCAGAGCACCAGCAGAATCTCAACGATATTCAAAGTACGGATGAAGTCCCATTATTGGTGCCAGGCGAAAAGTTTGATGCAACTAGCACGGGAATGGAATATTCCACCAGCAACAATCCACTTGATCAACCAGAATCTGAACAAACAGATCCAGGGGAGCAAGAAGAAGAAAATGCAGAAACCCAGCATGAAATTGAAAATTCGGATCAGGAGGCCCTTCCCAGTACAGTCGATGGAACCAATGACGCAGAAACATACAATAATATACTTGAAAGTAATGATACCAACCTGGACCTTACCTTTCGGAAAATACTGGGCCATTTTTGGAAAGACGGCATACTGATCCTTAAATCACAATATTTGGATGACCTGGAAGGAAACACTGTATTGAATACTCCATTTCCCCAACTACGAAAAGACGAGCCTGTTGCTTGTGCAAAATACATCACAAGATACATCATCGAAGCTGGCGGCCGAAGGGGTAGCCACCCCTTACTGGACTGGTCAAGATCGGTCCTCAAGCAAGATACAGCAATTACACGCCGTATTCGATTACTACAAGCCAGAAAACCACGTCGAAATACCAACCCGAAGAAAATGTCTAGAAACCAAAGACAAGCCAAGAAGAAAAACAAAGAAAAATTTGGACTACAAATTCCTAATACCTACCATGACTGTGTTCGGATCGATCAAGCTGCTGGGGATACTAAATGGCAAGACTCGATTCAAAAAGAGATGGACAATTTAAATCGACTCAAGTGCTTCAAATATCATCCAGCTGAGAAAGAATTCCCCAAGTCCGAAGGATGGCAACAAGCAAGGCTCAATATGATTTGGGATATCAAAAGTGAAGACAAACGATACAAGAGCCGGCTAGTTGCAGGGGGGCATTTGGTGGATTCTACTGAATATAATACATATTCCAGCCAAGTCAACAGCCTATCAGTTTACCTACTATTTCTCATCGCACAACACCAAAATCTCGACCTAATGACTGCAGATGTGGGAAACGCCTTTCCCACAGCACCGGTCCAAGAAAAAGTATGGTGCTGGGCCACAGATGAATTTGGAGACAAGAAAGGCTGCAAGGTGGAAATACAACGAGCTCTTTATGGACTAGCAGGTTCAGGACGCGCGTACGCGGATTTCTTTGCAGACACTCTGATGAATCTAGGATTCAGACCCTCCAGGGCTGACCCAGACCTTTGGATGAAACTGAGTGAAGACAACAAAAGCTACGACTATATTGGAACACACGTTGATGATCTTATGGTAGTGTCAAGGAAGCCTCAGGATTGGATTGCATTGATCGAACAGGAATTTGCACTCAGAAATATCGAAACTGAACCCGGATATTATTTGGGTACAAGCTTGACAAGGATAAAGGATGGGAGATTATTATTGAATTCTACAAAATACATCTCAGAAGTCCTAAGGAAATATCAAGACAAATACAATATTACCCTGCGAAATGAGAACCTACCAATGAAAACAGACTGTCACCCAGAATTAGATGACTCAGAACTACTCAACGAATCAGGCCACAAGGAATTCCAACATATCATCGGTTTAGGACAATGGATAGTATTGTCTGGAAGAATAGACATTGCATATGCTATTTCATCACTATCCAGATTTGCATCCGGACCAAGAGAAGGGCATCTACAAATGGCAAGACATGTGCTAGGATATTTGAAAAAATACAAAAAGAAAGGAATCTTAGTGGACCCACAATCGCCCAAAATTCAGTCAATCGGGGAAGCGACAGTGGACTATGAAGAATTTACCCACCAATACAAGTACTACAAAGAAGAATTAGATCCGATGTTCCCAACACCACTAATTGCAGAATTAGATTTAAATATCTTCTGTGACAGTGACCATGCACATGATTCGGTAACAGGAAGGAGCATTACCGGTCTGATTGCATTTGTTGGATCAATGCCAGTATACTGGAAATCAAAACGACAAACATCAGTTCATACAAGCACATTTGGAGCAGAATTCACAGCGCTCAAAGATGCAGTGGCATTAGCCATCATGTTGAGGTACCATCTTCGATCCATGGGAATCCTAGTCACCAAGCCAACTGAAATCCATGTGGATAACAAAAGTGTGGTAATCAACTCAACCAATCCAGCAAGTACACTCAATAAGAAATCAATTGCACTAGCGTATCACTTTGTCAGACAACACCAAGCAGGCAAAGTTATCTCCATCAGCCATATCAAGTCCCATGAGAACTATGCTGATATACTAACAAAACCTCTTAACAGTACCGCACTAAGAAGCCTGCTTAATGAGTTTATGACGATGTAAAGTTAAGTACAAAATAAAAACGAGTAAAAACAATAATAACTGTTCACTTAATTCCTCAAACACAAATCCATGCCTAAAATTATCTTTGTTTGTAAACAATTTGAAATGTTATACTAGATATAAAATCTGCCAAGGCAATACCAAAGCGTGGCATGGATTTCGGGGAGAACAACCGGAATGGGAGTTGTTAAGTGAAGAAACGTAAATTACGTAATATGTATTACGTATCGTATTACGTATACGTAATACGTAATACGTACTACGGATATGGAATCAAGCGTGAATTCACGTACGAGAAAAATACGTAATACGTATCATACCAAATACGTAATACGTACTACGGATACGTAATACGTATCACGAATACGTAATACGTACGTATTACGAATACGTAATACGTAATGGTTGCAAATTGAGTATGATAAGAAACAGATCAATCATCGGCGACAAGTATCATTAAGTAAAGTAATCGCGGACAGTTGGCTAAGGCTAAATACTGTACCAATCCACTAAGTGACACGGGATTACCATGACTAAGTCCCAAGGCACTATCATGATTAATCCATCACGAACGAATGAGACTTGATATACCTGGTTGGTTACACACGCTTCACTAGTTGATCCAGAGAATATCTGAATCGCTTAATTAAGCGATCAATCGCTTAATAAGCAAACAACAAGAGATTGCGTGTGTTAACAAGAGGGCTAACACGAGAATACGCGGAATACTCCAATAGAGGTCCGGATTCTTAGATTAACCTAATTAGATCATAATTCAAATTACCAGTTATTACCTAACACCAGGTTTCAGTCACCCATTGCAGAAAACAACCATCCTGAATTGGACTCCTCAGCCTTTCTCAAAGAAACTGGCATACAGAAATACCAAAGTATGATTGGTTCACTCCAATGGATTATCGCTATTGGGCGTTTCGATGTACAAACGGCCGTGATGACACTCTCGAGTTTCAGAGCTCAGCCACGAGATGGGCATCTTGAACGTGCCAAGCGTATCTACGGATATATCTCCAAGTTTAGACATTTTAAAATCAGGTTCCGCGTGGAACCCCCAGATTTTATATTGACTAAACCCGACACCATCAATTGGTCCAACACCGTCTATGGGGAGAATTCTGAAGAGCTACCCGACGACGCTCCTGCACCACTTGGGAAGGCAGTTGTGCTGACACATTTCTATGACGCCAACCTCATGCATGATATTCTTAGTGGTAAGGCTGTAACCGGCATCCTTCACTTCGCGAACAAGACTCCCATGATGTGGTTCTCAAAGAAACGGTCTACTACGGAAACGGCCACCTTCGGAGCTGAATTCGTTGCAGGAAGAGCTTGCATCGAACAGATCGTTGATCTACGTCATTCATTCCGATACCTCGGAACACGAGTCCATGACATCTCCTACTCTTGGGGTGACAACGAAAAGATGATTCATACGTCAACCTTCCCTTATGCAAGGTTGCATAAGCGTCACAACATTTTATCGTTTCACTACGTATGGAGCTTGATAGCGAGAGGTTTCATTTTAATGATGCACATCCCAGGTAAGGATAACTGTGCAGATATTCTCACCAAGCATTGGGGACACTAAGTTGTGTATCCACTGCTCAAGCCCATCTCCCACTTTTGTGGGAATACCGGCAACCTCCTCCAAGACAATGGAAGCATCATGTAGAGCGTGATGACCTTTCACAAGGAAACATGGGGAGTATTAAATTCCTTTCGTGACCAGAAGTACCAAAGCTACCAGATGGTAGATATCCTATTCGTATGAATCAATGAGTCCCATATCAACCAAAGTAATCGATTCCCACGACATATCCATTCCCACGGTGTAGCGATTCCCATCGCGCATCGACGGTGAGCAATCTCTGTTTTACAATATTGCCATTGTTCTTCGGTGAGCAAACTATGATTTCATAAAATATCACACGAGCTACTGGAGCAATTCCTGATCTTAATGATAAACATATCATGAAGTCTTCCTAACGGAACAAGAGAAGAAAACCGTTGGCGTGTGAATCTCACACAGTATATATATATGCATACAGATATATATGGTCAACGACCAATACATGTACGGAAATAATCAGCGAGTAATCTCATCACTACGCAACAGCAGTTGCAACATATTCATCTCAATAAAAGAGATATCTTGCATTTCGGCAAGATTTCACTTTATCTCATACTTTTAAACATTCAACTGATTTATATCCCAAAATTCACACTAGTTGCTACCAACTACTTGTAATCTACATACTAAGGTCTATCTCGCTGTGTCTGAATAAGTTCACAGTAAGAAGAGATCTGGCGTTTCCCTAGCTTTGCCTGTAGTCTGATTATCCGTTGCCGAAAGTATCCAACCACAATTGTCACGCGTAGAGTACAATCGTTCGTCTACTAACACACTAACGCAGCGTTGCTGTTCTTCAGAAGCCTTTGAATCAGACTCTCAACGAATCGGATTCAGAAGGAAAATAATAATCAAGAGCGCCTCGCATGCTGCATTTCCCCTTCAACCTCTAAAACGGTCACTGCTTTTCCCACGGATTGTACTGTTAGTGATGCTCCACATATCGCAACTACACCTCGTGAACGCTATCCCAACGAACATGATTACTTATCTCTGAAACCTTTCTTTTGTTGGGTTTCTACAGATCGCATCAAAGCTACCTTTGACAATTCAACGCAATATGGCTCATTAGCGGTTAGCCCTGATGGTAACATCTTCAAACGTTTTCATTCCCCTCAGACGGCAATGAACGTTCGACCGTTCAATGACAACGTCTTGTCTGACGCTGTTTATTCCAATGTCCCAGCGATTGATGGCGGTTCCAAACTTGCCCATATTTTCTTTGGTCGAAAGTCTCATATCATACATGTTGAAGAGATGCGCACCACCAGCGACTATCTATCATGCTTTCAGAATTTCGTTCGAAAATGGGGCAGGCCTCTTCGCCTCTTATGTGATCATGGAAACTACCAATCTAGTAAGAGGGTCATCAATTATCTCAAAATGTTATGGATTGGACTCTGGCAAAGTGAACCCTATCACCAACACCAGAATCAATTTGAACGGCGATATCAAACGTTTAAGCGTATTGTCAATCACGTCATGGACCGTACAGGCACACCACCACATCTCTGGTTGTTGTGTATGACATACGTTGCCGGACTCCTCAATGTTATTTCTGATCCTACTCTGTCGGACAAACAACCAATCTTCATTGCTACCGGTACACTTGGCGATATAAGCGCGTACACCAGTTTCTTCTGGTTTGAACCTGTTTATTTCAAGACCAATGACTCCCCTTTTGGTACTCAGTCTACCAAACGCCTCGGTCATTTCGTAGGCATTGCCGAACATGTTGGCAATGGACTTTGTTTCCAAATCTGGGATCCAGTCACCAACAAATTGCTTGACCGTTCTGGTGTACGTTCTGCTCTTACACCTGAGTCACGCAACAAACAAGCTGGCCTCTTTACAGATGACGGCTTCATCAAATGGCGTAAGGCCAAGGATTCATTACCTCGATTGTACGCCACTGGTGACGCTCCTACACTCATGAAACATGGGGAGCATACCACTACGGATAGTCCCAATGCAGATTCCAAACCACAGGACGTCCCAACTACTACTCCTCTTGGCATATCAACTACAGACTCTGACACCGATCGAAGCCTCGACACTCCCGTGGCACATGACGACACCACGCCGTCTGTACCTACCGAGCAACAAGGTACGACACCTCCTGTTCAGCTATAAATCAACCTCCAGCATCTGGTAATCAAGCTATACTTCAACCACCCGCCCACCCCTCGTTACCGAGCTTTCTCTATAAGAAGGTCGATGACAGCCCAAGCTGGTCCCCTTCTCCACTCCCTAACAACTATGGGGAGAGTTTTGATGGTCCTCCTACGACACACATCTTCAGCAAGACATCCGATGGCGTTCTCCTCACTGAAGATGATTTTGATCCACCAGAGCTAGCATACTTTGATGTTAGTGACGTCACGACTTCACACACCAACCCTGCTACTCCTACAGTAGACCCATCACAGGTAGTTGTTACCAATGAAGAAGGCAATGCACAATTTGACAATGATGGTAAACCCCTTACCATTCTGACGATCCCGATTGCCGATCTACAAGGAAGATCTTTCCTTGTAACCAACCCCGATGGTACTCGAAAGCGTCTTACCATCGCCAATGTAGAAGATAGTCTTGAGCGCATTAACGACTTCATCAAATTCAAGTGCAAACACTCTGATGACGAACTTGACGATATCATTGCAGACAATGATGTCATGAATTACATCCACTGTGATTCAACCCAAGAAGATGAAAAACTTTGGTCATTTTGCCGAATCCTAGGACACCAAGGTCCGTTAGATAACAAGCATCCTCAATACAAAGGTTCCAAGTATAACCTTTGGATTGAATGGGAAAACATGGAACGGACATATGAACCATTAGCCAACATTGCGGCTGATGATCCTGTTACTGTTGCCAAATATGGGAAAGATAACAACTTGCTTGACCTCCCAGGTTGGAAACGTCTCAAGCGAATCACCAACCTCACACGACGAACCAAGAAACTTGACCAACTCTTGCATCAAGCAAAACTCCATTCTTTCCGTACCCCTCCACAGTACCAATATGGATTCAAGGTACCTCGTAACCACGAAGAAGCCCTCCGCTTTGATCAAGCCAACGGAAACCACAAATGGGAAGACGCCACCACTCTTGAAATGGAACAACTCAATGAATACAATACATTTATTGATAAAATCGTGTACAAGGCAAGCTCCATCCCAAATGGGTTCCAACAGATCAAGGTACATATGATATATGCTGTCAAACATGATGGTAGACATAAGGCTCGTCTTGTTGCAAACGGCAATCTCACTGAAGCCCCCGTACACAGTGTGTACGCTGGTGTTGTATCGCTCCGCGGTCTACGTATGTGTCTGTTCCTAGCTGAACTGAACAGCCTGGAAGCATGGGGTACCGATATAGGTAATGCTTACCTCAAAGCAGTAGCCTGCGAGAAAGTCTGTATCAAGGCAGGTCCAGAATTCGGATCGCTGGAAGGTCACCTATTGATCATCTACAAGGCCTTATATGGACTCAGATCATCAGGCAAGTGCTTTGGTGATTTACTAGCAGCTTGTCTCATTGAACTCGGCTTCGAAAGATCCTGCGCGGAACAAGAAATCTTTCTCAAGCCTGGAACGAACAAGCATGGGGAATGTGTATATGAACTCATATGCACATATGTTGATGATCTATGTCTTTGTATGACAGATCCCAATTCGTTCCTGGAAATCTTACAGGCAGAACCATACAACTTCAAACTGAAGGGATCCGGACCTATGAATTTTCATCTGGGCTGTGGATTTGAGCGAGACGCACATGGTGTTCTATGTATGAATCCCATCAAGTTCATCAAAAAGATGGAAGCGTCTTATGAACAAATGTTTGGATGCAAACCTAACACTAGGTTCCAATGGCCCATCTCCGAAAATGATCATCCTGAATTGGATTCCTCGGCTTTTCTTGAGGAAACTGGTATCCAGAAATACCAAAGCATGATTGGATCACTCCAATGGATCATCACCATTGGACGATTTGACGTTCAAACAGCCGTGATGACACTCTCGAGTTTCAGAGATCAACCACGAGAGGGACACCTTGATCGTGCCAAACGTATCTATGGATATATCTCCAAGTTTAGACATTTTAAAATCAGGTTCTGCGTGGAACCCCCAGATTTTATACTGACTAAACCGGACACCATCGATTGGTCCAACACCGTCTATGGGGAGAATTCTGAAGAGCTACCGGACGACGCTCCTGTACCACTTGGGAAGACAGTAGTGTTAACACACTTCTATGATGCGAATCTCATGCATGACATTCTCAGTGGTAAGGCTGTAACTGGCATCCTTCACTTTGCGAACAAAACTCCTATGATGTGGTTCTCGAAGAAACAAGCTACAACGGAAACGGCCACATTCAGAGCTGAATTTGTTGCAGGAAGAACTTGCATCGAGCAAATCGTTGATCTACGCCATTCATTCCGATACCTCGGAACGCGAGTCCATGACATCTCCTATTCATGGGGAGACAACGAGAAGATGATTCAGACGTCGACCTTTCCTTACGCAAGGTTGCATAAACGTCACAATATCCTATCGTTTCACTACATACAAAGCATGATAGCAAAAGGCTTCATTCTAATGCTGCACATCCCTGGTAAAGATAACTGTGCAGATATCCTCACCAAGCTGTTGTTACTCTAAAAATTGACCAAAGGTATATGATGTTAAAATTTAAAGAGATGTGAGCTCAAAGAGACGCTCTTATTTTTACTGTGTATTTCACTGTATTGGGGCTCTCTGTATTTTACATGGTAGAGATCTTCCCCGGTTATCTGTTACTGTCTTCTTTACCATCGTACCGATTCTTCTGTTGCTGTTGCTGTATTAGCGTCGTGTCGGTCTTACTGTATCGGTCTTTCGATGGTATCAGTCATTTACGAGGTTAAGTGTTTTATCCGATGGGGCGTATGCTTGTTCGTTGTATTTAAGGTAGATGAGGAGGCCCATTCGGAATTGGTATTGATTTTCTTGATTGCAATAAGTAATTTCCTCACGGGATATCAAGTGTATTCTTTTGAATGTACTTATGGTTTCCAAGTGTTCACTTATTGGTCAGGTCTTTGGATATGTCTTTTTTCTAACCAATTACTGTCTTTTGTTTGTAGTCCTAAGTGATATCGATTTACCACTTAGGGATTTCCAAGTAGTGGAGGTGCGTTTGATTCTAAGCTTCGGCCTTTGGAATATTCGTATCTCGTATCGCACCTCGGTCGTCGTCGGCTTTTTCGATCGAATTTGATGCCGACAACCGTCCGTATTTTTTTCGCCGACAACACAAGCATTGGGGACACTCAGTTGTGTATCCACTGCTCAAGCCCATCTTCCATTTCTGTGGGAATACCGGTGACCTCCTCCAAGATGATGGAAGCATCATGTAAAACGTGATGACCTTTCACAAGGAAACATGGGGAGTATTAAATTCCTTTTGTGTCCAACAGTACCAAAGCTACACAACGGCAGTTATTCTATTTGTACAAATCAATGAGTCCCGTATCAACCAAGTAATCAATTCCCACGGCATATTGACGCGTAGAGTACAATCGCTCGTCTACTAACACACCAACACAGCGTTGCTGTTCTTCAGAAGCCTTTGAATCAGACTCTCAACGGACCGGATTCAGAAGGAAAATAATATACCAGCCCCCAATCACATAGGGTATATTAGAGGCTTCTTCTATTATCCTCCCTCACTGTCAACAACATTGCTGAGTGAGAATGACCTCTGTGGAACGACATCACGGATGAGACAACAATTCAGTTGACAGTCCATACACAAAGCTTTCACTGATATCCATGACCCATCTGTTCAACAGAATGGCAACCTCGCAATTATTTGTCATCACAAACACAGCATTGCTAAAAGCATTGTCCTTCATGGAGGCATTTTTGATGGCCAGTGTTTCACACATCCAGTATTGATACCAGATGTTGATTTTGCATCCCCATATGCAAATTGTGCCACTTCCTCAGCGTATGCCTTAGCCACTGACATGAAGTTCAAACAAGCTTGCAAACTAGCCTCCAAAGAAGCCATTAGCAAATTCAGGTATGATATATACAAAAATCTTGTGACACTACAAAAATGTATTGAAGCTGCAAGAGCTCAGCCTGATACCAGCAACCCACCAAGGTTTGATGCAAAAGTGTTTTTCACCAAGATTGTTGACAAACATATCCCTATACAAGCCATCAAAGCCAAGACATCAAAACTTCTCTGGCATCAGCGACAGGGACACCCATGTGACGACTTTCTATATCAAGCGCATAAGCACATTCTTGGAGTACCAAAGTTCAAACGCCAAACCAGCATCCTTGATCAATGCCCCACTTGTATCCAATGTAAGCAAACCAAGACACCTGCTGGGTCCCATTCTACAAGGAAGGCTACACAGCCTTTTCAGGGCTTGTCTATTGACTTTGCATTCTCAGGAGCCAAATCTTCCAACAGTAAACGAAAGCGAGATTACAAAGGTATCCACGGTGAGACAGCTTGGATCCTCATCATGGATCACTACACCGGTATGAAGTATGGTGATACCAGAATCTCCAAGACAGCACCACTCCATTGGCTTGAGCATTTCTTCTCCCAGCACAACCCAGCCTGTGCTAACAAGTGTGTCTCCGTAGACCAAGGAGGCGAGCTATATCACAATCCAGACATTGGAAACCTCTTCTCTGCTTTTGGATACTCCATATTCCCAACTGGTGCTGATGCTTCCCATCAAAATGGTACAGTTGACACGGAACTCTAGCTAACTCCATGAGGACCATGCTCAGTGGTGCCAACTTGCCCATCAAGTTCTGGCCTTTTGCAGACGGAGTGCCGATTAGCAACTCTACTCAAATAAGTTGGGTAATGTTGTAACTCTAAAAATCGACCAAAGGTATATGATGTTAAAATTTAAAGAGATGTGAGATCAGAGAGACACTCTTATTTTTACTGTATATTTCACTGTATCAGGGCTCACTGTATTTTACATGGTAGAGATCTTCCCCGGTTAATCGTTACCATTCTCGTACCGATACTGTTGTTGCTGTTTCCGTATTAGCGTCGTGTCGGTCTTACTGTATCAGTCATTTGATGGTATTGGTCTTTTACGAGGTTAAGTGTTTTATCCGATGGGGCATACACTTGTTCGTGGTATTTGAGATAGATGAGAAGGCCCATCCGAAATCGGTATCGATTTTCTTGATTAAAATAAGTAATTTCCTCACGGGATATCAAGTATATTCTTTTGAATGTACTTAAGGATTCCAAGTGTTTACTTATTGGTCAGGTCTTTGGATATGTCTTGTTTCTAACTGATTATCCTCTTTTCTTTGTAGGCTTAGGTGATGTTGTTTTTACCACTTAAGGATTCCAAGTAGTGGAGGTGCGTTTGATTCTAATGTTTGATCATCGGAATGTTTGTCGACCCGCACCTCAGTCGCCGTTTTGTTTTGTCGGCTTTTTTGATCGAATTTGATGCCAACAAGAAGTTCGTATTTTTCGCCGACAACACACCCCTTGATCCAAAATGATAGATGATATATGTTGGATTACTGTCGGTGTATACTTTGCCTGAATTGATCCGACAATTTGGGTCGAATCAAGAGCGATTGAAGTCAGTTACTTAACTTGTATCGAATCGACACGATTGTAATATGAGATCAAATCAATCAAAGCAATTCCCAAAGTGTGTACCTTTGAATGATTTAACCTGGGTAGTGTCCCATGATATATCTTGCATGTCGGGCGTGCAAGATCCATCCCAATGGTTGGTTAGATCATCAGCAGGGTTGATAACTCCAGGAATATGAATCACCTTGATTTCACCATTTTCTTTCCATGCTTGAATTGCAAAGAACCTGATTTCGATATGCCTGGTTCTTTCAGTTGGCTTCTGGGCATTTATGATTTCAATTGGTGATGCATTGTCTTCATAGATCGGAGTTGAACCAACTTGGACAAATCCTAATTCCTTGAGTATGGACCTGAGATATCTGGCTGTTTTGGCCGCTGTGACTGCAGCGATGAATTCTGCTTCTGTAGAACTCTGTGCAGTAAGTGACTGAGCTTTGGATCTGTAAACAACTGCTCCACCAGTATAAGTGAAGACATACCCTGTGGTGGACCTGCAATGTTTTGAATCATTTCCATATGCGGCATCAACAAAACACATCAGTTTGGCTTGCTTGATATCTTCAGGGTATTTGAGGAGTGAGGTTTCTCAGACTGCATCGCCGTATGGTACCCCTGGAGGCAGAGATGGCTCAGCATTTGGTCTGTAGAACCTAATACCCCAAGATCTGGTTGTTCTGAGGTATCGAGCTATGTTCTTCGGACTGGAATAGTGGAAAGCAGTGGGATTGGAGCTGTATTTTGACATCAGGGTCATTGCATAGCCAATGTCTGGCTGGCAGCTGACATACGCAAACATCATTTCACCTAAGAGTGTCCTGTAGGAGAAGCCAGATGTGGATTGCAATTCAGCATGTTCCTTGGTGCCTTCTAATGGTCCATCTGTATGTGATTGCAGTTGGCTTAGCACTTCAGTTGATAATGGTGCTGACGGCTTGGAGTGGGGTTTCATCTTAGAATCGGTTTCCCAACCATGAGATCTCATGATTCTGTCAGCGTAATTTGCACAGGACAGTTCAATGTAATCAGCTGTTTGTTTGACGTCAATTCCATTGAAGTCTTCAAGAAATCCCATTTTTGTGAAGGGGATTACATCTTCTTTAGGTAGCTTCAGTTTTGCGCCAATGATGTCATAGATCTTGTCAGATATGGATTCTGATGTGCAAGCCAGTGCGAAATCATCAACTTGTCTCAGCATGTAGACTGTTTCACCCTCAAAGACTGTCGTATAGATTGTTCTGTCATGTGTGGTGGTCTTGAAGTTGAGATCAGGACCTTTCAAAATCTTGTTCATGTGGGTTTCCCAGAGTCTTCTGGATTCAGGATGGCCTTGGAGTGCTCGAAGGACAGGAAGCACCAATCTTCTGTCTATGTCTGTGCCATGCTTGTGTTTGTACCATTCGGCATATGCATCATCAATAGTCATGTACGTAGGGATGTTGGGCCCTGGACTATGGGCGTAGGCATCTGCAGCATCACCCCCGTACACTTTGAGGTTGAGGCTTGCAGCAATAGCAAAGAATAACCTTTGAATGGGATGTTCAACACATGATGAGTATGACATGGCAATGGCATGCAGGGTTGGAGCTGCATATTTGTTTCCATTGCAGCACTGTCTTCGTCCAAGAACTGTTTCTCTACCCCCCGCGGGCTATCGCGCGGTATTTTTAAAATTCTCGACCCTATTTTTTAAATTTCCTATCTTTTTAGGTCGCGTGTCTGCTAAAAAACCTCGCGCATCGCACACCTTTACTTTCGAGACAATATCTCATCACTCCTCAAATAAAATAACTATTTTAGGGTTAAGGATATCATATTCTGTTCGTGACAAGCACTATTTTGTGTAAAACTTGTGCACGAATGACTATTTTCATCGTCTCCTCCTCCTCCTCCAACAACAACAACAACGGGGATTCGTCTCCTCCTCCTCCAACAACAACAACAACGGCAATTGGTCCCCTCCTCCAACAACAACAACAACGGGGATTACGATTTGTCTCCTCCATCCAGCAGCGAATCCCAATCCGCTCCCCTCATCCAACAGAGCAGCGATTTGTCTCCTCCTCCTACAACAACAACAACAAAAACAACAACGGGGATTCGTCTCCTCCTCCAACAACAACAACAGCAATTCGTCTCCTCCATCCAGCAGCGAATCCGCTCCCCTCATCCAACAGAGCAGCGATTTGTCTCCTCCTCCTCTAACAACAACAACAGGTGTTTGTCTCATCCTCCAACAACAACAACGGCAATTCGTCTCCTCCTCCAACAACAACAACAACAACAACAACAGGGATTCGTTTCCTCCATCCAGCAGCAAATCCGAATCCGCTCCCCTCATACAACAGAGCAGCGATTCGTCTCCTCCTCCTCCTCCAACAACAACAACAACAACGGAGATTCGTCTCCTCCTCCTCCTCCTCCAACAACAACAACAACAACAACAACAACAGGGATTCGTCTCCTCCTCCTCCTCCTCCAACAACAACAACGGCGATTCGCCTCCTCCTCCTCCTCCAACAACAACAGGGATTCGTCTCTTCCATCCAGCAGCGAATCCGCTCCCCTCATCCAACAGAGCAACAGAGCAGCGATTCGTCTCTTCCCCCAAGAGCAGGGATTCGTCTCCTCTTCCTCCAACAACAACAACAACAACAACAACAGGGATTCGTCTCCTCCTCCTCCTACAACAACAACAACAACAACGGCGATTCGTCTCTTCCTCCAACAACAACAACAGGGATTCGTTTCCTTCTCCTTCTCCAACAACAATGGCGATTCGTCTCCTCCATCCAGCAGCGAATCCAAATCCGCTCCCCTCATCCAACAGAGCAGCGATTCGTCGCCTCCTCCTCCAACAACAACAACAGGGATTCGTCTCCTCCTTCAACAACAACAACGGGGATTCGTCTCCTCCAACAACAACAACGGGGATTTGTCTCCTCCTCCTCCTCCAACAACAACAACAGGGATTCGTCTCCTCCTCCAACAACAACAACGGCAATTCGTCTCCTCCTCCAACAACAACAGCGATTCATCTCCTCCATCCAGCAGTGAATCCAAATCCGCTCCCCTCATCCAACAGAGCAGCGATTCGTCGCCTCCTCCTCCAACAACAACAACAGGGATTCGTTTCCTCCTTCAACAACAACAACGGGGATTCGTCTCCTCCAACAACAACAACGGGGATTCGTCTCCTCCTCCTCCAACAACAACAACGGGGATTCGTCTCCTCCTCCAACAACAACAACAACAGCAATTCGTCTCCTCCTCCAACAACAACAGGGATTCGTCTCCTCCATCTAGCAGCGAATCCGCTCCCCTCATCCAACAGAGCAGCGATTTGTCTCATCCTCCAACAACAACAACGGGGATTCGTCTCCTCCTCCAACAACAACAACGGGGATTCGTCTCCTCCAACAACAACAGCAATTCGTCTCCTCCATCCAGCAGCGAATCCGCTCCCCTCATCCAACAGAGCAGCGATTCGTCTCCTCCTCCTCCAACAACAACGGGGATTTGTCTCATCCTCCAACAACAACAAGGGCAATTCGTCTCCTCCTCCAACTACAACAACGGGGGTTCGTTTTCTCCTCCAACAACAACGGCGATTCGTCTCCTCCAACAACAACAATGGGGATTCGTCTCCTCCTCCAACAACAACGGCAATTCGTCTCCTCCATCCAGCAGCGAATCCGCTCCCCTCCTCCAACAGAGCAGCGATTCATCTCCTCCTCCTCCAACAACAACAATGGGGATTTGTCTCCTCCTCCAACAACAACAACAACGGGGATTCGTCTCCTCCTCCTCTAGCAACAACAACAACGGCGATTCGTCTCCTCCTCCAACAACAACGGGGATTCGTCTCGTGGATGAGCGATTCGGGTGGAGCGCCGGTGGAGGAGCTGGTGGAGGAGCGATTCGATGCCAACGATTCGTTGCCGTTGTTGCCTAGGGGTATTGCTGTTGCTGCTGCTGCTGCTGCTGCTGCTGTTGTTGCTGTTGCCGGCGTTGGTGGAGAGCCGGTGGTGGAGGAGGAGCGATTCGATTCCGTTGTCGTTGCTGCCTCCTAGGGGTAGCGCCGGTGGAGGAGGTTGAATTGATTCGTTTTGCAGATCGGGGTTGCCCTAACCTATTCAAATTTATGATAATTGAACAAAATGGGTGAGTATCTATTGATGTACTACATAAAGTAAATAATAAGAACAATAATATAATGTACACGCCAACCGATTCGTAATTATCACCAACCAGGAAAATCCCCCGCACCTACAGGGAAGACTAAAGATTTGCCGACGGATCCGTTGTTTCCCCCCCCTTGACCTTCCGACGATCGTTGTTGATTCCGATCCGTTGATTCCAATCCGTTGATTCCGATCCGTTGATTCCAATCCGTTGATTCCGATCCGTTGGTTCCGATTTGTTGTTCCAATCCAGTCCTATGAAAATGAGAACAAACACAGAAGGGAGGAAATACATTGAGTATCAGCAATGCCGGAGGCAGTATAATCATTGTCTATCTCTCTCATTCTTACCTTTGCTTGTTCTGATTCCTTGCCGCCGATAGGTTGTTGCCGCTTGGAATTGTCCCGATGAAATGCCGTAGATTGGCAGACTTCTTACTCCTATGTCACGAAAAACAGTATCTTGTTCCTGTTGATATAATTGCAAGGGACGAAGCCGGTTCATTGCTTCTTTCAAGACGTATATGTTTGGGCCGCGAATCCGAACAACACTATCTATCCAGCAAATCCCCTTCTCATCAAATGCTAACTACTTCTTTTGCAGTACAAGGCTGTTATTTTCGGACTGAAATATCTGAGAACGGATCGTTGTGCTCGGTGAAGAGGGTCGGATCCCACGTTCTCGGACGGAGTGTTGATTGCAAGAACCAACACTCTACTCAAATAAGTCGGATGTAAGAAGGCAGATTATGAAGTGATTGTTTTTTTTTTGTCACGAGGTAAAAAAAGTGATTTTTTTTGTCGCGAGGTAGAAAATAAAATTACTGTGTGTTTGTGCGAGAGAGATTTTTTTCGATCGTACAAAAGAAAAAAAATCAATCTTGTACGTACCCCAAAAAAAATCAATCTCGTACGTACGGTACGAAAAAAAAAAAATCTCGTACGTACGAAAAAAAAATACTTCAACTTATGTACCGTATTCGTTAGGGTTGGGGTTAGGGTTTAGGGTTAGAGTTAGCGTTAGGGTTAGGGCTAGGGCGTAGGATTCTAGTACGCGAGATAATTAATACACGCTTGTTGTACAAGATAAATACTAGTAGTGTAGCCGCGTAGGTTCCTACACGAGTAGATTACTACACGCTTGTTGTACAAGATACATATTAGTACTGAATCAGCGTACGTTTCTACGCAAGTAGCTTACAAGTCACTTGTTGTACTAGATAAAATGAACCATCAAATACATATTGGGAACAACTTTGTCACACAGAATGCTGAAAATGTTGTGGTTTGACTCTCAAAATGGCAAACATGGGGGGTATTTTTTGTGGAAATCCAGGTCACAAACTAACTTATTGGTCAATGACTTCCAAGATATTCAGTCCAGGCCATGAATACATTCATCATGACTCATCAAATGCATATTGGGAACAAATTTGTCACACAGAATGCCCAAAATGTTGTGGTTTGACTCTCCAAATGGCAAACATGGGGGTATTTTTGGTGCAAACTCTCCAAATGGCAAACATGGGGGTATTTTTGGTGCAATTCCAGGGCACAAACTAACTTATTGGGTAATGACTCAAAAAGTATCTGGTCCAAGCAATGAATACATTCATCATGACTCATCAAATGCATATTGGGAACAAATTTGTCACACAGAATGCTGAAAATGTTGTGGTTTGACTCTACAAATGGCAAACATGAGGGTATTTTTGGTGCAATTCCAGGGCACAAACTAACTTAGTGGGTAATGACTCAAAAAGTATCTGGTCCAAGCCATGAATACATTCATCATGACTCATCAGATGCATATTGGGAACAAATTTGTCACACAGAATGCCCAAAATGTTGTGGTTTGACTCTCCAACTGGCAAACATGGGGGTGTTTTTGGTGCAATTCCAGTGCACAAACTAACTTATTGGGTAATCACTCAAAAAGTACCTGGTCCAAGCCATGAATACATTCATCATGACTCATCAAATTCATATTGGAAACAAATTTGTCACACAGAAAGCTGGAAATGTTGTGGTTTGACTCTCCAAATGGCAAACATGGGGGTATTTTTGGTGCAATTCCAGGTCACAAACTAACTTATTGGGTAATGACTCAAAAAGTATCCGGTCCAAGCCATGAATACATTCATCATGACCCATCAAATGCATATTGGGAACAACTTTGTCACACAGAATGCCCAAAATGTTGTGGTTTGACTCTCCAACTGGCAAACATGGGGGTATTTTTGGTGCAATTCCAGGGCACAAACTAACTTATTGGGTAATGACTCAAATAGTATCCAGTCCAAGCCATGAATACATTCATCATGACCCATCAAATGCATATTGGGAACAACTTTGTCACACAGAATGCTGGAAATGTTGTGGTTTGACTCTCCAACTGGCAAACATGGGGGTATTTTTGGTGCAATTCCAGGGCACAAACTTACTTATTGGGTAATGACTCAAAAAGTATCCGGTCCAAGCCATGAATACATTCATCATGACTCATCAAATACATATTGGGAACAACTTTGTCACACAGAATGCCCAAAATGTTGTGGTTTGACTCTCCAAATGGCAAACATGAGGGTATTTTTGGTGAAATTCCAGGGCACAAACTGACTTATTGGGTAATCGCTCCAAAAGTATCTGGTCCAAGCCATGAATATATTCCTCATGACTCATCAAATGCATATTGGGAACAACTTTTACAAACAGAATGCTGGAAATGTTGGGGTTTGTCTCTCCAAACGGCACAAATGAGGGTATCTTTGGTGAAATTCCAGGGCACAAACTGACTTATTTGGTAATGACTCACAAAGTATCCGGTTCTGGCCATGGATATATTTTTCATTACTCATCTGATGCATATTGGGAACAACTTTTACAAACAGAATGCTGAAAATGTTGTGGTTTGTCTCTCCAAATGGCACAGAAGAGGGTATTGTTGGTGCAAATCCAGGGCACAAACTGACTTATTGGGTAATGACTCCCAAACTATCTGGTCCTAGCCATGAATATTTTTTTCATGACTCGTCAAATGCATATTGGGAACAACTTTTACGAACAGAATGCTGGAAATGTTGTGGTTTGTCTCTCCAAATGGCAAACATGAGGGTATTTTTGGTGCAATTCTAGGGCACAAACTGACTTATTGGATAATGACTCCCAACATATCAGGTCAATTCAATTTATTCTTCCGGCACATTTCATCTTATCCATAATTGGAATAACACTTATAATCCAATCACCAAACATGTAGTTTAATGAGTGTCAAATAAAATTAATTCATAAGTTGTTTAATCAAAATGGAAGTGCTGTTTTTGGATTATTCTGAGACCAAAAAGTGTGTGGGTATTACTTGTTGTAGATGATACTACATGCAAAAAGGTACACCGTTGGGTACTTTGCAAAAAGTGTATGTAGGTACCGGTAGGTACTGTGCTGACCCAGGACAGTGTCGAACCACCGACTGGCTATCAGATTCTATAGATGAGTATTGAATTTAAGTACATAACCTTCGTGTAATCAAATTTTCCATTTTGAAAAAATTATGGCGCGGGAGGGGTGGCTTGCACTGGTACATGCTTTACTTATATAGAAAATAAAGGCCACACACAAGCCAGACACATGGAAGAAGTCAGGGTACACAGCATACACAACACACCCAAAACCACACACACATGAAAAACTGAAGAAACACGAAAAAACTGAGCACACACACAAAACTGCACACACACAAAACCAAAAAAAACACATACTTCTTGGTCGGCACGGTATTTTTTTAAAAGTACAGAAAATGAATGTTATGCGACAGTCAAGGACAACAGAACAATGGAACAACAAAGAAGCACTAGTGAGCGTAACAGTATTAAATTCCTTTTGTGACCAGAAGTACCAAAGCTACCAGAGGGTAGATTTCCTATTCGTATGAATCAATGAGTCCCGTATCAATCTAAGTAATCGATTCCCACGGCATATCGATTCCCATGGCGCATCGATTCCCATCGCGCATCAACGGTGAGCAATCCCTGTTTTACAATATTGCCATTGTTCTTCGGTGAGCAAACTCTGATTTCATAAAATATCACACGAGCTACGGGAGCAATTCCTGACCTTAATGATAAACATATCATGAAGTCTTCCTAACGGAACAAGAGAAGAAAACGGTTGGCGTGTGATTCTCACACAATACATATACATGCATACAGATATATATGGTCAACGACCAATACATGTACGGAAATAATCAGCGAGTAATCTCAGCACTACGCAACAGCAGTTGCAACGTATTCATCTCAATAAAAGAGATATCTTGCATTTCGGCAAGATTTCACTTTATCTCATACTTTTAACATTCAACTGATTTATATCCCAAAATTCACACTAGTTGCTACCAACTACTTGTAATCTACATACTAAGGTCTGTCTTGCTGCAATCTGAATAAGTCACAGCAAGAGGAGATCTGGCGTTTCCCTAGTTTTGCCTGTAGTCCGATTATCCGTTGCCGAAAGTATCCAACCACAATTGTCACGCGTAGAGTACATTCGTTCGTCTACTAACACACTAACGCAGCGTTGCTGTTCTTCAGAAGCCTTTGAATCAGACTCTCAACGGACCTGATTCAGAAGGAAAATAATAAACAGGGGAACAAGGGAACAATAAAATGGAACAACAACAACGGAATGCAAGTGAGTGACAACAATGACGGCAATTTGTTGGAGATTCTATTTGTTTCGGATCTTTCTTTCTTTTATTTTGATGCCCAGCAATGCACTCGGAGGCGAAGAGAAGAATGACGCCGAAGTCGCCACTATCAACCATTTTCCCAGCTTCGATACTGATATGAAGAAGATACTCATATCCCTACTCAACGTAACAAGTGAGACTACTAGCAAGTTGTGTCTAGCTCTCAAGGAAGGCGGATTATGCGAGTGAAAGTCGTTCCTCGACGCACTTATCGAACCGGATTTTGCACGCGAACTTACCTATACGGAGGGAGGACTGCCAACGCATATCCCTCGATCCATTCAAAGGAGCATAGAAGCACTTGCGGATTTCGCTATCGATCTACAAGAAGACGATGTCGTTCTAGAAGAAGACGAGAGGAACTGGAAAGATGTAAAGTCATATACATACAGGGATTTCCAGTCATTCCGCGAAGAACGTGCCCAACGCTTGCGCAACAAATCTGCTCTGAACCCACCGCCTCCTCCGGCGGGAAGTAACAAAAAGTCCCCTCAGCAGGTAAAGTACGAATCATGGTGCCAAAAAGCACGAGATGAAAAGTCCTTTACACCCCTCACGAATGACTCGAGATTCCAACACTGGCTCGTCGGTTTCAAAGCTAAACTCGAGGCATACGACATCGACACAGAGACATTCCTCGATGAAACTTGGCCTCCAGCTATGCTTCTGGGTTATACCCGTGATCTCTTCGTCAAACAGTGTGCCTTCTTCTGGGTACTAATGTTGGAAGTCTTCAAAAGTGACCTTTCTGCATCATGTGTACACAGTCATTCTACCACTCGTGATGGACGCAAAGCCTACTTCGATTTCGTAAACCTTCACAGCAAATCAAAAGCAAAGGTATACGACAACTCGACTCAGCTACAAGCGTTGCTCAAGTTGAATCTCAACAATTGGAAGGAATCCAAAGTGAAATTCATTACACATTGGTTTGATGAATTAAATCACCTCAATAAGCTCCGTCCTCCCAACAAGCCTCTTGAGTACCATACTGTTAAATCAGCATTATGTCAGGCATGCTATTCCAGCTTCCAGCTAAGCGAACAGTTTGCCAAAGTCAAGGATCCAGGTGGGACAAATAGCACCGTGACGGATGCGGTCGCCAAAGCCGCTGCTATCCACGATCTTAAAATCACGCTTTTACTCGAAGTAACTCGACTCGATTCCCAGTCCGCGATGTCTGCTCCTCGGTCGACCGTACGTGCACACGTTCATGATTTTTCTTCTGAACAAAGCCAAAACCATGATGACTATGCTCTCCCTATCGAATTTGAAGGAGACTATCAAGATTATGCTGTATTCAAGGCTGGACGTACCCCTGACCCTACCACAAGGTTGCCTGCAAACATATGGAAAGCCTTGTCACGTCAGGACATGAAGAGTTGGCTTAGCTTTTCTCCGGAAGGCAAGAAAATCGCAGTCGCCTCGTTGCGACATGACTTACTTAACACGGACCAACCTGACCCCAACAGTGTCAAACCCATTACCCGGAAGGCATACCAACATGGACATTCGGTATCATTTCAAGAAGACGATACTTTGACCAAAGATGAGCATGCCAATTCCGCAACAGACCTTCATCCTGCTGTAGAAAATGATCGTAGAGGTGTTTTCCATGCATCCCTAGGTGTTTACAAATCAACGGCCTCTCCGTCTAAGGACCAGCGACCTCTCAAGTCTTCCGTGTCACCAGCGCATCCCGCTCGATTCCTTTCTGACAACCCTGACATTCAGTACAAAAAGGACGGTGACACCCAAATACCTGTAGGAATATCATCATATTCCGCCAATTTTCACCAGTGGTATACTCCTGAAGAAGATCTCACCTTTCCTAACGGTAGTCCAATAACGTCATACACATACCGCATACACAAAACTACGGTCACTAGCCCTGGTTTTGCCATGGTCGATCGCGGCGCAAATGGGTGCATCATCAGCAATGATGCGTGTCTCATCTCCAAGGATATCCCACCGCGATAAGTTAATGTCACCGGCATTAACAATCATCAGGTACAAAGTATCCCCATTGCTACATGCGGGGCATATTCCATGTCGAACAGAGGTCCCGTCATCCTCATTTTCAATGAATGTGCCTATACAGGACGACACCCTTCTATATTGTCCTCCGGCCAGATGGAAGCATATTTTTCCACTGTCGACGACACATCCATCAAAGCTGGCGGTGGACAGGTCATCACCACCTCCGATGGATATGCACTGCCTCTTAGCATACGACACGGTTTACCATACCTTGCGATGCGAAAGTATACGACTGTTGAGTTTGACACGCTCCCACATGTTATCATGACATCCGATAAGCATTGGGACCCATCTGTTCTCGATACCACGATCAGTGCGAAGGATGAACAGTTTCTCCAGAAATATCCTCCTCAGCCACAGCAACTCCCTTATGCCGATTACGACGAATATGGGAACCCACGTTGTCTTGAAGGATTGGATATCTCTGTTTCCCCAGGCTCCTCCACGGTCACATCCCTCAGTTTGTATTCCAGCCATTCCACTCGATCTCCCTTCCTCCATATTGATGATCATAGGGCCAACGATCGCTCCTTTTGGCTTACTTCCACCGACTACATTCATCAAGAACGCCTCGCATGCTGCGCCTTACCTGAAGCCTCTAAGACAGTCACTGCGTTTCCGACGGATTGTACTGCCAGTGATACTACACGTATTGCAGCTACGCCCCACAAGAGATACCCCAACGAACATGACTACTTATCCCTGAAACCTTTCTTTTGTTGGGTTTCCACGGATCGCATCAAGGCTACGTTTGAAAACTCAACCCAATATGGTTCATTAGCGGTTAGCCCTGATGGAAACATTTTCAAACGCTTTCATTCCCCCCAACCGGCCATGAACGTTCGACCCTTCAATGACGATGTTATGTCCGATGCTGTCTATTCAGATGTCCCAGCAATTGATGGTGGCTCCAAGATTGCTCAGATCTTCTTCGGCCGCAAATCACATATTATACACGTTGAGGAAATGCGTACCACCGGCGACTTCCTATCTTGCTTCCAGAACTTTGTTCGAAAATGGGGCAGGCCCATTCGCCTCCTTTGCGACCACGGTAACTATCAATCAAGTAAGAAAGTCATGGATTACCTCAAAATGTTATGGATTGGACTCTGGCAAAGTGAACCGTATCACCAACACCAGAATCAATTCGAACGCCGATACCAAACGTTCAAGCGCATTGTCAATCGCGTCATGGATCGGACAGGCACACCACCACATCTATGGCTACTGTGCATGACATACGTCGCGGGTCTCCTTAATGTTGTTTCTGATCCTACGCTGTCCGATAAACAGCCGATCTTCATTGCTACTGGTACACTTGGCGACATCAGCGCATACACCAGTTTCTTCTGGTTTGAACCTGTGTATTTCAAAACCAACGACTCTCCTTTCGGTACCCAGTCTACCGAACGCCTAGGTCACTTCGTCGGCATCGCCGAACATGTTGGCAATGGACTCTGCTTCCGAATCTGGGATCCCGTTACCAACAAGTTACTTGACCGGTCCGGTGTCCGCTCTGCTCTTACACCTGAGTCTCGTAACAAACGCGCAGGCCTATTCACTGATGATGGTTTCATCAAATGGCGTAACGCCAAGGATTCCTTGCCCCGTTTATACGCCACCGGAGAAGCTCCAGCATTCAAACATGGGGAGCATACCACTCAGAGTAAACCCATTGACGAATCTACGGAACCAAACAACTCAGTTCCCCCTAGCGTTTCACCCGCTGATTCTGACACTGCCGATGACACCATCCCATCTGTATCCAACGAACAACCAGGTACTACGCCCCACGCATCTGGCACTCAACCAATTCTCAAACCACCCGCTCACCCCTCGTTACCGAGCTTTCTATATAAGAAGGTCAATGACAGCCCGAGCTGGTCACCTTCTCCACTCCCTAACAACTATGGAGAGAGTCTTGATGGTCCTCCTACGACACACATCTTCAGCAAGACATCCGATGGCGTTCTCCTTACTGAAGATGATTTTGATCCACCGGAATTAGCATACTTTGATGTTAGTGACGTCACAACTCCACACACCAATCCCGCTACTCCTTCAGTAGACCCATCACAGGTAGTTGTTACCAACAAAGAAGGTAACACACAATTTGACAATGACGGTAAACCCATTACCATTCCTACGATCCCGATTGCCAATCTACAAGGACGATCCTTCCTTGTAACCAACCCAGATGGCACCCGGAAGCATCTTACCATCGTCGATGTTGAAGACAGTCTTGAACGCAACAACGACTTCATCAAGTTCAAGTGCAAACACTCCGATGACGAACTCAATGATATCATTGCATACAATGATGTCATGAATTACATACATCGGGATTCAACACAAGAAGACGGCAAACTCTGGTCGTTTTGCCGCATCCTAGGACACCAAGGTCCACTGGATAACAAGCATCCTCAATACAAAGGTTCCAAGTATAACCTTTGGATTGAATGGGAAAATATGGAACGCACATATGAACCTCTGGCCAACATTGCGGCTGATGACCCAGTCACCGTTGCAAAATATGGGAAAGACAACAACTTGCTTGACCTCCCGGGTTGGAAACGCCTCAAGCGAATCACCAACCTAGCGCGACGAACCAAGAAACTTGATCGACTCGTGCACCAAGCCAAACTACGTTCTTTCTGTACCACTCCGCAGTATCAATATGGATTCAAGGTGCCTCGTAACCACGAAGAAGCCCTCCGATTTGATCAAGCCAACGGAAACACCAAATGGGAAGATGCCACCACTCTGGAAATGGCACAACTCAATGAGTACAATACATTCATTGATAAAGGCGTGTACAAGACAAGCTCCATTCCCCCCGGATGCCAACAGATCAAGGTACACATGATATATGCTGTCAAGCACGACGGTAGACACAAGGCTCGCCTTGTTGCTAACGGTAATCTCACTGAGGCCCCTATCCACAGTGTTTACGCAGGTGTCGTATCTCTCCGCGGCCTACGTATGTGCCTATTCCTAGCTGAACTGAACGACTTGGAAGCATGGGGTACCAACATAGGTAATGCCTACCTAGAAGCAGTTACCTGCGAGAAAGTATGCATCAAGGCAGGTCCCGAATTCGGATCGCTGGAAGATCACCTGTTGATCATTTACAAAGCCCTATATGGCCTCAGGTCTTCAGGCAATTGCTTTGGAGACTTACTCGCGGCTTGTCTCATCGAACTCGGCTTCGAAAGATCCCGCGCAGAACCGGAAATATTCCTCAAACCCAGAATGAACAAGCATGGTGAACGTGTATATGAACTTATATGCACATATGTCGATGACCTATGTCTCTGCATGGCAGATCCCAATTCCTTCTTGAAGATATTGCAGTCGTCACCATACAACTTCAAACTGAAGGGATCCGGACCTATGAACTTTCACCTAGGTTGTGGATTTGAGCGCGACGAGCATGGTGTTCTATGCATGAATCCCATAAAGTTCATTGAAAAGATGGAAGCGTCCTATGAACAAATGTTCGGATGCAAACCTAGCACTAGGTTCCAATCACCCATTGCGGAGAACGATCATCCCGAACTGGACTCCTCAGCCTTTCTCGAAGAAACTGGTATACAGAAATACCAAAGTATGATCGGTTCACTCCAATGGATCATCGCTATTGGCCGTTTTGATGTGCAAACAGCCGTGATGACGCTCTCAAGTTTCAGAGCTCAGCCACGAGATGGGCATCTCGAACGTGCAAAACGTATCTATGGATATATCTCCAAGTTTAGACATTTTAAAATCAGATTCCGCGTGGAACCACCCAATTTTATATTGACTAAACCCGACACCATCGACTGGTCCAACACCGTCTATGGGGAGCATTCTGAAGAGCTACCCGACGACGCTCCTACACCGCTTGGAAAGACAGTAGTGTTGACACATTTCTATGATGCTAACCTCATGCATGATATTCTCAGTGGTAAGGCTGTAACCGGCATTCTTCATTTTGCGAACAAGACTCCCATGATGTGGTTCTCGAAGAAGCAGTCTACTACGGAAACAGCCACCTTTGGAGCTGAATTTGTTGCAGGAAGGACTTGCATCGAACAGATCGTTGATCTACGTCATTCATTCCAATACCTAGGAACACGAGTCCATGATATCTCATACTCTTGGGGTGACAACAAAAAGATGATCCAAACGTCAACCTTCCCTTACGCAAGGTTGCACAAGCGTCATAATATTCTGTCGTTTCACTACGTACGTAGCATGATAGCAAGAGGTTTCATTTTAATGATGCACATCCCAGGTAAGGATAACTGTGCAGACATTCTCACCAAGCATTGGGGACACTCAGTTGTGTATCCACTGCTCAGGCCCATCTTCCACTTCTGTGGTAATACCGGCGACCTTCTTCAGGATGATGGAAGCATCATGTAGAGCATGATGACCCTTCACAAGGAAACATGGGGAGTATTAAATTCCTTTCGTGACCAGAAGTACCAAAGCTACCAGATGGTAGATTTCCTATTCGTACGAATCAATGAGTCCCGTATCAATCTAAGTAATCGATTCCCACGGCATATTGATTCCCATGGCGCATCGATTCCCATCGCGCATCAACGGTGAGCAATCCCTGTTTTACAATATTGCCATTGTTCTTCGGTGAGCAAACTATGATTTCATAGAATATCACACGAGCTACGGGAGCAATTCCTGACCTTAATGATAAACATATCATGAAGTCTTCCTAACGGAACAAGAGAAGAAAACCATTGGCGTGTGATTCTCACACAATACATATACATGCATACAGATATATATGGCCAACGACTAATACATGTACGGAAATAATCAGCGAGTAATCTCATCACTACGCAACAGCAGTTGCAATGTATTCACCTCAATAAAAGAGATATCTTGCATTTCGGCAAGATTTCACTTTATCTCATACTTTTAACATTCAACTGATTTATATCCCAAAATTCACACTAGTTGCTACCAACTACTTGTAATCTACATACTAAGGTCTGTCTTGCTGCAATCTGAATAAGTCACAGCGAGAAGAGATCTGGCGTTTCCCTAGTCTCGCCTGTAGTCCGATTATCCGTTGCCGAAAGTATCCAGCACAATTGTTACGCGTAGAGTACAATCGTTTGTCTACTAACACACTAACGCAGCGTTGCTGTTCGTCAGAAGCCTTTGAATCAGACTCTCAATGAACCGGATTCAGAAGGAAAATAATAGATTAACAGTCGCAAGCTCTAAGACGGCTTGCACACAAAAAGGAACAGGAACGGAATTGAATACAATCCCTACGCTGGCATATGCACATCGCACATCGTACACGAAGCAGTTCCCATTCTCAGTCACCGCGCAATTCCTTCGAAGGCTCGGAACCACCACAGATGCCAAACATACCGATGAGGGAACAAGGGAACAATAAAATGGAACAACAACAACGGAATGCAAGTGAGTGACAACAATGACGGCAATTTGTTGGAGATTCTATTTGTTTCGGATCTTTCTTTCTTTTATTTTTATCTGACGGGGGAACAACAGAGCGAAACAACAAACGAAATGGAACAATGGAGCAACAATGAAACACAAGTAAGTGACAACAATGACAACAATTTGTTGGAGATTATATTTGTTTCTGATTTTCCTTTCTTTTATTTTTATTGAATGGAACAACAGAGCAGAAAAGCAAATGAAACGGAGCAACGAAACAGCAACGGAACGCAAGTGAGTGACAACGACAACAATTTGTTGGAGATTCTATTTTTTCTGATCCTTCTTTCTGTTATTTTTATTTTTCACAGCAAAAATTATGAAATTCCTTTCGTGACCAGAAGTACCAAAGCTACCAGATGGTAGATTTCCTATTCGTACGAATCAATGAGTCCTGTATCAATCTAAGTAATCGATTCCCACGGCATATCGATTCCCACGGCGCATCGATTCCCATCGCGCATCAACGGTGAGCAATCCCTGTTTTACAATATTGCCATTGTTCTTTGGTGAGCAAACTATGATTTCATAAAATATCACACGAGCTACGGGAGCAATTCCTGACCTTAATGATAAACATATCATGAAGTCTTCCTAACGGAACAAGAGAAGAAAACCGTTGGCGTGTGATTCTCACACAATACATATACATGCATACAGATATATATGGTCAACTACCAATACATGTACGGAAATAATCAGCGAGTAATCTCAGCACTACGCAACAGCAGTTGCAACGTATCCACCTCAATAAAAGAGATATCTTGCATTTCGGCAAGATTTCACTTTATCTCATACTTTTAACATTCAACTGATTTATATCCCAAAATTCACACTAGTTGCTACCAACTACTTGTAATCTACATACTAAGGTCTGTCTCGCTGCAATCTGAATAAGTCACAGCGAGAAGAGATCTGGCGTTTCCCTAGTCTCACCTGTAGTCCGATTATCCGTTGCCGAAAGTATCCAACACAATTGTCACGCGTAGAGTACAATCTGTTAATTTCCTTCTGAAACTGGCTGTTGAGCTGATTCATTCCAAAGGCAAGGAAGAGCAACGGGAGCTTTAGCTACAGGCCGGTTGAGGTGCCGGTCCGTTCTGTTCTAATATTTCTCTGATACCCACTACGACTGGATGCGAATCCAATCAGATCTATTCTGACTATCGACCAATCGACGCAATCAGTTAGATCTTATGCTTGTAGTTCTACAAATGGGACGCAAAGGAGGCGTCCGGTGCAAGGTTTAAGGTTGAATAATCAAATAATCTAAAAGAATAAGCGTGTTGGCTTGCTGGAGAGCAAGTTACCGCTTTAAAGCGTGCTGCCGCTAATACAGCACGATACGAGTATTTTATACGGTAAAATACCGTGTGTTATGAGAAAAATATCGTGTTGTCGCTAATACAACACGTATTTTGTGCAGCAGAAAGAAAACAAGTTCGTGAGCACAAAGATTGAACCTCTGCTGTCTTTTCTTGAAAACAAAACACTTAACAAGATGACTAGCATGTGCTAGTGCCTGCCGTGTGTTCTCTCTTTGATCTCTAAGTATGGATAATTTGATCGTACGAGTGACGATCATTTGGCTCGCAAGGTTGAGCCATTTGGTCAATAATGAGATACTTGGCTCGCAAGACTGAGCCATATGGTAAATAATGAGATACCCGGCTCGCAAGATCGAGCCATTTGGTCACCAAAATGAGATATTTTGGCTCACAGATTGAGCCATTTGGGCCATAAGGTTAAACATTATGATTCGCGTACAACCAAGCTGGACGCGTGTGGGTAAAGAATGAGATGCGTATGTACCATTGTTACATACGGTTATGCTGGACATGAAAGGAATTTAATACTCCCCATGTGTCCATGAGAAAGCATTCTCTAAGATCCGATGCAATCGTCCTGTAGTAAATCACCTGTGTTTCCACAGTAGTGAAAGATGGGCTTGAGCAATGGATACACCACTGAATGTCCCCAATGCTTGGTGAGGATATCAGCACAATTATCTTTGCCCGCAAGATGTTGCATGAGGATGAAGCCTCTAGCTATCATGCTTCTGACATAGTGATATGATAGAATGTGATGCCTCTTGTGGAGCCTTGCATATGGGAATGTAGAGGTTTGGATCATCTTTTCATTGTCTCCCCATGTGTAGGATGTGTCGTGTACTCTAGTACCAAGATACCTGAATGACTGTCGAATGTCAACAATTTGCTCAATGCAGGTTCTAGCAGATACAAACTCAGCGCCAAAAGTGGCTGTTTCAGATGTTGCTTGCTTCTTGGAGAACCACATGATGGGTGTCTTGTTTGCAAAATGCAGGATGCCAGTGACAGCCTTGCCACTTAGGATGTCATGCATTAGGTTTGCGTCATAAAAATGAGACAACACAACTACCTTACCCAGGGGTTTAGGAGCATCACTTGGTAGGTCTTCAGAGTGCTCCCCATACACTGTATTGGACCAGTCTGTGCTGGTACCTTCAGTGAGTACAAAATCTGGTATGCCCACTCTGAATCGGATTTTGAAGTGTCGAAACTTGGAGATGTAACCATAGATTCTTTTGGCTCTGTTGAGATGGCCTTCCCTGGGTTGCACTCGGAAGCTTGACAATGTCATAACAGCAGTCTGCACATCAAAACGTCCAATAGCTATGACCCATTGAAGTGATCCAATCATGCTTTGATACTTTTGGATATCAGTATCGCTTAGGAAGGATGTTGAGTCTAGCTCTGGGTGGTCGTTCTCAGCAAGTGGTGAATGGAATCTGGTAGTAGGTTTGCAGCCAAACATTTGTACATACGAGGCCTCCATTTTCTTGATGAACTTGATGGGGTTCATGCAGAGCACACCATGTTCATCTCTTTCGAATCCACATCCCAAATGAAAGTTCATTGGCCCAGAACCCTTTAATTTGAGATTATAAGGTTCAGACTGTAGGATTATCAGAAAGGCTTCAGGATTGGCCATACATAAGCAGAGGTCATCAACATATAAGCATATGAGCTCATATACTGGCTCCCCATGTTTGTTGTTGCCAGGCTTGATAAAGATTTCGGGCTCTGCCTTGGATCTTTCAAAACCCAGTTCAACGAGGCAGGCAGCAAGTAGATCACCAAAACACTTGCCAGATGATCGAAGGCCATATAGGGCCTTGTAAATCAATAGGAGGTGGCCTTCTAGTGATCCAAATTCAGCGCCAGCCTTGATGCATACTTTCTCACAGGTAACAGCTTCAAGGTATGCATTACCAATGTCAGTTCCCCATGCTTCTAAGCTATTCAGTTCAGCAAGGAATAGGCACATGCGCAGGCCCCGAAGAGAAACAACTCCTGCATATACACTGTGGACAGGAGTTTCAGTAAGATTACCATTTGCAACTAGCCGGGCTTTGTGTCGACCATCATGCTTGACCGCATAAATCATGTGGACCTTGATCTGTTGAAAACCAATGGGTATATTGCTAGCCTTGTAGATACCTTTGTCAATAAAGGTGTCATATTCTTGAAGCTGCTGACATCTCTAGAGCTATGGCATCTTGCCATTTGGTGTTGCCATTTGCTGTATCGAACTGGGTGGCTTCTTCATGATTGCGAGGTACTTTGAATCCATACTGGTACTGTGGAGCAGTTCGAAAGGATCGAAGTTTGGCTTGGTGGATTAGCCTGTCTAGCTTCTTGGTTCTTCGGGCAAGGGAAACAATGCGTTTGAGATGTTTCCAACCAGGTTGATCAAGCATGTTGTTGTCCTTTGCATATTTGGCTACAGTAACAGGGTCAGTCTGCAGCTACATTGGAGAGAGGTTCATAGGTACGCTCCATGTTTTCCCACTCAATCCATAGGTTGTATTTGGAACCTTTGTATTGGGGGTGCTTGTTGTCAAGGGGACCTTGATGACCAAGTATGCGTCAAAAAGACCAAAGTTCGCCATCTTCTTGAGTGATATCTCTGTGGATATAATTCATGACATCATTGTAGGCGATGATATCTTCAAGTTCAGTCATCTGTATGCTTGCACTTGAACTTGATGAAGTCCTTGTTTTGCTCAATGCTGTTTTCAACATCAACAACTGTCATTCTTTTCTGTGTGCCATCAGGGAGGGCCATTAGAAAGGATCGACCTTGCAAGTCAGCAGCGGGGATGGCAGGGATGGTGATGGGGTTGCCATCAACGTCAAATTGAGCATTGCCTTCTTCATCAGTAACAACTACCTCAGATGGGCCTACAGATGGGATAGCCGGATTGATGGGTGGAGGTGTGGCTGCACTAACATCAAAATATGCTAGCTCAGGGGGACCAAAATCATCTTCAGTAGCAGGGACGCCGCCAGTGGTTTTGCTGAAGATGTGGAGTGTTGGAGGACCATCAAGAATCTCCCCATAGTTGTTAGGGATAGGAGAAGGGACAAAGCTTCGGGTATTAGGAACCTTGGAATAAAGAAAGGTAGGCATGGATGGCTGTGGGATGCGCAGAGGAGGTGATGCTGTGACTGGACTGTGAGGTGTAGAATGGCGTGAGGAGGGACTATCACCGGAAGATTTAGGAGTGATGGAAGCATCTTTGGCCTTGCGCCATGCAAGAGAGCCATCATCAGTGAACAAGCCAGCGCGCTTGTTGCGATGCTCGGGAGTTAAAGCAGTGCGTACACCAGAGCGGTCAAGGAGCTTATTGGTGATGGGATCCCAGATGGTGAAACATAAGCTATTGCCAACATGCTCAGCAATACCAACAAAATGGCCAAGACATTCAGTGGTCTGAGAGCCAAACTGTGTATCTGGAGTCTTGTAGTATACGGGCTCAAACCAGAAGAAACTAAGGTAGGGGCTGATGTCACCAATGATACCGGTAGCAATATAGAAAGGCTGTTTGTCAGAGAGCGTGGGATCAGACAAATGATTCATGAGGTGACCAACATATGTCATACATAGAAGCCAGAGGTGTGGTGGAGTGCCCGTGCGATCCATGATTCTATTGACAATGCGTTTGAAGGTCTGGTACCGGCGTTCAAAGAGATTTTGGTGTTGATGGTATGGTTCACTTTGCCATAAGCCAATCCACATCATCTTGAGGTAGTCAAGAACAGATTTGCTGGACTGGTAGGACCCATGATCACAGAGCAATCTGAGTGGTCTACCCCATTGCCGGACAAAATTTTGGAGACAAGGGAGAAAATCAGCAGTAGTCCTCATTTCTTCAACATGAATGATATGAGATTTGCGACCAAAGAAAACTTGAGCAATCTTGGAACCACCATTGATGGCAGGGGTGTCTGAATATACGACATCAGAGAGGACATCATCATTGAAAGGACGGACATTCATGGCAGGCTGTGGTGATTGGAACCTTTTGAAGATGTTACCATCAGGACTAAGGGACAGTGAGCCATACTGTGTGGAATTGTTGAAGGTGGCCTTGATACGGTCAAGGGAGATCCATCCAAAGAAGGGTTTCAGTGACAGGTAGTCAATATCAGTGGGCGATTGAACATGGGCTGCAGCAGTGATGGAGGTGGAAGGAGACTGATTAGAGCACCGACTAAGGATGTCTTGATGGATGTAATCAGTGGGACTGAGCCAAAACGAGGTGTCAGAAGCATCCAATGCCTGGAGGGCGGGAGTGGAGCTGTTGGACAGGAACGATGCAATCTCAGGAGACGAACCCATGTTGATATCCCTGAGGGAGCCAAATTCATCATAATCTTGATATGGAAGTGATGTGGCAAGAGGCGGGTATTTCTGAATGAAGGTATCATCCTGGGGGGTATATGCGCGATCTAGTGTAGATGGGTCCCAATGCTGATCACTGGTCATGACAACATGAGGAAGATGAGCAAATTCTTCACTGGTATACTTGCGCATGGCAAGATAAGGCAATCCATGACATATACTGAGTGGAAAGACATAACCATCGGTGGTGGTGATGACTTGGGTGCCGCCCGTCTTACTAGAGGTGTCATCTACAATCAAGAAGTATGCTTCCATCTGAGGAGAAGACAGGATGGATGGGTGTTGTCCAGTGTAGGCACACTCATGAAAGATGATGATGACAGGACCCCTGTTGGAAACAGAGTACGCGCCACATGTAGCAATAGGAATGTTCTGGATTTGATGATTGTTGATACCAGTCACATTGACATACCTTGGTGGAATATCCTTGGAGATGAGACATGCATCATGTCCTATGATACATCCATTTGCGCCTCTGTCAACCATAGCATAACCGGGTGTGGAGACATTAGTTTTGCTAGAGTGATATGTGGCAATGGGGTGTGACGGTGAAACATGAGATTCACAGTCCGGCGATGCCCAATGGTGGAATTTCACAGACATGGAAGACTGACCGGCAGGGACATAAACATTGCCTTCTTTCTTGTAAAGGATGTTAGGATTATCTGCAAGGAATCGGGCTGGATGTGCAGGAGAAACAGAAGACTTGAGGGGCCTGGTATCTTTGTGAGAAGATGCCTTGTATACACCAAGGGATGCATGAAAGGCGGATCTGGCGGAGCTTTCTTCATCAGGTGAGAGGACTTGCTCATCATCATTTGATGAAGGCAACTGTTCATCAGTAAGGTGTTCATACGCTCGGCGCGTGATTGGTTTGCTAGAATTAGGGTCCGGTGGCAGTGCAGCATCAAGGAGCTCAGAGCGAAGGCAAGCAACTAGTCGCTTCTTGTCATCAGCTGTGAAGCCAAGCCAATGTTTCATACCTTGCTTGGAGAGAGTTTTCCAAACAGCAGAAGGTAACCTTGTGGTTGGATCTGGTGTTCTGCCAGCTTTGTAAACAGCGTAGTCCTGATAGTCACCATCAAAATCAATAGGAGGTAAATATGACGCCGAGTCATCAGTTATGCCAGAGTATGTGGACTGCGTCACAGAAGAGAAATCATGGGTGTTGGCCTTAACAGATGTCCGACTGCGAGGCTGGGACAGTGATGCTTGGGAATCCAGCCTGGTTGCTTCAAGGAGGAGGGTATTTTTCAATTCACTGATAGCAACGGCTTCATGCTGTCTAAACTTAATCAAGTCCTGTGCTGCAGGGGGATCATCAACTTTGTAGAACTGTTCACTGAGCTGGAAGCTGCTACTACAGGCCTTGCAAAGGTGCGTTTTGACAGTATCAAAATCAAGTGGCCTCTGTGGGTCGCGTAGTGTGTTGAGATGTTCCAACTGGGCAAACCACTGGGTGATGAACTTGACCTTGGTATCTTTCCATGTCCTCAAATCAATGTCCAATAGTTGTTGCATCACAATGGAGGTGTCATATACTTTGGATTTGGATCTGTCATGCAACGACACAAAGTCAAAGAAGGCTTGTCTGCCATCCCTTGAGGAGGTATGGCTGAGCACGCAGGAGTAGGAGAGATCACTCTGAAGGGCATGTAGGACGAGAGTCCAGAAGAAAGCACATTGCTTGTCATGGAGAGCTTTTTCATACCCGACGAGTGGTATATCAGGCCAGTTTGGATCGAGGAATGTATGAGTATCTATGTCAGATGTTTCCAGCTTTGCCTTGAATTTGACAAGCCAGCGTTCAAACCTTGCATCATTTTGCAGAAGTTGGAAAGGTGGTTTCATCCCTTGATTTCTTGGTCCAGGATTCATATCTAAGCTGTTCGATGGGCTTGGAGGATCTTTCCTGTTGTCGTCGAGGTGTGCCGGTGCTGTTGCGCGTGCTGGTGATTTCAATATCCGTTCCAGATGCTCTTCTGGCTCTGACAGCACTAAAACAGTAGCTCTGAAAGGCGTCTTTGGTATAATGGGTTCTATCCTCTGAGTCTAGTCCTTGTGCTGTGAGATGTTGCCCGAAGTCGATGACTTGCTGTATGGACATCTGTACATGTCGATAAATTGGTGTTCTTACGCCCCCTTCGAGGAAAGCTAGGTCGCCAATGTTCTCGATGTACAAGAAGGCTAGCCATGTCTTGAGCCTTCCAGCAATGAGAGCCTCGCACAGGGCAGTCATTTCAGTTCCTTTGGTATGTCAAAGATTTCATGCAAGAAGGTGGCTAGTGGTCGGTCAAACGATGGGAAAGAGGTCCGCGAAAGATGTGTCCTCTTCCTCCTCTTGGCTTGGATTATTCTGTTGATCGGGTGCCATGTCTGCTGTGGGTAGCCGAGGTGTGGTTGCCGCGCTCCCAGGTTGGAGTGTTTGGAATCGTCCTGTCGATCTGCTTCGTCCTGTCGACCTACTTCTTGTTCTCCCAGCAATCGGAATGGTAGGCATTGTTGTCGTGTAATCGTAGGTCTATGGCGAGTGATGAGATTCGTTTCCGCTGTCGTGTAGATGAAAATAGATGTAATCTGGGGGACTTGGATGGCGATAGATTGCTATTGGCGTGTCCAAATGCAATGGGCTTCTATTAAAGACAAATGGCTTGTCCGTTTGTTCTTTGTTATGCTGTAATCGGATCAGAGAACTATCAATCGTCAGTCCGCAGTCGAGTCAATTGATGATCTGCTGTCGGATTGTCGGCGACGGGTGCTCCTTCTTCTTTTGCAAGCTGCAACAAGCTTGCGAACTGTTAATCTGTTAATTTCCTTCTGAAACTGGCTGTTGAGCTGATTCATTCCAAAGGCAAGGAAGAGCAACGGGAGCTTTAGCTACAGGCCGGTTGAGATGCCGGTCCGTTCTGTTCTAATATTTCTCTGATACCCACTACGACTGGATGCGAATCCAATCAGATCTATTCTGACTATCGACCAATCGACGCAATCAGTTAGATCTTATGCTTGTAGTTCTACAAATGGGACGCAAAGGAGGCGTCCGGTGCAAGGTTTAAGGTTGAATAATCAAATAATCTAAAAGAATAAGCGTGTTGGCTTGCTGGAGAGCAAGTTACCGCTTTAAAGCGTGCTGCCGCTAATACAGCACGATACGAGTATTTTATACGGTAAAATACCGTGTGTTATGAGAAAAATATCGTGTTGTCGCTAATACAACACGTATTTTGTGCAGCAGAAAGAAAACAAGTTCGTGAGCACAAAGATCGAACCTCTGCTGTCTTTTCTTGAAAACAAAACACTTAACGAGATGACTAGCATATGCTAGTGCCTGCCGTGTGTTCTCTCTTTGATCTCTAAGTATCGATAATTCGATCGTACAAGTGACGATCATTTGGCTCGCAAGGTTGAGCCATTTGGTCAATAATGAGATACTTGGCTCGCAAGACTGAGCCATATGGTAAATAATGAGATACCCGGCTCGCAAGATTGAGCCATTTGGTCACCAAAATGAGATATTTTGGCTCACAGATTGAGCCATTTGGGCCATAAGGTTAAACATTATGATTCGCGTACAACCAAGCTGGACGCGTGTGGGTAAAGAATGAGATGCCACTGTACCATTGTTACATACGGTTATGCTGGACATGAAAGGAATTTAATACAATCATTCGTCTACTAACACACTAACGCAGCGTTGCTGTTCTTCAGAAGCCTTTGAATCAGACTCTCAACGAATCGGATTCAGAAGGAAAATAATAGATTAACAGTCGCAAGCTCTAAGACGGCTTGCACACAAAAGGAACAGGAACGGAATTGAATACAATCCCTACGCTGGCATATGCCAATCGCACATCGTACACGAAGCAATTCTCGTTCTCAGTCACCGCGCAATTCCTTCGAAGGCTCGGAACCATCACAGATGCCGAACATACCGATGATGCCCAGCAATGCACTCGGGGGCGAAGAGAAGAATGACGCTGAAGTTACCACTACCAACCACTTTCCCAGTTTTGATACTGATATGAAGAAGATACTCGTATCCCTACTCAACGTAACAAGTGAGACTACTAGCAAGTTGTGTTTAGCTCTCAAGGAAGGCGGATTATGCGAGTGGAAGGCGTTCCTCGACGCACTTATCGAACTGGATTTTGCACGCAAACTTACCTATACGGAGGGAGGACTGCCAACGCATATCCCTCGATCCATTCAAAGGAGCATAGAAGCACTTGCGGATTTCGCTATCGATCTACAAGAAGTCGATGTCGTTCTAGAAGAAGACGAGAGAAATTGGAAAGATGTAAAATCATATACATACAGGGAATTCCAGTCATTCCGCGAAGAACGTGCCCAACGCTTGCGTAACGAATCTGCTCTGAGCCCACCGCCTCCTCCGGCGGGAAGTAACAAAAAGTCACCTCAGCAGGTAAAGTAAGAATCATGGTGCCGAAAAGCACGGGATGAAAAGTCCTTTACGCCCCTAACGAATGACTCAAGATTCGAACACTGGCTCGTCGGTTTCAAAGCTAAACTCGAGGCATACGACATCCACACAGAGACATTCCTTGATGAAACTTGGCCTCCAGCTACGCTTCTGGGTTATACCCGTGATCTCTTCGTCAAACAGTGTGCCTTCTTCTGGGTACTAATGTTGGAAGTCTTCAAAAGTGACCTTTCTGCATCGTGTGTACACAGTCATTCTACCACTCGTGATGGACGCAAGGCATACTTCGATTTCGTAAACCTTCACAGCAAATCAAAAGCCAAGGTATATGACAATTCGACTCAGCTACAAGCGTTGCTCAAGTTGAATCTCAACAATTGGAAGGAATCCAAAGTGAAATTCATTACACATTGGTTTGATGAATTAAATCACCTCAATAAGCTCCGTCCTCCCAACAAGCCTCTTGAGTACCATACTGTAAAATCAGCATTGTGTCAGGCATGCTATTCCAGCTTTCAGCTAAGTGAACAGTTTGCCAAAGTCAAGGACCCAGGTGGGACGAATAGCACCGTGACGGATGCGGTCGCCGAAGCCGCTGCCATCCACGATCTTAAAATCACGCTTTTACTTGAAGCAACCCGGCTCGATTCCCAGTCCGCGATGTCTGCTCCTCGGTGGACTGTACATGATTTTTCCTCTGAACAAAGCCAAAACCATGATGACTATGCTCTCCCTATCGAATTTGAAGGAGACTATCAAGATTATGCTGTATTTAAGGCTGGACGTACCCCTGACCCTACCACACGGTTGCCTACAAACATATGGAAGGCCTTGTCACATCAGGACATGAAGAGTTGGCTTAGTTTTTCTCCGAAAGGCAAGAAAATCGTGGTCGCATCGTTATGACACGACTTACTTAACACGGACCAACCTGACCCCAACAGTGTCAAACCCATTACCCGGAAGGCATATCAACATGGATATTCGGTATCGTTCCGAGAAGACGATACTTCGACCAAAGATGAGCATGCCAATTCCGCAGCAGACCTACATCCTGCTGTAGAAAATGATCGTAGAGGTGTTTTCCATGCATCCCTAGGTGTATACAAATCAACGACCTCTTCATCCAAGGACCAGCGACATCTCAAGTCTTCCGTGTCACCCGCGCACCCCGCTCGATTCCTTTCTGACAACCCTGACATTCAGTACAAAAAGGATGGTGACACCCAAATACCTGTAGGAACATCATCATATTCCGCCAATTTCCATCAGTGGTATGATCCTGACGAAGACCTGACCTTTCCTAACGATAGCCCAGTAACGTCGTACACATACCGCATACACAAAACTACGGTTACTAGCCCTGGTTTTGCCATGGTCGATCGGGGCGCAAATGGTTGCATCATCGGCAATGATGCATGTCTCATTTCCAAGGATATCCCACCACGATATGTCAATGTCACCGGCATTAACAATCACCAGGTTCAGAATATCCCCATTGCCAAATGTGGAGCATACTCTATATCGAACAGAGGCCCCGTCATCCTCATTTTCAATGAATGTGCCTATACGGGACTACACCCTTCTATATTGTCCTCCGGTCAGATGGAAGCATATTTTTCTACTGTCGACGACACATCCATCAAAGCTGGCGGTGGACAAGTCATCACCACCTCCGATGGATATGCACTGCCTCTTAGCATACGACAAGGTTTACCATACCTTGCGATGCGAAAGTACACAACTGTTGAGTTTGACACGCTCCCACATGTTATCATGACATCCGATAAACATTGGGACCCATCTGTTCTCGATACCACGATCAGTGCAAAAGATGAACAATTTCTCCAGAAGTATCCTCCTCAGCCACAGCAACTCCCTTATGCCGATTACAACGAATATGGAAACCCACGTTGTCTTGAAGGATTGGATATCTCTGTACCACCCGACTCCTCCACGGTCACGTCCCTCAGTTCATACTCCAGCCAATCCACTCGATCTCCCTTCCTCCCAATTGATGACCATAGAACCAACGATCGCTCCTTTTGGCTTACTTCCACCGACTACATTCATCAAGAATGCCTCGCATGCTGCGCCTTAGCTGCAGCCTCTAAGACAGTCACTGCGTTTCCGACACATTGCACTGCCAGTGATACTACACGTATTGCAGCTACGCCCCGTGAGAGATACCCCAACAAACATGACTACCTATCCCTGAAACCTTTCTTTTGTTGAGTTTCCACGGATCGCATCAAGGCTACGTTTGAAAACTCAACCCAATATGGTTCATTGGCGGTTAGCCCTGATGGAAACATTTTCAAACGTTTTCATTCCCCTCAACCGGCCATGAACGTTCGACCCTTCAATGACGATGTCATGTCCGATGCTGTCTATTCAGATGTCCCAGCAATTGATGGTGGCTCCAAGATTGCTCAGATCTTTTTCGGCTGCAAGTCACATATTATACACGTTGAAGAAATGCGTACCACCGGCGACTTCCTATCTTGCTTCCAGAACTTTGTTCGAAAATGGGGCAGGCCCATTCGCCTCCTTTGCGACCACGGTAACTATCAATCCAGTAAGAAGGTCGTCGATTACCTCAAAATGTTATGGATTGGACTCTGGCAAAGTGAACCTTATCACCAACACCAGAATCAATTCAAACGCCGATACCAAACGTTCAAGCGCATTGTCAATCGCGTCATGGATCGGACAGGCACACCACCACATCTATGGCTACTGTGCATGACATACGTCGCGGGTCTCCTCAATGTATTTCTGATCCTACGCTGTCCGATAAACAACCGGTCTTCATTGCTACTGGTACACTTGGCGACATCAGCGCATACACCAGTTTCTTCTGGTTTGAACCTGTGTATTTCAAAACCAACGACTCTCCTTTCGGTACCCAGTCTACCGAACGCCTAGGGTCACTTCGTCGGCATCGCCGAACATGTTGGCAATGGACTCTGCTTCCGAATCTGGGATCCCGTTACCAACAAGTTACTTGACCGGTCCGGTGTCCGCTCTGCTCTTACACCTGAGTCTCGTAACAAACGCGCAGGCCTATTCACTGATGATGGTTTCATCAAATGGCGTAACGCCAAGGATTCCTTGCCCCGTTTATACGCCACCTGGAGAAGCTCCAGCATTCAAACATGGGGAGCATACCACTCAGAGTAAACCCATTGACGAGTCTACGAAACCAGGCAACTCAGTTCCCCCTAGCGTTTCACCCGCTGATTCTGACACTGCCGATGACACCATCCCAGTCTGTACCCAACGAACAACCAGGTACTACGCCCCACGCATCTGGCACTCAACCAATTCTTCAACCACCCGCTCACCCGTCGTTACCAAGCTTTCTATATAAGAAGGTCAATGACAGCCCGAGCTGGTCACCTTCTCCACTCCCTAACAACTATGGGGAGAGTTTTGATGGTCCTCCTATGACACACATCTTCAGCAAGACATCCGATGGCGTTCTCCTTACTGAAGATGATTTTGATCCACCGGAATTAGCATACTTTGATGTTAGTGACGTCACAACTCCACACACCAATCCCGCTACTCCTTCAGTAGACCCATCACAGGTAGTTGTTACCGACGAAGAAGGTAACGCACAATTTGACAATGACGGTAAACCCATTACCATTCCTACGATCCCGATTGCCGATCTACAAGGACAATCCTTCCTTGTAACCAACCCAGATGGCACCCGGAAGCGTCTTACCATCGTCGATGTTGAAGACAGTCTTGAACGCAACAACGACTTCATCAAGTTCAAGTGCAAACACTCCGATGACGAACTCAATGATATCATTGCATACAATGATGTCATGAATTACATACATCGGGATTCAACACAAGAAGACGGCAAACTTTGGTCATTTTGCCGCATCCTAGGACACCAAGGCCCACTGGATAACAAGCATCCTCAATACAAAGGTTCCAAGTATAACCTTTGGATTGAATGGGAAAATATGGAACGCACATATGAACCTCTAGCCAACATTGCGGCTGATGACCCAGTCACCGTTGCAAAATATGGGAAAGACAACAACTTGCTTGACCTCCCGGGTTGGAAACGCCTCAAGCGAATCACCAACCTAGCGCGACGAACCAAGAAACTTGATCGACTCGTGCACCAAGCCAAACTACGTTCTTTCCGTACCACTCCGCAGTATCAATATGGATTCAAGGTGCCTCGTAACCACGAAGAAGCCCTCCGATTTGATCAAGCCAACGGAAACACCAAATGGGAAGATGCCACCACTCTGGAAATGGCACAACTCAATGAGTACAATACATTCATTGATAAAGGCGTGTACAAGACAAGCTCCATTCCCCCCGGATGCCAACAGATCAAGGTACACATGATATATGCTGTCAAGCACGACGGTAGACACAAGGCTCGCCTTGTTGCTAACGGTAATCTCACTGAGGCCCCTATCCACAGTGTTTACGCAGGTGTCGTATCTCTCCGCGGCCTACGTATGTGCCTATTCCTAGCTGAACTGAACGACTTGGAAGCATGGGGTACCGACATAGGTAATGCCTACCTAGAAGCAGTTACCTGCGAGAAAGTATGCATCAAGGCAGGTCCCGAATTCGGATCGCTGGAAGATCACCTGTTGATCATTTACAAAGCCCTATATGGCCTCAGGTCTTCAGGCAATTGCTTTGGAGACTTACTCGCGGCTTGTCTCATCGAACTCGGCTTCGAAAGATCCCGCGCAGAACCGGAAATATTCCTCAAACCCAGAATGAACAAGCATGGTGAACGTGTATATGAACTTATATGCACATATGTCGATGACCTATGTCTCTGCATGGCAGATCCCAATTCCTTCTTGAAGATATTGCAGTCGTCACCATACAACTTCAAACTGAAGGGATCCGGACCTATGAACTTTCACCTAGGTTGTGGATTTGAGCGCGACGAGCATGGTGTTCTATGCATGAATCCCATAAAGTTCATCGAAAAGATGGAAGCGTCTTACAAACAAATGTTCGGATGCAAACCTAGCACTAGGTTCCAATCACCCATTGCAGAGAACGATCATCCCGAATTGAACTCCTCAGCCTTTCTCGAAGAAACTGGTATACAGAAATACCAAAGTATGATCGGTTCACTCCAATGGATCATCGCTATTGACCGTTTCGATGTACAGACAGCCGTGATGACACTCTCGAGTTTCAGAGCTCAGCCACGAGATGGGCATCTCGAACGTGCAAAACGTATCTATGGATATATCTCCAAGTTTAGACATTTTAAAATCAGATTCCGCGTGGAACCACCCAATTTTATATTGACTAAACACGACACCATCGACTGGTCCAACACCGTCTATGGGGAGCATTCTGAAGAGCTACCCGACGACGCTCCTACACCGCTTGGAAAGACAGTAGTGTTGACACATTTCTACGATGCCAACCTCATGCATGATATTCTCAGTGGCAAGGCTGTAACCGGCATTCTTCATTTTGCGAACAAGACTCCCATGATGTGGTTCTCGAAGAAGCAGTCTACTACGGAAACAGCCACCTTTGGAGCTGAATTTGTTGCAGGAAGGACTTGCATCAAACAGATTGTTGATTTACGCCACTCATTCCGATACCTTGGAACACGAGTCCATGATATCTCCTACTCTTGGGGTGACAACGAAAAGATGATCCAAACGTCAACCTTCCCTTACGCAAGGTTGCACAAGCGTCATAATATTTTATCGTTTCACTACGTACGAAGCATGATAGCGAGAGGTTTCATTTTAATGATGCACATCCCAGGTAAGGATAACTGTGCAGACATTCTCACCAAGCATTGGGGACACTCAGTTGTGTATCCACTGCTCAAGCCCATCTTCCACTTTGTGGGAATACCGGCAACCTTCTCCAAGATGATGGAAGCATCATGTAGAGCGTGATGACCCTTCACAAGGAAACATGGGGAGTATTAAATTCCTTTCGTGACCAGAAGTACCAAAGCTACCAGATGGTAGATACCCTATTCGTACGAATCAATGAGTCCCGTATCAATCAAAATAATCGATTCCCACGGCATATCGATTCCCACGGCGCATCGATTCCCATCGCGCATCAATGGTGAGCAATCCCTGTTTTACAATATTGTCATTGTTCTTCAGTGAGCAAACTCTGATTTCATAAAATATCACACGAGCTACGGGAGCAATTCCTGACCTTAATGATAAACATATCATGAAGTCTTCCTAACGGAACAAGAGAAGAAAACCGTTGGCGTGTGATTCTCACACAATACATATACATGCATACAGATATATATGGTCAACGACCAATACATGTACGGAAATAATCAGCAAGTAATCTCAGCACTACGCAACAGCAGTTGCAACGTATTCACCTCAATAAAAGAGATATCTTGCATTTCGGCAAGATTTCACTTTTCAATTATCCTATACCTTTCGGTCGATTTTTAGAGCAACAACAACTTTATCTCATACTTTTAACATTCAACTGATTTATATCCCAAAATTCACACTAGTTGCTATCTACTACTTGTAATCTACATACTAAGGTCTGTCTTGCTGCAATCTGAATAAGTCACAGCGAGAAGAGATCTGGCGTTTCCCTAGTCTCGCCTGTAGTCCGATTATCCGTTGCCGAAAGTATCCAGCACAATTGTTACGCGTAGAGTACAATCGTCCGTCTACTAACACACTAACGCAGCGTTGCTGTTCTTCAGAAGCCTTTGAATCAGACTCTCAACGAATCGGATTCAGAAGGAAAATAATAAAAATGGAACAATGAAATAATGGAACAAAACAACAGCACAATGGAATGAAACAACAAACATGGAGCAACAGAAACGGAGCAACGAAAACGGAGCAACAAAAATGTAGCAACAAAAATGGACTAACGCAAACGGAGCAACGCAAACCGAACAACGCAAACGGAACAACGCAAACAAAACAACAAAAACGAAACAACCAAAACGGAGCAACAATGGAACATGGTCAAAACGGAATGCCAAAATGGAACAACAAATCGAAGTAGCATCAGCAGCAAGCAACGAGAGCAACAGCGTGGGCACAGTAGTAGAAACAGTGGCAAAAGCTAGAGTAATAAACCCAACTCCAACCCATGAGCGATGAATGTTGATCCGGCAATAACAGCATCGATGAATGCCCATTTATTCGCTTCAATTAATATAGAAAATAACAGTACATACATAATACAAAACTACTACTAATTATGAACTTAATATTGAGAATATTAGAAATAATGGAGGATTCGTAATACGTTGCAATAGGAATAAATCAAGCATAATAGAATCTACATTTTAAAAAGGGAATATTGTAGTCGAGAAATATAATTCACAATTAGGAGAGCAGAATCGAATTGTTATTTGGTAGATTAATATTTTGGAATTAGTACTGACTCAAGATTTCTTTTTTATTTGTGAATAGAAGTAAATGTTGTTCGTATGGAATAATAATTGGGTTCTGCTAGAGACTGAAATAAATTATTTTTATTCGAGAGTAGAGTAATGTGCGTCACGCGCACAGAAATAGTGCTGAGTTTACATATACCCTTATACGATCGTCGCGAATTTCAGGGTGTACAGAAATATTGCCGTGTTAAATTCACGCACAAAATTTGTGCGCGAGAAGTAAATTCGAACCCCGCGAAACAGTTCTCGGACGTTGCTCGTCTGACACCATTCCTTTTGACACTGTATTGCCAATAGGGCCTGAGAATAATGACATCTGGTTCTTAGGGTATTGAATGGGTGATCCAAACATTTCTAAGTCTTCAAACTGATCAAGTTGTTTGCCTTCTCCAGCTTCCCATTCAGCCCATGTTGATAATGGCTTGAGGTTCCTGCGCTTGAAGTGCCCTAGTGCTTGTTCTTCAGGTGTAGTGGCTTTTGAATTGATGGCCTTGATTAAGAGTTCAATGTGTTCAGTTGGTAGTGAATCTGCATCTAGGGGTAATACATGATTGCCTGCCTTATGAAGCTTGGTGATGGCTCTGAGCAAAGCAATGCCAATAGTGGGGATGGCAACATCAATGTCATCTTCAGTTGGTGCCAAGTGTTTCTGGATGGATGCATGGAGTGCTGTAGTGCTATCAACTTGGTTGATTCTGGATTGGAGGAGGTTCTTGTATTTGGTGCCAATGCGCTTGATGGTTTTGATGGATGAAATCCTGTCCAGAAATGGTGGGTGTTCTTCATTGGTGGGTTCCTTCCAGGAAGTGTTGGGAGCAAATAGTCCATATTCATTAGCATGTTTCCTGACGTCTTTCAGAGATAATTTCTCTTCAAGTGCAAAGGTGATAGGAGTATCGATGGAATCCTGCACCCCTTGAGCGTGTGATTGATGCAAGGCTGTTGTAACATCAGCAGCAGTGAATACACGGTTGTGATTTATAGATCCAATATAAGCGCCTCGTAGCTTGGAGAGAGACTTCTTATGGAAGGAAAAAAGCTTGGAGGCAGGACTGTTGGAAAGAATATCGGTGACATAGGCTCTGCCAAGTAGCGAATCATTTGCATACCGGAGACCAAAGGCTTGGTCAGTACAGGAACGTGAAACAGTGAGGCTGAGGTTGGTGAGATCTGCAAATGGTGAGATGGAGAATTGAAAATCACTGGATGACACCTCATTTGGCTCCGGGGGGAGCTGAAGGTTGTCATCAGTCCTGAGCAGGTGCTTGACATTTGTAGGAAGGTCAGCAAGTGGCAAGTCATTCATGCCTTCATCAAACCGGACATGGGTGGCTATCTTGACTCTGTGTGTCTCAGTATCATACCAAAGGATGTTTCTGGTAGGGTATGGGACAAAACCCAGGAATATGCCCTTGCGCGCATTGGGTTTGAGCTTGATTGATCGCTTGCCTGGAGGTCTCACCCAAACTCTGCAACCAAAGGTGCGGAAGTCAGCAAGATTTTCCTTATGGCCAGTTGCCAATTCTAAGGGTGAATGCGGCCGGTTGCCTTCAGGGAATGCATTTGACAACCTCAGAGCATGATAGAAAGCAAAGGGCCAGAACTTGATGGGCAGATTTGCACCACTGAGCATGGTCCGCATTGAGTTGGCTAGAGTTCGGTGGGCTCTTTCAACTGTGCCATTTTGATGTGAAGCATCAGCACCAGTTGGGAAAATGGAGTAGCCAAATGCTGAGAAGAGGTTTCTGATATCAGGATTGTGATAGAGCTCTCCACCTTGGTCAACCGAGATATACTTGTTGGCACATGTTGTTACTCTAAAAATCGACCAAAGGTATATGATGTTAAAATTTAAAGAGATGTGAGCATATCGCGAGATTGCTCTGTTACTGTGTATTTTACTGTATTCAACCGGTATCCCTGTGTTAGTGTTGTATGTAGGGATGTCTAAACCGGTCGTCGATCATGTGTAATTTGTCATAAGACAGAGAACACATGATATGACCTAAATGTCTGGATACTTGAAGTCATTTTTATCTCAGGAGGAGTATAAGTAACTTTTCAAGTGTAGAATGGATGTAACCGCTGTAGAATGTACGTAAGTAGGGTACGTGTATTTTTGACCGACAGCACACCCCTTGATTCAACATTTAGTAGTGAAGAAGTGTTGAATTACAAGTCGGTTCTCCATCTTGTAGAACTCTAAAAACTTAAGTATAAGCTTAGATATTGAATCGTAGAATCGGAGTATCATTGAAGGAGAGGTGCTTGAGTATGCGATGGTTGCGCGAGACCGATGAGAAGGTTGGTCGGAATCGATTGGATGGGTAACGAATCATCAACTCAGAAGAGACAGTAGGAATCGATATGATTGGAGAATCCAACCGTATAAGTGGAGAGATTGAAAGTAATCGTATTGCTGATTAGATTGGAGTTTGAGATTGTCTGCGGAGAGAGTTGATTGATCGTGGAAGAGTTACCAATCGGAGGGAAGAAGAGATATCGAACAAGAGAATTGGTAGGAAGGTCTGTTGATGCCAGAATCGAAGATCGCTGTTGATCTTAGGAGGCAATCGGACGAGCGGAAGGAACCGTTCATCACAGGAAGAAGACTGGAGATTAAAACGTAGAATATTCGGATGAGCATTGATTTGATGACGAGTGAATGATCGTAGAAATTGATATAATTGAAGAAGTAGGATCGACTTGTAGAAGAAACACAAAGGGGCATGCCATAGAATCAAGCGTCAACAGAAGGGACGTATGTTGAAATCCATCAATGCCACACATTGGATAGAGTCAAATCAAATCGTTGAATCAAACTGTTAGAGATAAAACAGAACGGATGTGGATGGGTTGAACTCCATAACGCCTGAGTATTGTAGGAGAAGAATGGCTCAAATTGTTGAGGACAAAACCGAGTATTGATCATTGATCAAGTGATCTGATCAAGTGATCGAGTGATGGGATATTCGGAATCATTCATAGAAAGTGATTGTGAGACGAATCGTAGAAACGAATGGGATCGGAGGGGATTCATTTCTGACTTGGTAGGGAGGAGATCTATCGATCCAAGGGATTGAATCGTAAGATTGGACTGCGATCGAGAGATTGTAGGAATCAATATGATCTTAGTGGCGAATCGCAATCGTAGTTCATTGGGGAATTGATTGACTGTAGAATCATGAGGAGACGGGTTGTAGGAATTAGATTAGACATCGATGGAGAGAATGGATTGGAGAATTCGAATCGATTCATAGAAGCTCGATCATGGCGGATGGTCTTAGATCTAGACTTATGACAGTAGTTGGGGCGATTGATTATCATAGGAAGACCAATAATTCAAATTGCTGAGAATCAATTGAATCTCAAAGAGACGTGTCGTAGAAACGAATGGAATCGGAGGGGATTCATTTCTGACTTGGTAGAAAGAAGATCTATTGATTCCAGCAGAATCAAATATCAAACGCCGACCAAGGGATTGAATCGTATGAAACGAATCGTAGAAATCGATTGATCGTAGAACAGAAGCGTAGAAAAGGGTTCAATCAAATTGTAGGAATTGGTTGAGTGTGGAATAAAATTGAGAGATCGTAGAACAGAAAAGAGGTCAATTATACTGGAGCAGAGGGCTCAAAGGCCCATTGGTAGACACCTTCTGTGTGAGATCTGATCTAACTCGTGTGTTAGTCACGCTTTGAATCATATCTTCATCTTGATACCGTCATAACCGGCAACACACCCCTTGATTCGACACTTGGTGGAGGAGTGGCGAATTATCAGGCGGTTCTTATTTCAGGTTGTTTTTAGTGGGATCCTTGTCGCATGCGGGGAGCATAAGTAGAAAGCGCGGGAAGTTAAACACCTTCAAATTAAGCGTCATGCAGGTATCCAATGCACACCCCTTGATTTAGATGCACACCCCTCGATTCAACACTTATAGAATTGAATTCCATGGTTGAATTGAATTCCATGGTTGTGAAGGAGACAAAACCGTAGGGCGAATGTCTTGGTTCTATCGAATTCCACAGTTTGAGAAGAATCAGAATCGTCAAATGTCGTGTCGTAGAAACGAAGATCAAATCGTAGAAAGTGATAAATCGGATTGTGTAATCGTGGATGCAACAAGAGATCGAATAAACTGGAGGCGTTGAAGTAAGTTGCGGTGGGTAGGTTGCAGCAGTTCAGTCAAAAGTATCATAAAACCAGTTCATTGTCAAGATGTTAGTATACAAGTGATACATCTTGATCTTCAGGGCATCGCGATGTCGTTTGGTGATTCGCAAGACAGTTGGGTTTGGATGGTGGCAAATCGCGTGACGACCCTTATGACTTGCTTTGGACCATAGGGGTTGCAGTGAAGAAGCGCCAGGAGACTCGTGTAGGGAAAAAGGTTGTGGCAAGCGGTGGAACACCACAGATTGACTCTGAGGATTACATGTCCGTCGGAAGTTGGCTGGCGTCCCTGAGAGAGCTTTGACAGGGGTCGCGACAGCATTGGAATCAACCATTTTGGTAGTACCAGAAGGAATGACCTCGGAAGGGGAAGGGACGATTGCGTTGACAATGGAGCTAGAAGAAGTGTACGTAGCGGGGATGAAGTCGGAAGGAGCAGGTGTGTCAATAATAGAATTGTTTGCTTGTGCAGGAACTTGAATAGCCGGTTCGACCGGCGTGACAGGAGGAATGCCCGCACAGGAGGAAGGGACAGGAATAGGAATAGCATACACTTTGTTGAAGAGGTGTGCCTTCCAGGTTGGTTTGAACCTCCATGAGGTGATGATGAGTTCGATGGTGATGGATGGTTTGGATGAATAGACGTCGTCTGTGTGGTGTGCAAGTGCGTCTTTTGCCACCTTTTCTAAGTCGGCAGGATCACGTAGTGTCTTGGAGGCTCCATTTGATGCGACATAACAGATAGAACATCTGGATAGTAATTTGTTGATGTGTCTCTTCTGGAGTTCAGTTGAGCGGGGAAAACAGTAGGTGATAGATTTGGCAACGCTGCTGTGGAGATTGGTCATCATGAAGGGGGCTAGAACCTTGGCGTCTGCATTCTCCACGAATAAGTCTTCCATGTCGATATCATCCATTATCATAGAGTAGAGGTCGTTCAATTGTGCATCATATGGGCTGTTGCCTTTGAATCGGAATAGTATGCCGTCAATAACGGTCCAATCAAATTGGTCAACCATGCTTGCTTGTGGATTATCAAAGAACTGTGTGTAGAAACAGTGGATACACCCCCTGATTCACAAGCAGGGGGGGAAGAAGGAAGGAAATAGAAGAGGAAGAATTAACCGGTCGTTGGTGGCGTCCTCGCAATGCGTCGTCGACGGGGTCGTCGTCGAAAGAACGAAACGGCGGAGGCGGCAGCGGTAGAAAAAAGAACGAAGACCAGAGGAATAGCAATCGTCAGAGAAACGATCGAAGGAGACCGGACAACGTTCGTCGGAGGAACCAAAGAACGGTCGCGGCGAAAGAAATAACCGGAGGAACTGAAGGAATAACCGGGAGACGGGGATCGAAACCGGAAAGAACCGACGATTGGAAGGAGACCGATGACCGGAGAAACCGGAAAGAAATAACCAGTGTCGGCGGTAGAAGCGTCGATGACCGGGGGGAGAAAAAAAATATCGGTCGTCGGGGGAACGAATAAGGATCGAAGAATGAACCGAGGGAGAATCGGAGGGAGTAACCAAAGAAATATCAACCGTTGGAGAAGACAGTCAAAGATTTGGAGGAAGAAAACGTTGGCAGAGAAACAATCGAAGTAAATCAAAGTTTCGATTCAATGTCGATAGTTATTAAAGATTAGAAGGGAGTCGCTCAACAGCAGGCTCACAACAATCGTGTCCGTAGGAAGGAATCAGACAAAATGACCGAGTGCGGGATCGCCGAGGAAGGAGTTAACCGGCGAATGTTTAGTGATCGTCGGAACGATCCGCAGAGGTGCAGAAATGACCGAAGGAATGTTCCGAAGGAAGAAGGAGAAAAGCAACTATCGAAGGATGAGTTGCAGTCTGTTGTATCGTTGTATAAAGAAGTGCTTAGCACAATCAAATGGGCGTCGATGGTCCTTTATTGGGATGATGGACGCGGAAGAAAAAATATGGGGGATTGCAATCGGCTTGTCCGATGCAATGGGCTTTCATATTAAAGACGGCGATGGTCTTTATCGTGTATTAATGTAATCGTAATCGTGATCGTACGATAGATCGTCATCCTTAGATGTGTATTACAGAAGGAGATTCGTGGTAGAATGTTCTGTAGATACACCCCTTGCTACGTGCACTTGGTTGTGTAATACAGAAGAAGATTCTTGGTAGAAGGATCTGTATACACCCCTTGATACGCAAGTAAGGAGGAGGAGAAAGAAATCGGAGTAAGAGGGAGATGGGAAGGGAGTCGCGCAACAGCAGGCTCACAACAACAATCTCAAGTAAATCGGAGGGAGATGTGAAGAGAGTCGCTCAACAGCGTGCTCAGGACAATCTCGAGTAGATCGGAGGGAGATTAGAAGGGAGTCGCTCAACAGCGGGCTCACGACAATCTCTGCGCTGGGGGGAAGGCCTATCGCTCAACAGCAATGTCGTCTGGCTGTAACCGGTCAGTGGAGGTGCTGATCGGGCGGAGATAGGCTCTTAAAGTATACGCCAACGTGTGAGTTATAAGGGCTCTATAACCTGTTGTTACTCTAAAAATTGACCAAAGGTATATGATGTTAAAATTTAAAGAGATGTGAGCATATCGCGAGATTGCTCTGTTACTGTGTATTTTACTGTATTCAACCGGTATCCCTGTGTTAGTGTTGTATGTAGGGATGTCTAAACCGGTCGTCGATCATGTGTAATTCGTCATAAGACAGAGAACACATGATATGACCTAAATGTCTGGATACTCTAAGTCATTTTTATCTCAGGAGGAGTATAAGTAACTTTTCAAGTGTAGAATGGATGTAACCGCTGTAGAATGTACGTAAGTAGGGTACGTGTATTTTTGACCGACAGCAGCACAAGCTGGGTTGCGCTGGGAGAAGAAATGTTCGAGCCAACGGAGTGGTGCTGCGTTGGAGATTCTGGTATCACCATACTTCATTCCGACGATTTTTACTTTTTGCTGTGTGTTTGTGTGTGAGAGATTTTTTTTGTTGCGAGGTATACTTTTCGCTGTGTGTGTGTGTGTGTGTGTGTTTGAAGAAAGAAAGAAAAATCGATACTTAACCTGCGAGATCTAGTGCAGTAAATATAGAACAATGAAGAATAATTTGATTTTCTTAATTGAAATAAGAAGGTTAAGTAAATAAATCGCGCGTTGCGCGCGTTTTGAATATAGAATAACAAAGAATAAGCGCGCGCAAAGCGCGCGATATAGCCCTTATTATTTAGTTAACGTTCTCAACTTGTGATACAGTGAGATCTTTCATGTACCGGTGATTTCATGTACTGGTGATTTCATGTACCAGTGATAGTGAGATTTTTCATGCGTACTACGAAGTACGAAGTAGATAATTTCTGGTATTGAATTTGTGTAGATTTCTACAACTGTAGCTTTCTACACCATTTTTGTACGAGATAATTTCTGGTAACGCATTTGTGTAGCATTCTACAACAGTATACACTCCGTCTAGAAGGTTACGTTGTCAACTCTTAGGGTTAGTGTGTTTAACGTTCAACTAAAAACTCCACCAATTGCACGTAGGTATTTTCAGGAGTCCATAATAAGAGAGGGGTGCGACACGACGAGTTTCCACTGAAACCATGATAGGAGGATTTTGGAAAAAACTTCCCCACCTAAATTTTTAAAATTATGTTTTTACTAAATAATGCTAGTAAAAAGGACAGTGAAACACCTGATTCCCAAAGGTACTTCCAATCACTTTCTGACCTTCATATTACATACACACCTTCCTTATACTCTTGAGAGACACATAGCAAGTGGTGTTTGGCTGTATTGTTCATCTGTGGCGTTCTTGACAAGCAAATGTGGGGTGACCACCAAAAATGGTTCAACAGTCTGTCTGTCATCTGTTTTTGCTGGTCAGTCCCACCAAAAATGATTCCAAACCCACAAACAGTCTGTCCGTTGTCCATTTTCGCTGATCAGTCCCACCAAAAATGATTCCAAACCCACAAAAAGTCTGTCCACCATCCGTTTTCGCTGCTTTTTTCTCACAATATCTTGTGCTGTCTCTCTCTTTAATAAATACAATTCTGTGCATAATCAGCCCAAACAAACTGAATATTCAGCTTCCTCACAAAAAGCTGGTTTAGAATGAACCCTGTAACTCATTTTAATATTGCTTTTTGATTGAGTTGCTATCATTTGAAAGTGTAGTAGTTTTACTAGCATTATGAAGTAAAAACAGACTTTTTAAAATTTAGCTGGGGAAGTTTTTAACAAAATCCTCCTATCATGGTTTCCAGGACCCCCATTTTTTTCTTCTAGTATCATGCAGCGAAAACGGATGACGGACAGACGGCGTGTCGCACCCCTCTCTTATTATGACTCCTGGGTATTTTAGGCTACCATGAGCATCGTTGAATAGAAAAAGTGTGTCGTAACAAACAACAAATGCAATCGTTCTTACGGTCAATTGATTTAGTGAGCAAGATCATTGTTACAGTTCAATCGGCCTTGCCGATGTCGATCGACAGGTTAATTACTTGTCGGAAATTACTCGTCGTATCGTGTAATTTCAAGCATACAAAACACATGTAATTCTTAAGACACAAAACACACGCAAAACCATCTTCGATCGGTCTTTTGTTACCGTATAATTCACCGTGATATTCTCATTGAATATCACATGTGATTGTACCTTATTATGTAGAATTAGTACTAGGTTGTACATAGATTTTAGGGCATGATAGTGTTTTATAGTTGTTAATTCTTCGAAGAGTGAGCTGATGGGAAAAATCCCGCTAAGAGGCAATCCACTAAAAGCGCCGGCAATTATTCATTGAGAAATAACCTTACGAATAAGGTTATTTGCCCTTATGACTTTTCGTGTGATACGCCCGCTGTACAAATACGCGTTCCACGGTGGATTCTTTTTAGTCCCCTTCAGTCGTAAATCCAATCGTTAAGCGGCTGGATTCTATGACTTAACCTATTCACCGTGAGTCATTGTTGTGTTTTGAATACCAATCTGTATCCAGTCAACTATCAGAGGCCCTATCAGTTGGGGCGGCGTTTTGCCTTTCATTCTGGCTAGTATCATGGCGTTTTGCCCTGATCCTTGCCCGATTGATATATATTGTTTCATGGATCAAATTATCCATCTTCGAAATGCTCATTGCAAATCGATTTATTCCATGATCAAACAAAATCAACTTGTTACTTCGATCGAATGATCGATCGAACATTCCATCGAATGATTGATTCTATCCCTACCACATGCACCGAGAACAACGTTCCCTGAAAACAGCGCCACTCATTAGCTTTGTAAACAAATCAGCAATATTTGTTGAACCTGGTTCCTTTGCAACTCTGATAATTCCTGCTGCAATAGATTCACGCGCTTTGTGGTATGCAATGCTGTTGTGCTTCTTCTTACATGGGCTTTCAGGTCGTGTAACATTCGTGACAACAGAATCATTATCACAATACACATTTGTGCTTCCATCAATTGGAACACCCATCATTCTCAACTTGTACCTTAGACCTTCAACCAATTCGATTGCAATTTTCAATGCAATGATTTCAGATCCAAAAGTTGACGTTTCAACTGTTGTTTGTCTTTTGGAAAACCAAATGATCGGTGCATTATTAATGAAGATAATAACACCAGTATGAGATCTTCTCGTTGCCTTGCATCCGGCATGATCGGCATCAACAAAACAACTCATTGTCACATGTTTTCCCAAAGCTTCCGGCATATCCGCTGGTAAGACCTCAGCAGCACCAGGGTAAAATTCAGACCAGTCACATTTTTGGAATTTACTCTCATCAATGCTTGGTACTGTATCGTCAAAAACCAATTTCGACCTGTTGTACTTTTTCAAATATGCAAATATATGAAACAACTGATTCAAGTGCCCAATCCTTGCTTGTGCCAAATACCGTGACATTAGCGAGACTTGGCATTACAATGTCTAGCCTTCCTAATTCACAAATCCACCTGAGGACTCCAATCAAACCTTGATAGTAGTTTTGCAATTCAGGATTCAATTCTTCTGATATATCAATTTCCGGTCGATAATCATGTGACAGTGGACTGGATGCTGATTTTGGTAGATACTTGTACCCATATTTTTCAGTTCCTAACTCTTGTTCGACTGCTGCAACAGCTTTCGCCGTATACTTAGTGCTTGATAATGACCATCTTGGCTTTGAATCACCTTCAAAGTAGAACTTTCCAATATCTGCTCCCAAATACAGAGTTGGCTCTTCAATAGTATCATCCTTCAATTTGAACTTTCGCTCAATGTTTTCAAGCTGGAATTTTGGATCTTCACCAGAACATAAGATGTCGTCTACATAGGCAATTAGTATTGCCCAGTATCTGGATCCATCTTTCCTAGGTTTCGATTCGTAAGTGCACATCCGGATCTGCTTTGCATGGTGAATATCCAAGATCTCTCAAATGCTGTGTGAGATATGACCTGAAAGATGCACCTGCAACCGGCAGTCCATACAATGCGCGGACTATCTTGCAAGGCCTTCCTGCAAGATGTGGTGGAAAACCATCTTCAGCTCTCGCTTTTAGAAAGTATTTCTCTTTAATCGGGGCTGTCAAATATGCATTTTGAATATCTGCTGAGAGAACCTTCAGGTCATTCAGCGCTGCCAGCAGGAAGAATATTCTTACTGAGTCTCGACTGGGAACCGATGAGTAAGTATTTTCTTTTGCCACTGCAGGAACTTTATGACCATCCCCTACCAATCTAGCCTCCCTTGTTAGTGATCCAAGCTTGATGTCAAAAATCATGTGGGTTGTTATTTCTTTGTGACCGACTGGAATAACATCATCATCAGAAAATTCAAACGCTGCCATATTGTTGGTCATACATTTCTTTGTGAATTGCTCTTTCCCAGTGATCAGTGCCTGTTTTCTTATCAATAGCCAGTGCTTGTTTGATTGAATGTGGCAATTCAACACCATATTTGTGAGTCTTCAACCAATACTTTGCTGTTTTGGCCGCTTTAAGGATCCGATCCTTTCTTCTCAAAATTTTGTGCACCCACCATCTGAATGCTGGTGACTTTTCAAGATTATTGTTGACAGCATATTCAGCTAATTGCACTGGAAATGATTCTTTCACATCGCTTAGCTTACACCATGATTCGGTGCCATCTTTCCAACTGGCGAGAATCCTCCAACCCCTAGTTGTCGGCTTATGGGTTTTCCTGCCATTTTTTGCTATGGTCGTGGCTTCATCATCAGTTAGAGCAGTGTTGTTGCATTCATGATCAATGAGTTCATCTAGTAGAGTGAACATCCTTCCGTCATCATCAACACAACTGTACAAACTCTCTGCAACAATATTTGCCGTGTATTCCTCTATGGTGCCATCAGGTAGTTGCAATTTGTACAGCCTCGTGTCTAGTATGGGATTCTCATTTCTGAGTCCAATTGGTCTGTTTTGCAAGTCTCGCACTCTATCCTTGACAACACACCTGAGTCTTTCATCATTTCTTTCAATGATTACTTCATTCCCCAGATATTCATCTGATTCATCTATATCTTCCACTGACGCTTCTGGTTCAGCCATTTCAAGTTTCAGATCAGGTGATTCCACTGGTTGATCCTCAAATAGCTCCATTTGAGGTTCCGGGTAGTTCTCCTGGAAGAAGGACGCACTATCTTTCACTTCATCACCAATCTTGGATTCAATTGATTTGTCGATTGCTTCCATTCTTCTGAGGATATCTCTATCCCTCCATTCGAATTCTTTGACAGGCCTTATTGAATTTGTAGATATTGGTATTGCTGATTCAGTCAGGAGCCAAAAACAATCACCCCCACCTACCTTATTGCCACAAGGACCCAACCATCGTCCCAACCTTTCAACGCCTCGAGTAGAAGAATCATCTTTATCATAGTAAAACACAAAATCATACCATCATTCTGATGAAGTGTATAGTGCGATATCGGGCCTATAGCCATGGACCAATTCAAATGGAGTTCTCCCCATTGAAGAAGGGTTGCTTGATGCTGTTCTCTGCCTGATGTTTGCGCATAATTCACCACAGAATGACCATAATCTCCTCGGTGATTTCTTCTTCGCTGACTTGATTGTGATTGCACTCCCAAGGTGTCCAATCGCTTGTTCTGCTCAATTTTGAAATGGGCAATGAGGTTGGATGAATGTCTGATGAATATGATTGCGCTTTACAATTGAATTCCAGTGCGTCTTGTAAGTTCTCGGAGATCCTTGTTCGGGAGCACCATCAGAAATCAAATGCTCTGGGATTCCAATTTCATGAATGAATGTTTTCAATCCTTGATGTGCTTGGGATTTGTCCTGTATTGGGATAAATACTTCAAACCCGTTTCCATTTGTAAATATCTGTGCACATTTCTCCTGTCTCATAATACTGGTTGTTCTAGCATGCCACGTATCAGTGTACCAGGTTCCTTGTGCGATTCTCTTGTTCCTGAAGCGCTGTGTAGGCAGCCTCTTCATCAATGGTAATTGCAAATTCCTGAGTGCCTTCTGGGTTGTGACCTTCAATGTCTGCTCAGCTTTCTTGAAACTAATATTCCAAGTTTTGGCTAGGCGTTCACAGTCAACTTTGTTTGGACCCTCAATAGTTATCACTGATGGCCCCCATTGATTTCTTCTATCGAGAGATCTCCTTTCAAGTGGGTTGTCAATTTCTTGCAAGCTAGGGGCTTGTTTTGATTCTTCTTCAGGAGCTTCCATAAAGTCAAATTCTGTATCATCAAACAAGAATTGGTCTACCCTTTGCGCGCTTGAAATATTGGTTACTGAAGAAATTCGATGGACAATATTTCCATCTGTTGCAATTTGGCATTCAGTTAGCATTCTCCTTGTTGATACCTGGTGCACCCTCATCAGTTTGCATTGCTGCATCATGCTTGGATGCCTGTTCTCTAAGCTGGTCTTGGAGAGCGTACCCGTAACATTACTTGTAGGTTCTGTTACAATCGAACTTGTGTCCATGGCTTGATCCTCTTCGGTCGACATGGCTTGAAGGCTAAACTGGTCCCCTGAAATTGGATCTCCATTGTCAATGGCTAACTTGGCCAATCTGAATTTCAGTGAATGTGGATCCCAAGGGGTATCATTTGTTGCAATCAAATGTTGACATTCATCAAGCTCCTTTCTTGTTGGCTTTCTTGTGGGAAAATATGAAATCACATTTCTCATACTCAGTTTGATAAAAACTTTCTTGGGATCATCATCTTCCATTGGCGTTTGAATTGTAATTCCATGCTTGGATCTTGAATCAAACTGACGAGGTGTCTCTTCAACAGAGTTGAAATTACAGTCCCTCACTTGATTCGGGCATATCAAGCTGTTCTTCAATTTGTTCCCAAAGTACAGCGCTTGATGGAACACTATGATATATACTTGGCCTGATGTTGGGTTTGTCCAAGCGGTAGCACAACTTCCAATCGGTATCTTTTTGATTGGCTTGTATTCTTCAGAAAAGGGGGCCACATCAACGTGCGTTGTGATCTGATCAGGATTCAGTAATACCATATTGCTTCCTGCCGCAGTAGTGTCTGCATGTGAGTCTAACTCACAATATCCTTCTTCATTTTCTCCATCATCAAAATCTAGCAGGATATTCATCTTGTATAATGACCTGCTCACCATTTTTAACAATTTGTTTTCTAGTGTCCGGTTATTATGTCATTTTTTAGATTTGGATCCAAAACTGTCACCCGCGCCTTCATTCTCAGCTTCTTTCTTTTTAGTCTCGGCAGACTTGAGATTTCTTTTCTTCTTTGCCTGTCTCATTTGGTAAAGCTCCTGACGCTGTTCTTTTGACATTGTTTTATAAACACTTGTTGGATAGGGCTTGCATTCAACTTTTCCTGTAAACGTTCCAGTTGTCTTCTGCTTTTTGTTGCTGGTTGTGCCCACAGAATACACACTTCTGGAACCTCGTTTATGCTTCCCATTTGCAAGCTTCTTCAATCCAAGTCGATTGGTGAATAGAATCAAACATTCATTGAAGTTGTCACGATAGTCTTTGCTCTCATCAATTGCATCTGCTTTTGCAGCATCAAGTCGCTCATCACTGATTGAATTGATAAAATCCCAAACAAATCTCCTTTCATTGTGATTCTTTTCAAATCTCAGAATTGTTCCATGGAAGGCAGTCCAGTTTCGCTTGTGCTTGTTCCAGTCATAATTCTTAGCATTGCCAGTGTAATGTGAATCTTTCATTTCCTGATAGGTTTTGTTCAGAACCATAGTGATATTGGTATCAGTGTAAGCATGTTGCATCAATGAAATGAAAGCATTTCTAGCATTACCTGAGTTCAGGGCTGTGTTTTGGAAATGTGCCACATATTCCCAACCAGGACCTTTCCTTGTTGCATCACATAACAGCCTCTAGACGACGTTGTTATCTTCATCATACTGGTGACCTGACAAGACGCCACACCTTTCATTGTAGTCACTCCAAGTTGGATAGGTATCTGATGGACTTTGCCCGACTGTTCCAGTCCTGGCTTCATCAGTAACATCTTCCTTTTCTTGAGGTCTTATGACATACAAGATTGGGAAACCTTCAGAGTTGAATCTGTATCTCAAATTTTGTCGAAAGCCTTCCTCCCATTCTCTGAACTTCGTAAGATCCTTCAATTCAGGTGGGGTTGCTTTTTCCTGTGATTTTACACTCGCCTCCATCATCTTGATTCTGAATTGCTGCAATTCCAGATTGTTTGGGTTTGCTTTCCAGTCGATGGCCCTTGGCTTGACTCCAATCAATGGTTGAGATCGAGCCCAACTTGCCCATGTGAGAAGCCTCGATGATAGCCTGTTACCATAGTGGATACTTTTTGGGTTAGGACATTCTGGACTGATAGATTTCAATCCATGCATGAACGATTTGATGCTTTCCTTGTTGAGGTCTGTAATTTCTCGAATATTAGACATCCCTCCCCTCATGATTTCTTCGGCTGATTCATAGTTGATACCAAAATCCATCAAGCTGCTTCTGAAGGCAAGCTGTTCTGGGTTTAGAAATCTACCATTGTTGAACCCGCTGATTTTTATTTTCGGTTGGGACGGCCTCCTTTCGTACCGTTCAGCCCTTAGGTCGACTTCTAGTTGACCTTCGTTATCATCACTGCTATCACCTTGGTTAACATCATCTGGGTTTCTGTGGTGTTTCACTGCATCTTGTATGGCTCTGATCCTTTTCTTTACTTCCTTGTCGATGACTCTTTTCCAAGTTGAGTTCATTTCTGGATCAGTCATAGCCTTTTCCATTACTCTCATGATCCTTCCATCGAACTCTTCTTCACTATCTGGATATTTTTCCGAATCCTCGTCTTCATCAGGATCTTTCGGGTCTTGATCCACCTCCATTTTTGTTTCCTCATTGTAGTCATAGTCATCATCATTTTTTGGATTAGCTCTTGTTCTTCTTGTTGGAGCCATGATGAAGGATGTGATTTCAAATGTTCAAGCTATATTCAATGGAGTTTCGATGGTCGTTTTGATGGTCGTTTCGATCGAATATTCAATCGGATGTGGTATGTGGAGAGAGAATGTAATCGGATCGAGGGATTCGATGTGAGATATGGATATTAATCGTTGGTGACTGTTGAGTGTGTTTTGCTTATCTGTCTGTTTTGTATTTATCCGGATCGAATTTTCGTTCCGGCTTGTATACTTTCTGACTATTCGGATCGAGTTTTTGTTCCGGTTAGTTTTGTGTGTGAGCTTTTGCTGTTTGTTGCAAATCAAGATTGTGAGCTTTCCTGTCCTTTCTCGGGATTTGCTCATTCTGTATTTCTGTGGTGAAAGATTGTTTTCCTGAGAATTTTAGTGTTCTCTTTTTCTTCTTGACCTTTTTCCTTTTGGACCTTTTTCCTCTTCGATCTTCGAGATTTGGTGTTCTCGGTGATCTTTCGCGAGCAGATGTTCTTTTGCAATCTGTTCTTTCGCAATCTGTTTCACCACAGGATACTTCAGGCTCAATCTTCTGGCTCACTTCATTCTTGTTTTCAGTGAAAGATCAGTGTTCTCGAATTGGATATTGATTCCTTTCAACTGATGCCAACCTGGGCGACTCTTTTCTGAATCGTCCAGCCCTTTTCCCTTGCTTGTTTTGCTGGATCTCGTAACCCGGTGGAGCCACCACCTTGGTTCGGTTCTTTGGTCTCTTCTTTCAGGGAGACCGCCCTGGTGTTGGTCTATTCCAGGGCTCCACAAGCAACTGCCCCTTTTACATCCTTGAGGGTTGATGCCGGTAGCTGATCAGGCTATTCGGATTCGTTTCGTTGTCTTCGAGCTCAACTGCGTTTCTCTTTGGGAAACGCCAATCGTCCTCCACAGCTCGTAGAGTGCTGTGGGTCTGATAAACTAGAAAAAGTGTGTCGTAACAAACAACAAATGCAATCGTTCTTACGGTCGATTGATTTAGTGAGCAAGATCATTGTTACAGTTCAATCGGCCTTGTCGATGTCGATCGACAGGTTAATTACTTGTCGGAAATTACTCGTCGTATCGTGTAATTTCAAGCATACAAAACACATGTAATTCTTAAGACACAAAACACACGCAAAACCATCTTCGATCGGTCTTTTGTTACCGTATAATTCACCGTGATATTCTCATTGAATATCACATGTGATTGCACCTTATTATGTAGAATTAGTACTAGGTTGTACATAGATTTTAGGGCATGATAGTGTTTTATAGTTGTTAATTCTTCGAAGAGTGAGCTGATGGGAAAAATCCCGCTAAGAGGCAATCCACTAAAAGCGCCGGCGATTATTCATTGAGAAATAACCTTACGAATAAGGTTATTTGCCCTTATGACTTTTCGTGTGATACGCCCGCTTAGTACGTACAAATACGCGTTCCACGGTGGATTCTTTTTATGAAGTGACGTACTCCCTGCTGCTATCTGTAGCTGTCGCCAACTCTAGCTGCTAAATCTTGTCTTGTCTTTCTATTAGGCAGTCTAGTCTAGTCTAGTCTAGTTCTTTATGTATACTGTTTAATAGTTGATGATAATAATACGGAATACTGTAATCAATACCAAAGTACCGAAGCATTAAATTATTATGAAAAGATGGTAATTCCGTGCAGTAGCCATTTCATTCGTAACTGCAGTAGTGGTATGATATGTGGTTTTACAGGCACGGGGGCACAATTTAGGTAAGTTACGTACATTTACGCTCGGGTTGTTTCCTTGGTCATCTGTTCGTTGGCATCCTCGGTGACCGTCAACAGCTGCCCGTACAAATCGTTGATCTTGACGAAGGAGGATTTCTTGCCCGACAGGTGCCGCTGCTTGTTGTTGGCCGAGTGATAGATGAGCTGCTTGGAAAAACCGGCCGGATCGAGGCTGACCAATCGCTGCATGTTGCAGGCGTGCCGGGCCGTGAAGAGATTCAGACCACCGGACCAATACTCGACGTTGCGGGGATCGAGGCCGTCCTGATGGATGAAAAAACGAATGGACAAGGAAAAATGAAACGAAAGTAATGAAGGGAACCGTAAAAACGAAGTGAAACCATGATCGTTTGTACAATCGTGAGAGGACGAAGGCGTGAATCTACTAAATAGGACCAGCAGTGTACATTCTGGTCGGCTCGACGCGGCCCAACGTTTTGCAAGCAAACAAAAATGGTTGTTTGGTTTGGTTTGGTTTGGTTTGGTTACTTACAAAATTGTAGTGTGGAGAATCGAATGGGGGCAAAAATCCTGCGAACGTGGGAGATTGAATCGAATCGAATAGAATGGAATCGTATCGAATGAAAATCGAAGTAAGTTGTGAAAGTTTGTTCGAAAGAGGAACCAAAGGCAAATCCACCCACCCATCCACACATACATACAAGCTAGCTTAGAAACAAAGCCAACAACAAAGCCAACAACAACAAAGCCAACAAACAAACACAAACAAAAACACTCACCCCCCAGACAGATCTCCGTGTGCCACTCCCATATCTGTTGCCGCGTGCCCATCCATCCCCCCTGGTTGTTGATGTATTCGAAGGCTCCCGGTGCCGGCCGCGTCCTGGGTCCACTGCCACGCCCACTGCTTCGGTTCTTGAAGTATCCCTTCGTCCCGCTCCAGTAATCCGCCATGGTCAATCCCTTGTCGCCGGTCCGTTCCCGGGGTCCCCTCAGGAGTGCCATCCAACCGAGGTCGTCTCCCATGTGGCGGACCCCCAGTGCAACGATCTTGGGGAAAGGAAAGGGGGGGGGGGGGGATGGGGTAGGTTGTTCGGCGGAGCGGAACGAATCGAATTTCATTGTATTGTATTGTATTGCATTGTATTGGAAAGCGGGGAAAAAGAAAGAAAGAAAGAAAGAAAGAGAACTCCGTGAGACTAGGAATGCGTTTTTGTTGCCACCGGTGCCCGGCACACCGCACGCCGCACGCCGCACACATCAAATACTGCCTAAACCATACACAACAACCATACACAACAACCTCTACTATACATATCACACAACACGTAGTAGTAGTAGTAGTAGTAGTACACCAGTAGTAGTAGTAGAAGTTTCACCAGTACTCACGTTGGTCTCCCACAGAAACAATTGGTCCGATGTCGGTGCTTTTGGTCGGGTCGGTGCCACCGCAAAATCCTCGAGGTGACAGCACGGTTTGGCGTCGATGCTGATGCCGTCGATGCCGTCGCCATCGCCTTGCTTTGCAAACAACGAGGAGGAGGAGGAGGAGGAGGAGGATACCGGCACCGGATCGAGCTCGGTTTGCGTCCCGTACGTTGACGGATCCAGCAACACCTCGACCCGCATCAATCCTGGATACGATCGTTTGAGCTGGTCCTTGGTGAGACTCCCGTAAAAGGATTTCAGCTGCTGCTCCGTTGTTGCCGTGGACGGTGCTGTTTCCCGCATCTCGTAGAGCGTTTTGGTCACGTCGAGGTAGTGCTCGATGGTGTCCCCGCTCAACACCATGTCGTCCTCGAAGTTGCAAAACAGATCGTATCGGAACAGGTTGTCCTTGATTACGAACCGGTGCTGTCGCGCCAACGCCAGGGTGTTTTCCCACAGCTTACCGTTCGGATCGTCCCGTTTCATCGGATCGTACGAGATCGGTGCGGCGTTGTCCCAAAACGTCACGTCGATGACGTTGCTGTTGTTGTCGTTGTTGGTCGCAGCGGCCGCGTCTCGGATCATTTGAACGACCATGTCCTTCCGTGTCATCTCGTAGTGAGAAATGATGCAGACGTCGACGTGGTATCCCTTTTTTGTCATGGATCGGACGCCCTGTTGGACGACGGGAACCAACAGGTTTTTCAAGCGATCAAAGCCCTGGCGGAATGTGTGAAATGCGAACAAAGCATAATAATAATACAGTATGTGCGTGTGTATATTGGCATACAACAACACGAAACGAAACGAAACAAAATGAAACAAAACGAAACAAAATGTGAGAAAGCATGCCAGGAATTCTTGCTGCAGCAAGGATGGATTTACCACACCACACCACACCACATCCCATCATTTCACGGTACGTACCTTGGTCGTTGCTCTCGTTCCCTTGTCGTATTCGGTAAGCGTCGTGACGGTGTAGAGGATTCGAAGAGGCTCTTGTTGTTGTTGTTGTTGTTGTTGTCCCTGTTGCTGCTGCTGCTGCTGCTGCTTATTGCCTGCTGCCTTGTGTTTGTCGTCGTGATCGGCGTCGTCGTCTTCCGGTTCGTCTGGGTCGTGTTGATCGTCCAGGGGGACAATATCGTCGTCCTTGTTCTTCTTGTTCTTCTTCTTCTTGTACTTGTTCACGGTCTCTGCGTTTGCAACCTCTTGCTGCTGCTTATTGCCTGCTGCCTTGTGTTTGTCGTCGTGATCGGCGTCGTCGTCTTCCGGTTCGTCTGGGTCGTGTTGATCGTCCAGGGGGACAATATCGTCGTCCTTGTTCTTCTTCTTCGTCTTCTTCTTCTTGTACTTGTTCACGGTCTCTGCGTTTGCAACCTCTTGCTGCTGCTTATTGCCTGCTGCCTTGTGTTTGTCGTCGTGATCGGCGTCGTCGTCTTCCGGTTCGTCTGGGTCGTGTTGATCGTCCAGGGGGACAATATCGTCGTCCTTGTTCTTCTTGTTCTTCTTCGTGTTCACGGTCTCTGCTAATCTCCGCCGCAGCGTTCGTTTCCGCACAGCCGGCGTTTCCGTTTCCGTTTTCGTGTTGGTGGTTGTGGTTGTTGTTGTTGTTGTTGTTGCTGCTGCGTCTGTCGTTCTTGTTGTTCTTGTCGTCGTCACAGCAGTTGTTGTTGTTGTTGTTGTTGTTGTCGGTTCCAGATCCAGATCCAGATCTAGGCACAGGCACAGATTCAGACACAACAGGCACAACAGGCACAGACGCAGGATCGCCACGAGACGCTGCGGCAGAAAGAAAGAAGAGGACTTTTGCTTTCCCAACGACAACATCATGATAATGATAATAATGGATGATGGATGATGGATGATGATGAACAGATGATGATGATGATGAACGAGTCGGTCGGTCGGTCGGATGAATGAATGAATGAAACGATGGACGAATCAATTCAATTCAATCCAATCCAATCCAATCCGTGCGGTACGGTGATTGTTGTGTGCGTTGTGCGTGCTTTCTGAGACAAATAATCCCGGAATTTTTGTTGCTGTTGCTGTTGCTGTTCTTGTTCTTGTTCTTGTTCTTGTTGTATCCCCTTCTACTGTATTGTATTGTATTCTAATCTTACTGCTGTTGTACGAAACAATGGATTGTGCACCGTCCCGCACTCTCTATTAGACTATTTTCTCAATAATTCATCTAATTACGGTACGGTACAGTAATCTTAGTCGTACCAGTACCGTACCGTACTACGAATGGCGGGACGGATATCCGTAAACTGCCGTACCGTACCGGTACGAATAGTACGGTATCGTACGACGAGTACCTGTAGGTTTTGTTTCTTGATCGATTCGATTCGATTCACTCATTCATTCATTCATTCATTGTTCATTTATTCCTTCCACCGTTGGTACGGTACGTACCGGTATTACGTACTCGTAATCACCGGCACTACCGTATGTCTCAGCTGTAACTGAAAGTACTCGGTCATTACCGTTCGCTACCTACGTACGCACCAGTCATACGATACGATACAAGCACGATACTATTCGTAGGATTCTTCGTACCGGACGTACCAATACAGACTTGTACCGGTAATCTTGCTTCACGAGGTTCGTACCGGGAGGTACGTACGGTACGTACCGGGACTCAGGAGTCATAATTATACGTACCGGTATTCGTAATACGGAGTAAACAATAATAATGACCCAAAAATTCTTGGTTAGAAAGGCACAAACAACACCGAACTACAACGGGTACTCGTACGTACTTGTTGTACAAATAGTACCGTAATTACGTACGATACGAATACAACACACACACACACACACACACACACATGCACCGCGATTTGATTTTGATTTTGATTTATCTTGTCGTCTTGTCTTGTCTTGTCTTGTCTAGACTGGGCCGACGAAAATAACCGTAATTTTTCGTCGAGTGAGAAAGGCATATTGGGTGATTCCCGAAATACTTTTTTGTAACGTACATAAACTTCTGTTTTTAGTATTTCGGGAATGAAATTTTTGTGCATACTGTTTTTGGCGGGAAAGTGCATAAATCTCATTTTGGAATCTGGAATCTGATTACATGGACAATAATATTAGCCAAATTTGTCTTCTTCATACGATTAAACATGTGGGTTTAATCCGTTCAGATTTTTCAGTGACGTTCAGATTTTTCAGTGACTTCACGACCAAATTTTTCATTTTCACCTAGTACTGTACGGTACTCACCATCTCAGCAACTCAACGTTTCGACTCAACCGACGATAGGTACTACTCAACCGACAACATAACAAATAGTTGCCCATCCGTTGAATATGTCACTCGAGTTGCTCGTTTGCTTGTATCTTCTAGAAGATGAGGAGGAGGATGATGACGATGATGATGCTGATGACGCAGAAGAAAGGCGTCGAAGAGATAGGAGAACACCAAGGATAGCCCTACACCGTCATTCCGAGTCTCCCTTTCTTTATCTATTCAACTCTGGCAATGATCAGGCTCTTCTCAACTGCTGTGGTGTCGACCACACAGTCTTTAGAGAGCTTCTCGGTCTATTTGAACCAACATTTGATAGTTACACAGTTGATAGATACACCGATGCTGTTCGGAAAAGGAAGGTTAACGCTAATGGAGTGTGGTGTGGAAGAAAGCGTGAGGCAAACGCGACTTGCTGTCTTGGTCTAGTACTTCATTGGTTTAGAACACGAGGATCCGTTGCAAGATCTGTGTCGATGGCATTTGGACTCACCTCTACTGTTATGTACAAATGGTTGAAGTTCTCCAGAAAGGTTCTTTTGTTCGTATTGCAGTATCGTCCAAAGGCAATGATTAGACCTCCAACTGAAGAAGAACTGGAGGAATACATCAGCGCGATTGGTGCCAAATACCCAAGACTAAAAGAACGCCGTGTCTGGGGTGCCGCCGATGGACTCAAAGTCAAAATTCAGCAGTCTTCCAATTGGTTGATTCAGAGCCGGTATTACAACAGCTGGGTCTGCGACACTTATGTCAACAGTGTCTTTGTCTTTGCTGCCGATGGGAGAATTCGTATTTGCTGTTACAACTGCCCGGGTACCTGGCATGACAGCACGATCGCCGATCATGGTGTTTATGATAAAATAGAAGAACTGTTCGTCAAGTTCCAAGCTATGGTTTGTGTTGACTCCGCATTTAGGGTTGCCACAGGTAGACACCAATGCCTTGTCCAAAGTTTGCAGCATGATCCGGATACCCTCGAGGCTATTCTGTTGAACAGAGAAGCAACGTCCCTTCGACAGTTATCAGAGTGGGGGATGCGAATGATCCAGGGGCAGTTTCCGCGATTGAAAGACAGGCTCCTATTGGAGGCGTTTGGCAATAGGAAGGTCATTTTGAACTTAATGATGCTTCTGTACAATTACCAAACAAGTACCATTGGTCACAACCAGATCCTGAATGTTTTCATGCATAAGAAGGACGGATACTTCTCTTACGACGACAACCTACCGGAAGATGCCACCGGCCTCTTCGACCGTTGAGCCGTTGAGCAGTTCGCCGTTGCAGTTCGCATTCGAATTTCGCTTTGCGTTCGCTTTGCGTGGTTGAGTAGATTGTCGATTCCGAGTAGATTGTTGTTGAGTGAGACCATGGTCGATACGGTTGATCCGTCGATCGGTCCAAAGTGGATTGTCGGTTCTCCACCATGGTCGATTGCTGGTTGATTAGATTGCAAAGTGTAGAAAATGATTAGTAGCTTTTTAATTTACAAATTAGTAGTACTAGCTTTTGCTGTAGAGGATTTGGACATAGCTTTCGCTGTTGGTAACTTTTGGAATTATGAGCTTAGAGCTTGCTGGAAAGATACAAGTAGTTTATACGTGTATCTGGAGTAGTTTCGATTGATCTGCTGATCCGGAGTAGTTTTGCTTTTGGTGTCCGGGTTCGAAAAAACTGCACGACTTGTCAAGAGGGGTTCAACTCCTTAAGAGGGGTTCAACACAGCGCTGGACGGGTTAATCCCATCAGTTCTACCATACATGGAAATGGGAATCGAAATGGGAATCGACGTGGGAATCATTGACTCCTATCGATTTGATTCCAACTGATTTGAGACTTTCATGTACTCCCACCAACTTTACGATTGCAGGAGATATTACTAGTAATTGCTAGTAGTTGCTAGTAATTCATTATTTTTACGAGTAATTCATTATTTCATTTTCTTGGCAAGTTGCAAAGCTCATAATTGGAATTCTTCCAAAACCAAAAGCAACTTCTTGTTAATCTACCACTACTAACTAATCTACTAATCTGAATCTACTACTACTAATCGTAATCTTCCAATCGACAATCGACAATGGTGGTGGTACTTTCCAAAGAAGAAAAGACAAATGTTTTTCGCTCTCTGTTAGCCAAAGCGAAAAGAAAAGACCGAGCCACAACCCAACGTGAATACAGGGAATTGATTCTTTATCACCGGCACGAGCTTCGTCAACACCGAGAAGAGATTCAAGAGCTTCTTAAGCTTCTTCAACCGACCAATGCAGAACTGCTTGTTATTAATGGAGTCGCCTTTCCCAACCAATCTAATGGTAATGATTTGTTTGGCGATTCTGATTCCGATTCCGATTCTGATTTTTCTGAACCTACGCCGGATGTTCCTGCTATTTTTCCGGATCCTCCTGCTCAACCTACACCGAATGTTCCTGCTATTAAACAGGAACCACCAGACTCTTAAGTGGAGTCGGCCGGGGGGGGAACCGAGTTGGAGTTGTTGGGATCGCCGGGCTGCGGGGGATTTGAGTTGGAGTTGGAATTTGAGTTGGAATTTGAGTTGGAGTTGGAATTTGAGTTGGGACGAAGCCCGTTTAGGAATATGGTGGCAACGTCTACTATGGCGGCCTTCAGCGATTCCAAGGCAGCCTCTCTTTGTTCCCTTTCAAGCCGTTGATCCTCTATTCTTTGTTCCCTTTCAAGCCGTTGATACTCTATTCTTTCTTCCCTTTCAAGCCGTTGATACTCTATTCTTTGTTCCCTCTCGCGCTCGGAATTCTCTCTCAAGAAATCAAGAATTTCCTGGCGTCCGTTGGTGCTGTTGCTGTCGGTGGTGCTGATGTTGGTGGCATTCCTGCGGTACTGTCTCTTTGATCGCGGAGTGCTGGTGGGAGAAGGGGAAGCACGCGTGGCTGGAAACCGTTGAGATGAAGAAGAAGAGGAAGCTGACCGAGACCGAGAGCGCGGAACAACAATTCTTGGTGGTACGTTTATGGGAGTCGTTGGTGTATTGTTTATGGCAGTTGGTCGTGTATTGAGTTCTGGTTCTTCTTGGGTTGGTTGGGAAGGTTGACGAAGCGGCGGTTGTGTTGGCTGGGTTGGCTCCTCCGTTGACTGTTGGGTTGGCTCCATTGACTGTTGGGTTGGCTCCTCTGTTGACTGTTGGGTTGGCTGAGTGGTTGTTTGTGAAGGTTGACCGAGTGGTATCGGAGGAATGTTATCATCGTCAGTGTCGTCATCCTCCTCCTCCTCCTCACCACTACTTATGTATTCTTCGTCTTCCATGTTGTTCTGGTATCCTTCTTCCATTCCGTATGGCTCTTGTCCATCACCAACTCCTTCCTTGCACTTAATCAAATACTTAACCCTCTTCGCCAACTTCACGTCCTTGGGGCAATTTGGATCCCCGGTAGGAATTTGTTTCCGATATAGACCGTTGTATTTCCTACGGAGGTTCTCAACACTTCGATTGGTATCAGGGAAGTTGTCATTATGGATTAGGCCGACTTGCGCCCAATCCTCAGGACCAACAGGAAGGATTGCTTTGAGGGTGTATAGAAATTCCATGACTTCTCTTCTGCTGTAGTTTCTTTTCCCGGACCTTTTTCTTGCTGTCTTCACCATCGTCGCTTCGATATAAAAATTATGTCCGGAGCTGAAGAATATGTATCTCTTCCTCCGTCGTTGTCACATAGCAGCAACAACAGCAGATAAACCATTATTAGTGATTCGGTTTGGTTGTTGTGGTGCGTTGGACAATATTTTGTACTACTATTTTATACTAATACTACTACTCGTACTGAAATCAGCCAAAATTGGCGATCTGATCCGTTGGAGGATGTGTGATTAGTCCGTTGGGGGACTGACAAAAATTTCAGTCAGGAGTTCCGTTATAAAAAAGTGTAACGCTACAAATCATAGTCGACGTGAGCTCACGTCGACTATGATTTGTAACATTACGGCTGGTTAAGTAGAAAATTTCGTGTTTATGTAGTACATAAAAGTATTTCGGGAATCACCCATTCCGCCCCAAAAAAATAGTCACATACCGGTACGGGTACGGGTACGAGTACGTACTCGTACTCGTACTCGTAGTTGTAGTTGTAGTTGTACGGTACTCGTATCGTAGGGTACGGACGCTGATCGTGTCTGTATCGTACGTATTTACCGTACGTACCGTACTACTAACTGAACTTATTTTTTGTTACCTGCTATCACTCACTACATTCGTGATAGCCTCAGTAGCCAGCCTACTTGTAGTACTGTATGTGCAATGCTTGTAGTTCATGGGTGTGTTGGTGGGTTAAGCAAATGCTAGAGGGGGAGCCGGGAACTCCAGCCTGTTGGTTGTTTTGCAGGCTGTAGTCCGGTCCCTTAGTTTGCTGTGCCCCCACACACCGGCGCACAGCCTGGCTTAACAGCTTGGGCAGTTAAGCCTTTTGCTGTTAAGCCTTTTCTGCCATTGGGCCACAAGCCACAGGGTGGGAGCGAGATGGAGACTGGACCTGGAAGGGACATGGAGGCCAGACTGCGAGGGTGGGAGATTCCCCAAGAGGAATCAGAGAGAGCTGCCAGGGGGAGTGGGGGCGGCAGTCGGCACCCACTCTTCTGGCAGGAAGGAGTATGTTCCATTATTGAACATTACCGAGGCAAGGTTCTTGAAAATGGGGAGGGACTGTTGATGGAGGTACCTCATCATGCAATCACTGTGCCATCTTGCGAGGAGCTTGATGACATTAGAATCACATTTGCCCTGTAGCAAGGCCATAGCGCCTCCCGCGCGAAGGGAGCGAGCAGAGATTGCTGCAGGGGAGATGCCTGTGGTATGGTAGAGGGTCTGGGCATAGACTCTCATGGAGGAAGTGACAGTTACTGCGCGAACGAGGGTGAGAACTCCCTTGTCAAAGTAGCTGGCCAGCTTGAGGGATGGGCTGAAGGGGTGGGTGCTAGTGCAGCAGCGTTTGAGATGGAGTATCTGGCGAGCGCACGCTGCTACAGGGCAGCAGAGGGAGTCACCACTTCTGGCATGAGCCACTACTTCACCCTTGTCCCCATTCTTCTGTGTGGTGAAGGTGAGGGTAACAGAGGTAGCAGCAAGGAGCTCGTGTTCAGGACCATCATGGTGGACGGTTCTGGAGCCCAGGTAGAAAGAGACCTCCCGGAGGTGGAAGGCTTGATCATCCCTGGTAGTACCAGTGTACTCGTCAGGTCGGAGGCAAAAGAAGAAGGCTATGCAGATCATGTTGGCAATAGCCTGCCTGGAAGGGGAAGGGGAGTCATGGTATGCAAATCGCAGCGCATGCATGACAAGGGTGATTGGGACGGGTTTGACCCGGCAAGGGGCTGGGTCAAGTTTGGCATAGGCCTTGAACTGGGCAGTTAGCCTGAAGTCAAGACTGCCGGTTGAGTTGGTTCTGGGGTCTTTGGCCCCCAAGCGGGCCAGCGTCTGGCCCACTGACCTGAGGGTGTCCGATACTGTGCGAGATCTGATGGGCTGGCGGCTATATGAGAGTCGGCCATCATGGAGGCGCTGGGCAAAGACTTGGAGGATGGGGATTGGATCTGTAACAGAGTGGAGGGTTGGTTCAAAGCCTTGAGACAAACAGAATTGAACCCATTGATTCCAATGGGCATCCTTGCGCTTGGCATAGAGCTCAGTGACTGAAGCGCACATGGTCTCCTGGATAGAGCCAAGGTCAGAGCAGAATGCATGGGAGGTTTCAGGGGACATAAGATCCAAGGCAAGTCCTGGGGGTAGGTGGTGTTGAAATGATGGAGAAGGGCAGTGTCAGAGAGGTCAGAGCGAGAGAGCAAATCAGCTAGGTGATTCACCGGTCCAGGGATGTAATCCCTGAGGGGGACATATTGGTGGAGACGCTGGTGTAGGGACTGAATGCGAAAGAGGTAAGCGGCAGGGCCGGTGGTGGTGGTGGCGCCTTTGCGTTGCCAATAGACAGCTGCGGTGTTGTCGTAGCAGTTGTGGGTGGTTCTGGATTGGACACAAGCAGCTTGTGCAAGGATGTCATTGTGGGCAATGGAACCAGCTAGCTCAAGGTCACTGTTGGTGATGGTGCCACTGGGGTTGTCAAAGGTGACTAGTTGGGTGGAGACCCACTTGGGGAATGCATGCCTCCAAATGATGGGCTGCACCGCGCCAGTTGGAAGGGGGACAAAATGAATGCCCCCCATGCCCAGACCAGAGGCATCACAAGCGCCCATGGTGGCAGGGAAAGGATCTGGCACCAGTTCCGCAATGGAAGTAGGCCTGTTGGATAGATCATTGGCCAGCCATTGGAAGTCTTGAAGGAAGCTATGGACGCGCTTTGTGAGCCGGAGGCGCTGCCTGCCAGGTTCCTGGTGTCGGAAGGCTTCTTGGAGGATGGAGAAGAGGCCAATGGCGCCAGGGATGGCAAGGGCCATCAATCAGAGTTCCCCCAGGACTTGGTGCCATTGTTTGATAGGAACATGGCGCTGGTGGGGAGAGATGGAGTGTAAGATCTCCTGTAGCTGGGATACTCGATGGGGAGGAAGGCTGATGGTTTTGTTGATGGAATCAATGAGCCAGCCCAGGATGACTTTCTTGGTGGTCCACCTGGCGTCCCCTTGGCGCATTTTCTTGAGGGAGGCTGGTTCCTGTCTGAAGGGAGTGTCAGAGGCATCCAGGGGCCGGAAGACTTTGTCTAGAGACTGGAAGAGCACCCTCTTGATGGCGCGTTGGGTCCATTGGTTGCCTTGCGCAAGGCCACAGAAGTCATCCACATAGACATCCCAGTATCGCACCGGCTTCTTGCTGGGAGTGGTACTATGAGGAGTGGGCACCTTAGGGGCAGTAGCAGGAGGCGTGTGCGCCGTTGGTGCAGGAGGCATATCTGGGGGAGCCAGAGGCGCGGTGGGCGTGGCTTCAGAGGGGAGATCCAGTCGATGGGGTGTGATCCTGACCTCTGCCAGCCCTGTGGAGAGGGTGGCATTGGCCAAGTCTGCAATGGTTTCTGTACAGGCACAGAAGTTCGGTGGGCTGGATTTCCACCCCATGGGGTTGGCGAGGGGGATTCCAATGAGGGGTGGCTCGCCCTTTCTGGAAGGGAACAGCACTCCTAGCTTCATGGTGTCTTCTGGTTTCAACTGGACCCGGTAGAATCCATCCGCGAGGTCAATCTTGGACATATAGACTGGGCCAAACTATTAAATTCCTTTCGTGTCTAGGTTGGTAGAGGTACGAGATCGGAAATAATGAGATCTCGAGAATTACCGGGCTCATTCTTACGGTCGAGTTCGATACTCCACAGGAAGAGAAGAATCGACGTCACTCCAATTTGATACTTAGTACTCAAAGAACGAACGCACATTAGAGGTTCGCACATGCAATCTCTTGTTAAGTGTGCTGTTTTCAAGAAAAGACAGCAGAGGTTCGAAGCGCTGCTCACAAACTTGTTTCTCTGCTGCACAAAATACGCGTTGTATTAGCAGCAACGCGATATTTTCCCGTAAAACGGTATTTTTGCCGTATATTTGTAACAAAGTGCTGTATTAGCGGCAGCACGCTTTAAAGCGCTATCTTGCTCTCCAGCAAGCTGAAGCGCATTCTTTTAGATTATTTGATTATTCAACCTTAAACCTTGCGTCGGACGTTCTTGCGTCCTACTGTAGAACTACAAGCCTAAGATCTAACTGACTGAGCCCACCGGTAGTCAGAATAGATCTGATTGAACGCCGAGCCGCTCAATCGTAGTGGATATCAGAGAAATATTAGACCACAAACAGACCGGCACCTCAACCGGCCTGCAGCCACAGCTCCTGTTGCTCTTCTTTGCCTTTGGATTGAATCAGTTCAACAGCCAGTTTCAAAAGGAAAATAACAGATTAACAGTCGCAAGCTTGTTGAAGCTTGCAAAAGAAGAAGACGACAGCAGATCATCGATCGACTCGACTACGGACGACGATTGATAGTTCTCTGATCTGATTACAGCATAACGAAGACACAAATCGGACAAGCCGAAGTCTTTAATAGAAGCCCATTGCATCGGACACGCCGATAGCAATCCCCCCATCCAAGGACCGCATTTCAAGTTCTCCGGATTACATTTATTTCCGCGTCTACACTCCACGGTGGCGGACGACGATTGATAGTCCTCTGATCCGATCACACAACAATGCCCAACATCCCGGCTGCCGGCAGAACGAGAAGCAGGTCAACAGGACGATTCCAAACACTCCAACCTGGGAGCGCCGCAACCACCCCTCGCTTGCCCACAACTGACACGGTGGAAACCGGCCAACAGAACAATCCAACCCAAGGTGATGAGGAGAATACATCTATCGCGGACCTCTTTCCATCATTCGACCAACCACTAGCCACCTTCCTGCATGATTCCTTCGATGTCCCAAAGGAGTCCCACAGCACCTTATGCGAGGCACTCATCGCTGGACAGTATAGGACATGGTTAGATTTTCTGTACATCGAAAATATTGGTGATCTTGCCTACCTCGAGAGAGGAACAAGAACACCACTCTATCGGCACGTACAGATGACCCTACAGAGAGTCATTGATTTTGGACAACACCTCACAGAAAAAGGACTAGACTGGGAAGATAGGAACCATTATACCAAGGATGCCTTTAAGAATTACTGTCGCGGGATTGTCAGAGCCCGAAGAGAATCTGGAACTGACATTGAGACATCAGCTCGCAACAGCACATCTCAACGGCAACAAGAAAGGTCCTCCAAACCCATCGACCAGCTGAGATACGAATCATGGACTAAGAAATCAAGGGACGAAACCACATTTCCAACCCTGCAAAATGACGCAACGTTTGAGAGATGGCTTGTCAAATTCAAGGCCAAGCTGGAAACATCTGACATAGATACTCGTACCTTCCTTGATCCTAGTTGGCCTGATGTACCACTCATCGGGTATGAGAAGGCCCTCCATGACAAGCAGTGTGCATTCTTCTGGACTCTTGTTCTACATGCCCTCCAGAGTGACCTCTCCTACTCCTGTGTGCTCAGCCATACCACCTCGAGAGACGGCAGACAAGCTTTCTTTGACTTCGTTGCACTACATGACAGGTCCAAATCCAAAGTATATGATACCTCCATTGTGATGCAGCATCTATTGGACATTGACTTAAGGGTATGGAAGGACACCAAAGTCAAGTTTATCACCCAGTGGTTTGCCCAGCTAGAACACCTCAACACGCTGCGAGATCCACAACGGCCACTTGATTTTGACACTGTCAAAACACACCTCTGCAAGGCCTGTAGTAGCAGCTTCCAGCTCAGCGAACAATTCTGCAAAGTTGATGATCCCCCTGCAGCCCAGGATATGATTAAGTTCAGACAGCATGAAGCTGTCGCTATCAGCGAATTGAAAAATATCCTCCTCCTTGCAGCAACCAGGCTGGATTCCCAAGCATCACTGTCACAGCCCCGCAGTCGGACGTCTGTTAAGGCCAACACCCATGATTTCTCTTCTGTGACGCAGTCCACATATTCTGGCATCACTGATGACTCGGCATCATATTTACCTCCTATTGATTTTGATGGTGACTGTCAGGACTATGCTGTTTACAAGGCTGGAAGAACCCCAGACCCAACCACAAGGCTACCATCTGCAGTTTGGAAAACTCTCTCTAAGCAAGGCATGAAGCATTGGCTTGGCTTCACAGCTGATGACAAGAAGCGACTAGTTGCTTGCCTCAGGCCCGAGCTCCTTGATACAGCATTACCACCGGACCCCAATTCCAGCAAGCCGATCACACGTCGGGCTTATGAGCATCATACTGATGAGCAGGTCCCCTCACCCAATACTGAGCACGTCCTATCGCCTGCTGACGAGAGCTCAGCCAGATCTGCGTTCCATGCATCACTTGGTGTATACAAATCATCTTCCCAATCAGACACCAGGCCTCTCAAGTCTTCTGTTTCTCCTGCACACCCAGCCCGATTCCTTGCAGACAACCCTGATATACTTTACAAGAAAGAAGGCAATGTCTATATCCCTGTTTAGCAAACCTCACGATCAGTGAATTTTCACTATTGGGCACCTCTGGAACGTGAATCCCCTGTTTCATCAGCAAACCCCATCACTACTTATCACTCAAGCAAAACTGCTGTATCCACACCTGGTTCTGCTATGGTTGATAGAGGTGCAAATGGGTGTATCATCGGAAATGACGCATGTCTCATCTCTAAAGATATTCCACCAAGATATGTCAATGTAACTGGTATAAACAATCACCAAATCCAGAACATCCCTATTGCAACATGCGGCGCCTACTCTGTCTCCAACAGAGGTCCTGTCATTATCATCTTTCATGAGAGTGCATACACCGGACAACACCCATCTATCTTGTCTTCCCCCCAGATGGAAGCATACCACTCAACCGTGGATGATTCCTCTATCAAGACAGGCGGCTCCCAAGTCATTACCACTACTGATGGTCATGTCTTTCCACTCAGTATATGCCATGGCTTACCTTATCTTGCTATGCGCAAGTATACCAGTGCAGAATTTGCTAGTCTTCCCCACGTCATAATGACCAGTGATCAGCATTGGAACCCTTCTGTACTGGATCACGCATATACCCCACAGGATGATACCTTCATTCAGAAATACCCGCCTGTTTCCACATCACTTCCATATCAAGATTATGATGAATTTGGCGCGCTTTGGGATATCAACATTGGCACCTCCTCCACAGTCACCTCATTCTTGTCCAACAGCACTACCTCCTCCCTACAGGCCTTGGTTGTTTCTGATACTTCATTTTGGCTTAGCCCCACTGATTACATTCATCAAGACATCCTTAGTAGGTGCTCCAATCAATCTCCTTCCACCTTTATCACTGCTGCAGCCCATGTTCAATCGCCCACTGATATCGACTACCTGTCCCTGAAAACCTTCTTTGGATGGATCTCCCTTGACCGTATCAAGGCCACTTTCAACAATTCCACACAGTATGGCTCACTGTCACTTAGTCCCGATGGTAACATCTTCAAAAGGTTCCAATCACCACAGCCTGCCATGAATGTCCGGCCCCTCAATGATGATGTCCTCTCTGATGTCATCTATTCTGACACCCCCGCTATCGATGGTGGTTCCAAAATTGCTCAAGTTTTCTTTGGTCGAAAATCTCATATCATCCACGTTGAAGAAATGAGGACTACTGCTGATTTTCTCCCTTGCCTCCAAAATTTTGTTCGGCAATGGGGTAGACCACTCCGATTGCTCTGTGATCATGGATCTTACCAGTCCAGCAAATCTGTTCTTGACTACCTCAAGATGATGTGGATTGGCTTATGGCAAAGTGAACCATACCATCAACACCAAAATCTTTTTGAGCGGCGATACCAGACCTTCAAACGCATTGTCAATAGAATCATGGATCGCACGGGCACTCCACCACACCTCTGGCTTCTTTGTATGCAATATGTTGGCTGCCTCATGAATCATTTGTCTGATCCCACTCTCTCTGACAAACAGCCTTTCTTTATTGCTACCGGTATCATTGGTGATATCAGTCCCTACCTTAGTTTCTTCTGGTTTGAACCTGTCTACTACAAGACTCCTGATACCCAATTTGGCTCCCAGACCACTGAATGTCTTGGTCACTTTGTTGGCATTGCTGCGCATGTTGGTAACAGCCTATGTTTCACCATATGGGATCCCATCACCAATAAACTCCTTGATTGCTCTGGTGTACGCACTGCTTTAACTCCTGAGCATCGCAACAAACGCGCTGGCTTGTTTACTGATGATGGCTTTCTTGCATGGCGCAAGGCTAAGGATGCTTCCCCCACTCCTAAGTCTTCTGGTGACCGTCCCTCCTTCCAACATCCTCCACCACCCCGTTCCATACCAGCATCACCTCCTCTGCCCATCACAAAGCCATCCTTGCCTACATTCCTTTATTCCAAGGTTCCCAATACACGAAGCTTTGTACCTTCTCCTCTCCCTAACAACTATGGGGAGATTCTTGATGGTCCTCCAACCCCTCACATCTTCAGCAAAACCCCTACCGGCGTACCTGTTACTGAAGATGATTTTGGTCCCCCTGAGCTAGCATATTTTGATGTTAGTGAAGCCACACCTCCACCCATCAATCCTGCTACCCCATCTGTTGGCCCATCTGAAGTAGTTGTTACTGATGAAGAAGGCAATGCCCAATTTGACGATGATGGCACACCCATCACCATCCCTGCTATCCCTGTTACTGAATTGCAAGGTCGGTCTTTTCTCATGGCCCTCCCTGATGGCACACAGAAAAGAATGACAGTTGTTGACATTGAAAACAGTCTTGAGAAAAACAAAGACTTCATCAAGTTCAAATGCAAGCATACAGATGATGAACTTGAAGATATCATAGCCTACAATGACATCATGAATTACATCCACAGGGATGTAACTCAAGAAGATGGCAAACTTTGGTCTTTCCGACGCATACTTGGTCATCAAGGTCCCCTTGACAACAAGCACCCCCAATACAAAGGTTCCAAATACAACCTATGGATTGAGTGGGAAAACATGGAGCGCACCTATGAACCTCTCTCCAATGTAGCTGCAGACGACCCTGTTACTGTAGCCAAATATGCAAAGGACAACAACATGCTTGATCAACCTGGTTGGAAACATCTCAAACGCATTGTTTCCCTTGCCAGAAGAACCAAGAAGCTAGACAGGCTAATCCACCAAGCCAAACTTCGCTCCTTTCGCACTACCCCACAGTATCAGTATGGATTCAAGGTACCTCGCAATCATGACGAAGCCATCCAGTTTGACACAGCCAATGGCAATACCAAATGGCAGGATGCCATAGCGCTGGAAATGTCACAGCTTCAAGAATATGACACCTTTATTGACAAAGGTATCTACAAGGCTAGCAATATACCCGTTGGTTTCCAACAAATCAAGGTCCACATGATTTATGCAGTCAAGCACAATGGCCGACACAAAGCCCGGCTAGTTGCGAATGGTAATCTTACTGAAGCTCCCATTCACAGTGTGTATGCAGGAGTTGTTTCACTTAGAGGCTTGCGCATGTGCCTATTCCTTGCTGAACTGAATGGTTTAGAAGCATGGGGAACCGACATTGGGAATGCATACCTAGAAGCTGTTACCTGTGAGAAAGTATGCATCAAGGCTGGTGCTGAATTTGGATCCCTAGAGGGTCACCTACTAGTGATTTACAAGGCTCTATATGGACTTCGATCATCTGGCAAGTGTTTTGGTGATATGCTCGCTGCCTGCCTCATTGAACTAGGTTTTGAAAGATCCAAGGCAGAGCCTGAAATCTTTATCAAACCTGGCCACAACAAACATGGGGAGCCAGTATACGAGCTGATATGCACATATGTTGACGACCTTTGCTTATGTATGGCCAACCCTGAAGCCTTCCTGGTCATCCTACAGTCTGAACCTTACAATTTCAAATTAAAGGGCTCTGGTCCAATGAACTTTCATTTGGGATGTGGTTTCGAACGAGATGAACATGGTGTGCTATGCATGAACCCCATCAAGTTCATTGAGAAAATGGAGGCCTCCTATGAACAAATGTTTGGCTGCAAACCCACCACTAGGTTCCATTCACCCCTTGCTGAGAATGATCACCCAGAGCTAGACTCATCATCATTCCTAGGAGATACTGATATCCAAAAGTATCAAAGCATGGTGGGCTCACTCCAGTGGGTCATTGCCATTGGACGGTTTGATGTGCAGACTGCTGTCATGACCTTATCAAGCTTTCGCGTGCAACCTAGGGAAGGCCATCTCAACAGAGCCAAACGAATCTATGGTTACATCTCCAAGTTTCGCCATTTCAAAATCAGATTCAGAGTGGGCATACCAGATTTTGTACTCACTCAAGGCAACAGTACAGACTGGTCCAATACCGTATATGGGGAGCATTCTGAAGACCTACCAAGCGATGCACCTAAACCCCTAGGTAAGGTAGTTGTATTGTCTCATTTCTATGATGCAAACTTAATGCATGACATCCTAAGTGGTAAAGCTGTCACTGGGATCCTGCACTTTGCAAACAAGACCCCCATCATGTGGTTCTCCAAGAAGCAAGCAACATCCGAAACAGCCACCTTTGGCGCTGAGTTTGTATCTGCTAGAACCTGCATTGAGCAAATTGTTGACATTCGACAGTCATTCAGGTATCTTGGTACTAGAGTACACGACACATCCTACACATGGGGAGACAATGAAAAGATGATCCAAACCTCTACATTCCCATATGCGAGGCTCCACAAGAGGCATCACATTCTATCATATCACTATGTTAGAAGCATGATCGCAAGAGGTTTCATCCTCATGCAACATCTTGCAGGTAAGGATAACTGCGCTGACATCCTCACCAAGCATTGGGGACACTCGGTAGTGTATCCTTTACTCAAGCCCATCTTTCACTACTGTGGAAACACCGGTGATCTGTTGCAGGATGACTGCACCCGATACTAGAGGATGCTTTCATGTGGACACATGGGGAGTATTAAATTCCTTTCGTGTCTAGGTTGGTAGAGGTACGAGATCGGAAATAATGAGATCTCGAGAATTACCGGGCTCATTCTTACGGTCGAAGTTCGATACTCCACAGGAAGAGAAGAATCGACGTCACTCCAATTTGATACTTAGTACTCAAAGAACGAACGCACATTAGAGGTTCGCACATGCAATCTCTTGTTAAGTGTGCTGTTTTCAAGAAAAGACAGCAGAGGTTCGAAGCGCTGCTCACGAACTTGTTTCTCTGCTGCACAAAATACGCGTTGTATTAGCAGCAACGCGATATTTTCCCGTAACACGGTATTTTGCCGTATATTTGTAACAAAGTGCTGTATTAGCGGCAGCACGCTTTAAAGCGCTATCTTGCTCTCCAGCAAGCTGAAGCGCATTCTTTTAGATTATTTGATTATTCAACCTTAAACCTTGCGTCGGACGTTCTTGCGTCCTACTGTAGAACTACAAGCCTAAGATCTAACTGACTGAGCCCACCGGTAGTCAGAATAGATCTGATTGAACGCCGAGCCGCTCAATCGTAGTGGATATCAGAGAAATATTAGACCACAAACAGACCGGCACCTCAACCGGCCTGCAGCCACAGCTCCTGTTGCTCTTCTTTGCCTTTGGATTGAATCAGTTCAACAGCCAGTTTCAAAAGGAAAATAACACAAACCGAGGGTTCGCCCGGTGCAGCTTGGTGAGGAGCCGGGGCAGGGTGTGGCCAAATTGCATGGCTTCTGCTGGGGCTAGAGGGATGGTGTCTTGGTTAACTTCAGAGTAGGTGTAATCTGAGATCATTTGGGGGCGCCGGCCTCGCTGGGGGACTAGCCCCAGGGGACTTAGCCGGAGGTTTGGAAGGTCTTGGATGAGGGTGGCTGGGAGGACAGTCCATTGTTGTTTGTCCATCATGTCGGCATACTCCTCGCAAAGGAAGTCAATGCCCATGTGGGAGGATTGGTGTGGCCTCTGCTGATGGCTGTTGCAATCCTGGCTGGGGCCCAAGGGGGTCCAGACATGGATGCTGGGGTGCCATCCTTACCAAATTGGGCTAGGATGCCACTGGCAGGATGGGGGAGAGTACCCACATGTGGGTGGATATCACCTTGTCCACGGATGGTCCGGATGAAGTCCCCCCAGCTAGTGCTGTTGTTGTAGACAGTGATAGCACGGTTGATATGCAAGTCCAGCCTGTCGACGGGGTAGGGGGATGTAGTGACGAGGGGCGCGGACCAAGTCGGCAATGGGGGCGGGGTAGAGAGTGGTGGATGGGCGAGGGGCGTGGACCCAGGATTGAATGGGGGCTCAGACCGGAATGACGCGGGCAAGGGGGGTGCAGTGACTAGGGGCTCGGGCATAGGCATAGCAGTGGGGGTGACTAGGAGCTCGGGCCTAGGCAATGGGTTGGCATTGACTAGGAGCTCGGGCCGAGGCAATGGATTGGCCTTGACTAGGAGCTCAGGCCGAGGCAAAGGCAATAGGGTCGCAGTGACTAGGAGATCGGACCCAGGCAATGTGTAGGTGGATGAAGGACTTGGTGGGATGGTGGGCGATTCCTCCAAGAGGATGGTGGGCGCTTCCGTGGACTCTGTAGAACCTGTAGAATTTTGGGAAGGCACATACAAGTCGAGGGGGGTACATGCGCGCGCGTGCCGTGTGTGCTTACCTAATTCATGTGTGATTCGTAAGTGAGGATTAGATTCGTGAATAGATGATGGATTGTTATTTATGGTCCCCCCAAGGCCAATGTGGGGTGGGGAGGGCTCCGCGCCCAAGTGAGGGCGCGTGCCAACCGGTCAGGCATATGCCTCTTGGCACCATTGCCAGAGTAGATCCTGCTCAGTGGGAGTGATGGCCACGTGGTCATATATGTGCTTGCAGCTGCTGAAGCAGGCACCCTTGATGTGCCACGAGTGGCATCTCTCTTGGCCATCTGGTCTGGAGAGGGGGCCTTTCCCTTTGTCTCTCATAGCTTGGATGGCTTCCCTCATTTTTGCTGACTCCAGTTTCTTGACAATGGGATGATTGCTGTCTTGGAGGCGGGAGTCCCGGTGTGGATTGGTGAGTCGCGTCTGTGGTGTGGGTGTCAAGTTGCAGCTGCCCGTGCTGCTGGGAGGAACATTGGCGTTCTTGTTGCTGTTGCTGGGCCCATTGGTAGCCGCCTTGGTGGGGGATGGAGGGGGATCCGGTCGTCGCAGTAGTCTCAGGGCAGCCACATTGGAGACATTGGGGAGCCAATTGAGGTTCTGGCTCATCCTGAAGGTGTGGAAGTCCACCCCAAAGTCCGGGGAGGGAAGGATGGAGGCTGCTTCCCACTGCTCCTCAAGCCACCCTCTGACTCGGATTTGGAAGTAGTAGACTACAATGGCAGGGGTGAGGAATTCTCCCACCTCATCTGCAATTGCTCTTCGGAGGGGCATCTGCTGGATCTTGAGCCTGCAGAGGCCTTGTTGGTAGCTGGTGACGACATCATGGTTGAGTCCAAGGATGGTGGCTAGGACAGCCAGGTAGCTCTCCAGCTGGGTGGTGGCTTCCGTCCAGTCGACAGGGATGTAGGCCTTAGTCTTCTGAAGCTCCAGGGAGTCCTTCAAGGTGAGGGAGTTGCCTTCAGTGGAGATCATGGTGTCATATGCTGCCACAGTGGCGGCTGCCTCCTGCTCCCTTTTCAGGGTGGCGGCAGACCCACCTGGGGGTGTGAAAGCCATTGGGAGTATTCCATCTGCCACATCAAAGGGGTCAGTACCATGGAAGTTGCCATCCTGGAACCTCTTGAGAGCAGCGGTGGTAATCAAGGGGGCTTGGATCCCCAACTCAGAGGCCCTGGCTGCCACTTGGCTTAGGAAGATCATGTGGGTCCTCTCGTGCTTGCTTTTTTGAGCCCAGGCCTGGTAGATGGGGGGGAGGTTCGCTTCCTCCTGTTTACCACAGAGAAGCAGCAAGCGCTGGGTGTACAAGGGGCCCCAAGTGGTCCTCACTGACTGTGATCGCTTGTGGTCCATATTCTCACTTAGCTTTAGTTGGTGGTCGGTGAGGGCTGTGACTGCTGCTGTGAGTGCCGGGTCTCCAGGTGGATCCCAAGGTCGCTCCAATTCTGGCAGGTCCCAGTACATCACCTTGAGCTTCATGTAGTTGGTAAGGCCTGTCTCACTTCGAAAGAATGGACCTGGCTGCAGGAGCTTGGGGTTGCCCCCAGGTTCTGTAGCTGTAGTCCCGGCCAACCTGAGAGTGTTAAACAGGGGAATGCAGGACTCCATTAGCCCCGCCCTGCTAAGCTGGGGATGGAGGACCTCCATGGCTTGTTTTGGAGAGAGCCCCTTTCCCAAGAGAAAATGCACCAACTCAAAGGGAATGAAGAAAGACTTGTGGGCCCGTATCAACTCGGAATGGCCGGTCCCTTCTGGTATCACTGAGATGGACAGTCTCCCTGGGTGCGCCTCCAACTCTGCCAGATGATGATCCAGGGTTAGCACCCGGGTGGCTATGGTGGGGGACAGCATGGTTGAATCTACTAGAACCAGTTCCCCAGCTTCCCCTTCGTTGTCATCCAAGTACCCAAAGGCCTTGTTTTTGTTGGGGCTGTGTTGAGCCAAGGGCCCCGGGTACTTTCGAAGGCCATGCACCAATCGGAGGCAGGGCAGGCCTTGGGAGTCGGCTACAAAGATCCCCAGCGCGCCCACAGCCTCAGCCTCAAAGAGGTTGAGTAGATGTTCCAAGAGGACCTGGGGGGGGGGAGGCCAGAGTGAAGTAACTAAAGATGGTGGCGTAGGCCTTGTTGCGCTCTGCCATGCTCCCAAAGGGGCTTGGTGTAGCGCGAAAGTACTCTGAGTAGGTCAACATCTCTTGGTCAGAACGTCTGAGAATCGATGATACTAGATCTCGCGCAAGGGCCGAGGTGGCGAAGGCTATCGAACCGCGTAGTAGGCCAGGGGCTGGGTGTGGGCGATTGGAGGTCTACTCGCCGCTGATGTGTGCGCGGAGGTGCTTGGAGGTGCAGGTCAGAGTCGCCAATTGATTTGCGGATGGATGAGTGGAGGTCTACTCGCTGCTGATATGTGCGAGGAAATGCTCATTGCGGGGAGACGTCGGTGTCGCCGATATCAAGGCCGATTGGAGGTCTACTCGCCGCTGATGTGTGCGCGGAGGTGCTTGGAGGTGCAGATCGGAGTCGCCAATCGATTCGAGGATGGATGATTGGAGGTCTACTCGCTGCTGATATGTGCAAGGAGATGCTCGTTGCGGGGAGACGTCAGTGTCGCCGATATCAAGGCCGGGCCTATTGTAAGGTGACAATGGGGAGCTGTTGAGGTGTGAGTGTGTTAGTAAGAGACTGACGGCTGTGTGGGTACACTAGGCCAGGCTAGGGGACCAACCTGGTAAGCTGCTGTACGGGTACACTAGGCGCGGCTAGGGGACCAGGACAGATAGGCTTGTCGTACGGGTACAATAGGGATGGTTATTGGACCTGGACGTATTTGCCAATTTATTCTACTACTAATCGTTTTAGGAGCAAAAGAGTGAGCTGCTTGCTTTGCGGGGAGGTATGATCCTTTACAGGCTTGTTCTAGTGCTAGCCTGTAATTTTTGATTGCAGACGAGTCTTTTGGTCGCAAGTAATCCATTCGTACGAGCTACCGTGATACAGTGACACAGTGATACTTCTTATCCGGTGATACAGGGAATCGGTTGTATTGTTCTGGTAGGGTTCGTAGTAGGCTTGCGCTTTGCTGGAGGAATCCTTTGCCGGCTTGTTGAGGCTATCGAGTCTAAGCATGTGCTTAGAAGCTGGTTTTAGTGATACAGGGAATCGATTGTATCGATTGTATTCCTTCTGGTAGGGCGTGCACTGTAGTAGGCTTGCGCTTTGCTGGAGGAATCCTTTGCTGGCTTGTTGAGGCTATCGGGGGTCTAAGCGTGTGCTTAGAAGCTGGTTTTAGTGATAGTGAAATCTACTAGTAGATTTTGACTAGGTTTCCCCCCGGTCTGGCTCTCTACCGGTTGTAGGGAGTGCCACGTGGCACTACCATTACTTTCATTCGGCTCGCTACATCAATTGTTACTACGCGCTTTTGTTGTTGTTGTTGTTACGGGGGGCCGGCCCTACGGTACGAGTATGAGTACGGTGATTGTACAAGATAAAAATACCACAATAAATACCCAGTACCAAAACCATGTACAAGTCTACAGTAAATAAACATATGTGTGCTCCGCACACTTTAAGTCCCTTCAAAAAAAGAACAAGACAAAAAAAAACGAAAACACACCAAAAAACTCACTCCTAAGACAATTTTTTTGATGGGAAGTCCGATCATCGAAATCACGAATGTCGGCCCATGATCAACCCTTCTGTTTCTCCTTCCATAGAACAGACCATGAAGGTTCATCACCGTACAAATAGTACAAAATGACACCAACTCAAATACCTACACATTCCTCTACTTGGTTTTTGATCCGGTAAGGGTATTCGAACGGCAATTCAATGGCAAATAACACACACACAAAGATACAAAAAATTGGCGACGATGATCCTTATCCAACCCATCTGTTTCTCCTTCCATAGAACAGACCATGAAGGTTCACCACTGTAAAAGTAGTACAAAATGACACCAACTCAAATATCTACACATTCCTCTACTTGGTTTTTGATCCGGAAGGGTATTCGAACGGCAATTCTACTGCAAATCACACACAAAGATACGTCATTGTCGACCCTTCTCTGACCCATCTGTTTCTCCTTCCATAGAACAGACCATGAAGGTTCACCACTGTAAAAGTAGTACAAAATGACACCAACTCAAATACCTACACATTCCGCTACTTGGTTTTTGATCTGGAAGGGTATTCGAACGGCAATTCTACTGCGAATCACACACAAAGATACGTCGTCGTCGGCCCTTCTCCGACCCATCTGTTTCTCCTTCCATAGAACAGACCATGAAGGTTCATCACCGTACAAATAGTACAAAATGACACCAACTCAAATATCTACACATTCCTCTACTTGGTTTTTGATCCGGAAGGGTATTCGAACAGCAATTCATTGGCAAATAACACACACACAAAGATATGAAAAATTGACGACGATGACCCTTATCCAACCCATCTGTTTCTCCTTCCATAGAACAGACCATGAAGGTTCACCACCGTACAAATAGTACAAAATGACACCAACTCAAATACCTACACATTCCTCTACTTGGTTTTTGATCCGGAAGGGTATTTTAACGGCAATTCAATGGCAAATAACACACACGCGAAGATATGAAAAAATCGAGCCGACGGCCCTTCTATGACCCATCTGTTTCCCCTCCAATAGAAGGGAAGATGAGGGTGGACATGTACAAATACTACCACATTCGAACACCATTATGTTCCTCTACTGATTTGCTGATCTGGAATGGCAATCGAATGGCAATCGAACGGCTATCGAACAAGATATGATACAAAGAACAACTAGATGACAACAATGGCAATGGATGGATAGTCTACACCAAAGAAGCAACAAGCAGCAGGGCGAGGCCACGAAGGTTCTTTGCAAGTGGATTTAGGTACCAACCAACATGTTACATTACACTAAAAATCTGCAGGGAAAATCCCCCCTAGCAACAACAAGAAGGGAGGGATGCTCTCCAGCAAGAACAATGACTTCACATCACCAACACACAACAATAAACCAGACGCCACTGCCGCCAACGCCAACGCCTACCGATACAGCCTGTTCTTGTTCCCTCCACGACCTTCATCCTTTCGAAGCTGGTAAATGGCAATCCAATGGCAATCCAATGGCAATCCGATGGCAAATAACAAACGTTACGATCGAACTTTGCCACCAAGGGATATGTAGACTAAATAATCATTGAAATACAGTACCAAAATATTATACAGCACACTACTAGTAGCTTGCTTAGAGGGGACTGATTTAGCAGCAATAATAGGGAGACCGGCGCTCATTAGCCATCTTATCCGTCGTCTTATCGTGGCCGTCTTATTGGTCGTCGTCACATTCGAAAAAGTGAGCAAAAAGAAAAGCACCTCCGGGGAGTTTTCTTAGAAAGAAAAAGAGTGAAGAACAACAGTCATCTAAAGCACTTGTGGTATTTGTGGTATTTCCTTAAGAGTTACACGGAGTCTTATACCACTAAAAATTCAACAATGCTGAGTATGGAAATTCACCCCGTACGTATGTTTTTTGAGGGGTAGTACATGATTTCTACAGAGAAAAACAGTAGAAATAGTCATTAGAGGTTGTATGTATCATTAAGCGTATCAATTCCTAATTGCGTTATTAAATTCCTTTCGTGCCCAGAAGTACCAAAGCTACCAGATGGTAGATATTCTATTTGTACGAATCAATGAGTCCCATATCAACCAAAGTAATCGATTCCCACGGCATATCGGTTCCCACGGTGCATCGATTCCCATCGCGCATCGGCAGTGAGCAATCTCTGTTTTATAGTATTGCCATTGTTCTTCGGTGAGCAAACTCTGATTTCATAAAATATCACACGAGCTACGGAAGCAATTCCTGATCTTAATGATAAACATACCATGAAGTCTTCCTAACTGAACAAGAGAAGAAAGCCGTTGGCGTGTGATTCTCACGCAATATATATATATATACATACAGATATATACGGTCAACGACCAATGCATGTACGGAAATAATCAGCGAGTAATCTCATCACTACGCAACAGCAGTTGCAACGTATTCATCTCAATAAAAGAGATATCTTGCACTTCGGCAAGATTTCACTTTATCTCATACTTTTAACATTCAACTGATTTATATCCCAAAAATTCACACTAGTTGCTATCAACTATCTGTAATCTACATTACTAAGGTCTGTCTCGCTGTATCTGAATAAGTTCACAGTAAGAAGAGATCTGGCGTTTCCATAGTCTTGCCTGTAGTCCGATTATCCGTTGTCGAAAGTATCCAGCCACAACTGTCACGCGTAGAGTACAATCGTTCATATACTAACACACTAACGCAGCGTTGCTGTTCTTCAGAAGCCTTTGAATCAGACCCTCACCGGACCGGATTCAGAAGGAAAATAATATGCGTGCCACAGTAGTGCCAGGTTAAATACCACAATTGTGGTATTTCCGATGTATGGTGGTTCGAGTACGAGTACGGATACGCTACATCCTGAATAAACACACTCGCATTTTTTCTTGGTCTTCTTCTCTAGAAATCACGCGGTTAAGGACATACAGGCAGACTATGGGACGTACGTCCGACGGACTAAACCAGTTACTCGTGATAGTCGCCAAAGCAAATAACTGTTTATACGATTCATCTCAATGCACATACAACCCGTAAAGAGGGACCAATAGAGGTGCAATCTGGATATCACTTAATCTTAAAGCTCACAATTTTAGAACCTAATCAATATTACAGCAATCTACCTACTGCAATTTAATGACACGAAGTAGAAAACAGAGTTTATCAGACCCAATGATTCTAACCAAAAGGGGTGCTCAGTCAACAATCGGCTACCGTTCAAATGAGTGTCACAGCGGTTCACACGACAATAGAAGGAGCGAGACCGATTACCGACTGATCACCGGTTAATCAAAGACCCCGGAAGGCTATGTCTAATTTTTTGAGCACTTGGAAGGGTAATGGCACTAGTGCAGCCTGGCTTGAGCTAATACTTCTTGCTTCTCTCAAACGACATAACGGCCTAGGGGGAGGAGCAAATGCCATCGATACAAGATATCGGATCCCGGGCCAAAGCAGTCGCAGTCTTTACATTCAAACGTAAACGTGTTCCAATTCAAGCATGGAGAGGTCCACATGGCGCCTCAAACAACACGATGAGTACTGGCAACACACCTAGGTGTGCATAGAAACGACAACAAGCTACTGGCCCGGACCAGTAGTACAAGGTTTATGGCCACACCGTACTAGCTGGAAAGACAGCCAAAGGACTGGCCAAGTATCGGGGACGTATGTCCTCCGTACGAGTAAAAAATTACTAACATACAGCGGGGCAGCGCACAGACGTGTGCACTAAGCTGGGCCTAGCCACTACACGGAGAGGGCAGTTGAACTATTCTAGAGCAGTTTCAACTCCCACTCATTAGGGGGGGCCCGTTGGACTTGTAACCGTAAAATAATGGGAAAACAAACCAACGGCCCCAATTTCTGTACAAACAATTCAACGGCCGCAGATTTCTGTGGGAACCAGTAGCAGGCCGGATCAAACGGCCACTAGATTCCGGCACGAGTAAACCCAACGGCCCGCAGAGGGATTCATAAGCCAAATCAACGGCCCTGATTCAAATCGGAACCCGAACAGTTCGCTTAAGTATGGGGCAACTGAGGGATTTGCATTTGGAATAGAAACGTTTGTAGAATTTTGCAAGGAGAAACCACTAGAAAATATCCACTACTAGTGATATCGCAAGGAGAGTGATTATTTGAGAAATCCAAAATCCCTTCAGAAAATCATTCATATATCACTTACAGAACAAGCAAACAACTACTCCAGAAGCAAAGAGCCCACCATGGTGAGAGGAAGACCAGCTCGTCAGAACCAACGCAACAACAATGCGGCCGCTAATCCAGCGGCTGCCGCCGCTAACCCAGCAGCTGGTGGACCCGCCAACAATGGGCCAGCCATTCCTGCCAATCTCGGCTTTACAGTGGCGCAAATGGAATTCATGAGGACCATGATGGATACTAACCGGGCTCCGGCACTCACACAAGAGGTCCAAGATGCAATTGAACGCGCTAATCAACTGGAGGGAATCCCTGGATACGCAGGGGAAAGGACTCTAACCACAACTGAAATAGTGTTCAGAGAAATCTTGGAATCTTTTGGGTTGAACCGGATTACAGCAGACAAACTTTTCCGGACTGGCTACAGCAGTACTGACTCCCTCCGAGACATGGATGAATCTGCAATCAAATCCCTGGTGAATGGTGTCAACAAGACCAAACACAACTACTGCCCGGACCCAAAACAAGTATATGTGGGGAGGGTCTTCGGGGATCGGCTCAAGTTGTTTGTGGCTTGGATCAAATTTCAGCCTCTCAATTGGGCTACAGCTACTCCGGTTGACTGGATGGCTGACCCGGACGCAGAATCCAAGACTCGAGCTCGCCTCAAGTCTCTCAAGGAGGATGACAGCAACACAGCGGCAGGGGATCTTACTCTCCCAGAACCACTCACTGCAATGTCGAAATTCAAAGAATTTGATGAACGATTCAGGGAGTATCGTAGACACAAAAGGGGTGTCACCAAAACATCCCTACTCTACACGATCCGGAAGGACTCCGTAGTCGGCGACGCTGAGAGGGGGGGGACCATTGGATCCGCCCCGACAGACATGTATGCCGACTGGAATGAATACTCTATACGATGCACGGTTCATTCAGGATCCCACTGGACCAAAGACAACAATACACTATGGGGAATCCTTTTCAAATTGGTAGGGGCGGGCCCCGGTTGGTCCTACATCCAAGGTCTTGGCTCAGAAGGGGATGGGAGGAAGGCATATTTCACCCTCTACTCTCAAGCATACGAATCAACGAATATAAGACTTCTCATAGAAGAAAAGAGGGCCTTCCTACAGAGTTCTACCTATTCCTGGGATACCAAGAACTACAGATTTGACAAGCACAAGAGGCAATGGTATGATGCAAAGGAGTTCCTGTTGCGGCATAAGGCTTTCCCACCGGAAGATCAGTTTGTTACCGACTTCTGCTACTCTATATCGGATCCAAGACTCGAAATGGCAGTCCAATTGGTCCTAAATGAAGGGGGTGGCATGTATGACAACTTTGACAAGGCTACCGCCCACTTCATTCAAGCGCTTGGTATCAAGAAGATGCAAGCCAGTTGTAAAGGCAGTCGCAGAAATATCTCTTCCTTCAAGGGAAAAAGGGGCAACAAACGCAACAACGAAGGCAACTCCTCCTCCAACAAGAAATCTGGCAACAAGAAACAGAAGACTTCCGGTACATACGATGGACCTCTTGAGGGAAAAATCTATCCAAAAGAAATCTGGGTCACTATGTCTGTGGCCCAGAAGAACCAAGTCCGGGCCCTCCGCCCCGCTCTCAACTCCCCTACCAAGTCTGCACAGGTTTCTCTTGTTGAAGCCAAGGGAGACAACACTACAACAAAGGGGCCGGCCGGCGACCAATTCGGTAGCCATACTCACAAAAAGAAGAATCAAGATTGATTTGCCGGCCGGGGCCTGTCGATTGTATCCCAGGGTAGGCCGGCCGATAGTCCATATCAAGAGTTTTGGCTCACCATCTCAAGATAACGGCCGGTGCGAGTTGGACAGCCACGCTGATACAACAGCCGCGGGATCAAATATGGTATTACTGGATTCATTGGATTCTATCTTGACATATGTGGATGTTGCACCATTTTCAGATACCTACTCACCACTTAAGAATGTCCCTATTGCCCGTTGCGCCACAGCTTGGACCGACCCAACTGATGGGATTACTTACATCTTGGTGTTTGGGCAGGCTTTGTTCTTTGGCACCAAGTTGCAACACAGCTTGGTATGTCCCAATCAAGTCCGGGACTGCGACTTCAACAAGGTTGAGGACACCCCAAGGCGATACGACTCCAATTCTACACACAGGATTACATTTCGATCTGAAGACACCGAGCTCTTCATCCCTCTCAAAGTCGAAGGAGTCATATCCTATTTTGATTCCCGGAAGCCTACAAAGAAGGAACTGGCGAACTGTGAACACATACTGGCTACAGATACCCACACCTAGGACCCCTACTCCTCTCACTTTGCAGAGGAAGAAGAAGCCACCAATGCCTCTTTCCCGCGAATCGTGGCTACTCTTTCCGGATGCCTGCCGGTTTGTGGGACCCCTACCAAATATTCACCCACGATTCATCCTGAACCGTTAGGCACAGGATACGACACGACCCGGCTACTCCATTTGGCTTCTGTCTGTACTAGTAGAGTTCCTTCCCAACGCACCGGATATACTCCAATGGACGTTTCCACCCGATTGATTTCAGCCCTTGCTGGAACCACCGGGGAGGACCACGAAAATCTTCAAAATTCAGCAAATTCTACGATTTCTGATGTTTCCACCAAGCCTTCATCAGTCGGTCTGTCGTCATTATCTGAAGCTGAACTTGCCATTCAACAGGAAGCCAAGGCCCGAACCAAGGAGAGGAAGCTACTAAGGCGGCAACAAGATGTCCTAGACCAAGAAATGTCCCTTGACAAGAAGTCTTTCATACGACGGGGACAATGGGGACCGCCAATAAGGATACCTGACAAGGTTGACAGGTATGATGCCAAGGCCATTGCTAAAATGTGGAACATTAGTGAGAAGAGGGCCAAGGCTACTATTGAAGTCACTACCCAAGATGGCATCCGACAATTGTCCCAGCCTATTACAAAGAGACTGAAGACACAGAAGTGGAGGAATAGGAGGATGCTCAAGGGCCGATGGTATGCTGATACTATGAAGTTCAAGGTTCCCAGTATCATCCGAAATGATATGGCAGCTCAGATCTTTGCAAATGGAAAGGGCTATGTGGCCTTCTATCCTGTCAGAGGAGAAGTCCGATGTCATGATGGCTTATCTTGCTTTATCAACGAAGTGGGAATCACAGAACACCTAGTTACTGATGGAGCAAAGGCCCAGGGGAGTCATGAGACACACAACACTGGTTGGCACAAACTCAGATCGGAGTATCGCATTCGCCAAACATATATACAACCACACTGTTCATGGCAGAATACAGCCAAACACAGTGCAGGGGACTTAAGGAGGGCAATCCGTTGGATGACTTCTAAGAAAGGCAGTCCCAGACGGTGTTGGGCCTTCTGTGGAATGTTAGCGGCCGGCCGGATGAACCTTGTGGCATCAAGTGATCCTTCCTCAATGGGGAGGACTAGTTTTGAATTGGTGCATGGGTATACTCCAGATATCACTCTGTACATGATCCACGATTGGTACGATTTCATCTGGTGGTACGACTTAAATGGAAAGACAAATAGGCTTGGCCGGTGGCTGGGCCCATGTGGGGATACTTTTGGTGGAGTAGATTGTCACTATGTATTATTTAAGACCGGAAAAGTTCACATAACAAACAGCACCCGGGCTATATCCGAGGAAGAATGGAAGCACCCAGATATTCTATCACAGTTGGAAGCACACAACAAAGAAATCAACGGAAAAATAGGCAATGAAGTCAAACCTTCCAATACTTATCTTGAAAACGAGCTTGGCGAACCACCTCTGGGCCTATTTGATGGCAAATATGAGGGAGAGGATGAAGTACTCATGGCAGAAGCCGAGGCTTCTTCCCCGGATGTTGACAACTTATCTGATAAGGACATTGATGAGTATCTTGGGACCGAGGTATTACTCCAGATAGGGGACCAACACATCCGGGGGCTAGTCAAGAGCCATTGCAGCGATAAGGATGGTGTACTGATTGGTGAAAAGAACAACAATCCCCTCTTAGACACGAGGTCCTACGAGGTCGCTATGCCAGATGGATCTATTGAAATTTATACAGCCAATAAATACACTTGCAGAGAGTATCTATTCTTCCGTTGATGATGAAGGGCGCATGTATTGTCTGATGGATGAGATTATCGATTTCGAAAAGGATGTGGAGGCCTTAACTATCGAGCAGGCTACTTACACAACAAAATCCGGACAAACTAGAACAAAGCCAACAACCAAAGGATGGAGGTTCCTTGTTAGGTGGAAAGATGGCACTACATCCTGGGCAAAGTTAAGCGATATGAAGGAAAGCTTCCTGATTGAAACAGCAATATACGCCCGTGAAGAAGGCATCATAAATGAGCCAGCGTTTAAGTGGTGGGCCTATAAGGTACTTCGGAGAAAAGACCGGATCCTATCTGGCGCTAAAACCAAGTACTGGACCAAGTCCCATAAGTACGGGGTTCGGCTCCCTAAGTCTATTGCAGAAGCAAAGGCGATTGATAGAGAAACGGGGACCGATCATTGGGATTGGGCTATTGCAAAAGAAATGAGGAACAGCTCTATTGCCTTTGAATTCAACGAGGAAGACAAGATACCAGTGGGGCATACCAAAATAACCATGCAGATGGTCTTTGATGTCAAGATTGACTTAACTCGGAAGGCCCGCTTAGTCGGTGATGGCCACAAAGTCCCAGAAATCTCCAAGGAATACACTTATTCCAGTGTACCCAGTAGGGATTGGGTTCGATTGTTCTTCCTAGTGGCAGCACTTAACAACCTCGAGGTACTCAGTGCGGACATACAGAATGCTTACTTAACAGCACCCATCAAAGAGAAGTACTTCACAATAGCTACAGAGGCCCAAGGGTTTGCACCAGAGCTATGTGGGAGGCCCTGCAAGATTGTACGAGCCTTATATGGACTCCTGGTTGCGGGGGCATCTTTTTGATCACACTTGGCTAGTCACTTAAGAGAGCTTGGTTATGTATCTTGCAAAGCAGATCCTGATGTGCATCTCCGATCTGCATTCAAACCAGATGGCTCGGATTACTACGAGTACTGTGTGGCCTACATTGATGATATTCTTGTATGTGGAATGGATCCAAAGTTCCAGATGGATGCAATAGAAAGGCAATTCAAGTTGAAGAATGGAACAGTTGAAGAACCTTCCTTCTACTTGGGAGCTGATATAGGAAAGACCTACATCGATGGTAACCCGTACTGGTCCATGGCTTCGTCTAAGTATACTGCAAAAGCAACCAAGTCGGTTGAAGAAGAACTGTCAACCGGACAATATGCATTTAAGGTACTACCCAAAACAGCAAGGTCCCCATTGAGCGCTGAGTATAGACCGGAGATAGATGCGTCACCAGAACTTGACCCGGAGAAACAGAACTACTACCAAGGTTTGATTGGGATACTCTGTTGGATATGTGAACTCGGTCGATTGGATATCATTATGCCCGTGTCACTTATGTCTCGATACCTTGCCCAGGCAAGAGAGGGTCATCTCAACCAGTTGTTTCATCTGTTTGCATACTTAAAGAATTACAGCAAGTCTAAGTTGGTGTTTGATGCATCTATGCCCGAGGTCGACGATACCATTTTCCCGGAGTGTGACTGGAGTGAGTTTTATCCGGGAGCCAAGGAACTACTGCCTCCAAATATGCCCGAACCAAAAGGGAAATCTGTCATTACCACATGTTTTGTAGATGCGGATCATGCAGGATGCAAGGCTACCAGAAGATCTCATACAGGAGTCATCATCTTTGTTAACAGAGCACCTATTTTGTGGTTCTCTAAGAGACAAACGACCGTTGAGACATCTACATTTGGCTCAGAGATAGTTGCACTCAGGATAGCAATTGAGATGGTAGAAGGGCTAAGATACAAGCTACGGATGATGGGCATACCTATAGAAGGACCCACCAATATCTGTTGTGACAATGAGTCAGTTGTGAAGAACACTACATGACCGGAAAGTCTTTGTAAGAAGAAGCACAATAGCGTCGCCTATCATAAGGCAAGAGAATGTATAGCAGCGGGAACCATCTGGATTGCAAAGGAGCCAGGCGAGTCAAATATTGCTGACTTACTCACTAAACTAATGAGTGGGACGAGGCTAATTGAGCTAGCCATGAGGTGCATGTGGAGAGATGGCGTTGATGAGAAAGAAAAATGAGGTCCGCGGGATAAGTATCTTCTACTAGTACTGTACTACCACGAAGACACGGGGACTCTAGAAATCACGCGGTTAAGGACATACATGCAGACTATGGGACGTACGTCCGACAGGACTAAACCAGTTACTCGTGATAGTTGCCAAAGCAAATAACTGTTTATACGATTCATCTCAATGCACATACAACCCGTAAAGAGGGACCAATAGAGGTGCGATCTGGATATCACTTAATCTTAAAGCTCACAATTTTAGAGCCTAATCAATATTACAGCAATCTACCTACTGCAATCTAATGACACGAAGTAGAAAACAGACTTCTCTGCGCGTGCAACAATAAATGCCGTTAATCCCCCCCCAATATTCCGCCAAATTAGTTCCGTGAACGCAAATTGATGTAGCGAGCCGAATGAAAGTAATGGTAGTGCCACGTGGCACTCCCTACAACCGGTGGAGAGCCAGACGGGGGGAAAACCTAGTAGAAATCTAGTAGATTTCACTGTCCCTAAAACCAGCTTCTAGCATCAACAAGCCGGCAAAGGATTCCTCCAGCAAAGCGCAAGCCTACGACAGTTCACGCCGAGTACCAGAAGGAATACGATCGATACGATCGATTCCCTGTATCACGCGAAGAATTACAATCTACACGATCGAATCCCTGCTGTATCACAAAAACCAGCTTCTAAGCACGCGCTTAGACCCGGATAGCCACAACAAGCGTGCTACGGATTCCTCCAGCAAAGCGCAACCCTACTACGAACCCTACCAGAACAATACAACCGATTCCCTGTATCACCGGATAAGAAGTATCACTGTGTCACTGTATCACGGTAGCTCGTATGAATGGATTACTTGCGACCGAAAGACTCGTCTGCAATCAAAAATTACAGGCTAGCACTAGAACAAGCGGTAAAGGATCATCCCTCCCGCAAAGGCTAGCAAAGCTCACTCTTTTGCTCCTAAAACGATTAGTAGTAGAATAAAATTGGCCCACCACGCCCGCCCGCAGAAAAGGCTTAACAGCCAAAGGCTTAACTGCCCAAGCTGTTAAGCCAGGCTGTGCGCCGGTGTGTGTGGGCACAGCAAACTAAGGGACCGGACTACAGCCTGCAAAACAACCAACAGGCTGGAGTTCCCGGCTCCCCCTCTAGCAATTGCTTAACCCACCAACACACCCATGAACTACAAGCATTGCACATACAGTACTACAAGTAGGCTGGCTACTGAGGCTATCACGAATGTAGTGAGTGATAGCACAAACACAAACACACACATCACAACACAACACAACACACGCATCGTGGGGTGCGAGTACGAGTACTAGTACGAGTACGAGTACTATATGTAACTACCCCTCCTCCGTTTTGGTTGGCAAGACTCATCCCCTCTCTAAAGAAAAATTCGAGGCGCGCGCGCCGAGAATTTTTCTTTAGATAGGGGATGAGTCTTGCCAACCAAATCGACTCCGAGTAGTATCTGGGGGGGGAGGAGTTTTCTTTAGGGTGTTTCTTTTCCGAGGGCGCAGCCCTCGGAAAAGAAACACCCTAAAGAAAACTCCTCCCCCCCCAGATACTACGAGGAGGAGAGCAAGGAGGAGGGGTAGTTAGGTATGTAATACCATGGTCGTAAGGGAGAGCACAAAAGGAAGGAGGGGGGGAGCTTGCTAGCGAGCGTCGGTTGCTTGTTGTTGCTGCTGTTGGGGGGGGGGGGGGGGGGGGGCTTGCTAGTGAGCGTCGTTGTTCTTGTTGTTGCTGCAGTTTCGCGGGGGGACAAGGATAAACCTGCTCTCCCCACAGTCCACCGTGTTGTATGTGTGAAAAATTACTTTAGTACCGGTTCGGATCACTTTGCAAAAGCAATTTGCAAAAGCAACTCCCCCCCCCCCCCCCCGCTCCCCCCGACCATGGGAATAGACCCTCTCACTGCTTCCTTTCCTATTACTACAACAACAAGCAACCCATTCTATTACACTGTGAGTCATTGCCGGTCCTTTGTTTGCCGGAAGGTGAGTCTTTGTCGTTGTCGTCAACAGTCATTTGTTTATTCCTATCTCACGACACTCTTCTTGCTGCTCCTTTTTTACTCACGACGATGGTGCTGCTTCTTTTTGCTTTTGACCATCATGGGAATAGCCCCTTCCAGCCACCATGGCTCGAACTATTCCACCCTGAAAGAGTAAGCAAAGCTGCTCCAGCTCCTCGGACTGGGTATAATGCTCCAGCTGAAGATCTTCAGTCTCGGTCATCTACGAACGCACCAAACTCGGTCATCTACCGATGCAACAGCAACAACAACAACCCAACGTCGGTCTGTAGCAGCCAGGAAGTCTACATTGAGCAACAATCCCTACAAGAAGAAGGCCCCTCCCCTCCTTCTGGATCTCCAACCACCACTGCTGGAAAGAGGAACAAGAAGCGCGCCCGGCAGACCCTTCCTCTTTCTGCCCCAGTTGCTGCTTCAATCACAGCGCCGTGACGCGGTTGCTCCTTCTATCCCGGCGCCAGCTGCTTCAAGAATCACGGCGCTGGTCACTCCTTCGATGACGGATCCGGTTGTTGCTCCTACGATACCGGATACGGTTGTTTACTATGGGACAACCAGTATTTCTCGCTCCGTCCCTATGAGCGGCGTCAAAACAAGGAACCGGCGTCCCTACGAGAATGGTGAATTCGACCCTTCAAGTGGCGTCTTTTGACCCTACCAACAGCCTCAATATTCATCATGACTTGCTCTCTAGCAAGAAATAGGTCTACAAACTAATTCTAGCTCTTTTTTTGGCATATACCCTGGTCCCTACTCTGCTGTGTATTAGTCTGTTCTGGGAGTATCGAAAAGAGTTCTAGGTGAATAGTGCTCAGAATACGACTGGAAATCACGACAGAAAATTCTACTAGGCAACGAGTACGTACCACTTCTACTCATATTCTTAATTATGTACCACTCATACGGAGTATTCCGTAAATTACCAAAGTATCAATCCATTATCAGAGCAGAAAACACTACTAGAACTTGTGTACGAATTCTACGACATATTATCCAAATTACTTTAGTATCATGCCATTGTCAGAGCAGAAAACACTACCATAAATCGTGTAGCCATTCTACGGCAAATTTTCGAAATTACTTTAGTATCATGCCATTGTCAGAGCAGAAAACACTACTAGAAATCGTGTAGCAGTTCTACGGCATATTTTGCAAATTACTAAAGTACCACCGAAGTTACAAAAGTAACACCCCCTCCTCTGCACCTTTTTCGCGCCCATTGAGTCTGTTTTAACCCCGTGAGTCCCTTTTATTTTTTCTTACTTAGGCAGCGTTTTTGCGAGTGCACGTGCTCTCCCGTACGAGCCATGGTGTTACGAGTATACCTTACTACTCGTCGTCGTCAGCACACACAAACTGTTGTCGGCAAAAAATACGGACTGTTGTCGGCATCAAATTCGATCGAAAAAGCCGACGAAACGAAACGACGACCGAGGTGCGGACATCTCTCGATGATCAAGTCTTTGAATCACATGCACCTCCACTACTTGGAATCCTTAAGTGGTATAAACGATATCACCTAAGCCTACAAAGAAAAGAGGATAATTGGTTAGAAACAAGACATATCCAAAGACCTGACCAATAAGTGAACACTTGGAACGCTTAAGTATACTCGTAAGAATGTACTTGATATCCCGTGAGAAAATTACTTATTGCAATCAAGAAAATCAATACCGATTCCGAATGGGCCTCATCTATCTCAAATACCACGAACAAGCGTATGCCCCATCGGATAAAACACTTAACCTCGTATATGACAAAATGACCAATACCATCGAATGACCGATACAGTAAGACCGATACACGCCGCTAATACAGCAGCAGAACCACTATCGATCCGATGAAGACCAAGTAACCGGTCAAGATCTCTACCACATAAAAATACAGCAGAGAGCCCCGATACAGTGAAAATACTTAGTAAAATAAGAGCGTCTCTCTGAGCTCACATCTCTTTAAATTTCAATTATCTTACACCTTTTGGTCGATTTTTAGAGTTACAACAGGTTATAGAGCCCTTATAACTTACACTTGTGTCCCGCAAGAGCACCAGTGTTTACCTCAAGCTACCTATCTCCGGCCGTTCAGCACCTCCACTGTCGGTTACCTCCAGAGGAAATTGTGTGCTTAGCTCCCTGTGCGGGACATTCTCGGCCTCCCCGTCTCATTCTTTCTCTCTCTTTCTCCCTGCTCGTGAATCATGGGGTGTATCTACCGATCCCTCTACAGGAATCTTCTCTCGTAATCCACGACCAAGCTCCAAAGGAACGTTCCGGACATCAGTGACCGGCCCGCAAGGTTAATTATCACCAACGTTAGATCGTTCCTGCGACGCACTACAATTCGGCGATCGAACGATTACATCAACATCCCAACGCACGTTCCAAGGTTAATTTTCTTTTACGATTAATTGTTCCGGACATCTTGATGTTGCCAATCCAACGGATTAATCATATCAAACGGATCAACATCGGACACAAAACCCATCCAACACCGGTTAATTCAACAACAACAATGGCAACAACGAAACGTCAACACGTACGATGCCGACGGCTCCATTTGACTGGACCCCAATCTTTGGGATCGAATTTCGATTTTCAAGCGCTAGCAACCCAACTGCGGCTACATCCCTCAACAAAGCCTACTCTGAAATCATTGGCAAAGATGAACTCTCAGAATTCTTTGTGACCCGCGAAGATGAAGAAGAAGATGGATCACTAGAAATCGCTCCGGATTCACAACTCCACATCCTAAATTGTATTGCCAAAACGATTGCAATCAATCTCATAGACCCGGACGAGATTACAAAAGGCCACATTGCCCATCTCCTTGACGAATGTGTCATCAAACATGTCAGAAATGGTGGATCTACAAAGCGCATGAGATACAAAACAGACTTTGATGCCGCTGCAAAGCACGCCATTCAGACCAACACCGATGAAGAACCTACTGTGGTAATTGAACTCACAATTACACACTGGAAGTTTAAGAAGAAATGGCGCCCCTGATTTATTCATGGAAGCCTACACCGGAGACCCACCATCCGATGATGAGGATGTCGTCGTTGCGGATACTGTTCCTCCTACCAACATGGGACAATTGACGACCCTACTATAACAATTGGTCAACAATGGCAACAACAACAACAACAACAACAACAATGCTGGTGCCAACCACCAAGCGACACTCGACTTACCATGGAATCCAGCAACCTTACCAACACCAGTTAAGGAGCAATACTATAGGAGAGATGAATTCCTCACCAGAGATGATATGAAAGACTTCCCAATCACCTACACCGACTCATCGGGAAATGAAACAATTATCAGGCAAAACTACTACCTACACAACCTAGGCAGTGGTAGAAAGGACCAGCGCCTGATCACTAGAAGTGGTGACTGCTTTGATCTAACCAGAGCCTCCGACAAGTCAAAGGAAGCAGCAAGAGACAAACTCTTCCTCTCAGGATTCCCGCAACTAAAGGATTCAACCCACCCTCAAGTTAGAAAATGGTACAGAGAAATCACCGCTCATGCACAGCAACATCACATCTACATCCACCCTTACTACCTCTACAGGCGCGAAGCTGACAGTCTCAGAGGATTTACCATTGGAGATAGCCTCCCACATGACCTACCTGCAACATATGAATTGGTGATTCACGAATGGGGTAATCTCATCTACACTGCACTCAGAACTGATAAGATCATCCCTGACTCATGTGGAAGAATGAAGTCCACAATTCAAAGCTTTGAAGGGGGACAAGGTTACGACGCTCTGTACACAGTCATTGCTCAGACACATCCCAACCCAAAATGGCCATCCAATGCAGGTAGAATGGTCAGAAATCCTCCAAATCAAGATGCAAGTGAATCACTTGAAGAATACTACTTCCGGTACAAGGATTACTTGCGACTTTGAGTTTTCCTCCAGAATCAACCCGGCACCATGAGTTCAACAGAAGAAGTCAGCAACCTCATTGCAGGAACCACTCTCTCTCATGAACTATTTGAGAAAACAGAAGATGAACGTGACTCAGATGACCAGTTCAAACAAGACAAATACAAAGCAGGTAGGCTCCTACAAACCCTGCAAACATATGAACAAGAGATAAAGGCTGAAACAAAGTACAAGGACAAAACCTTCCAAACCAAGTCTGTCCAAGCAATTGCCCGTCACAGGCACCAGACCAGGTCCTCGTCGCAATGATAGTTTCCAAAAGTGCGCTGGCAACAATACTGTTAGAACACCTTCTACTTTGACTTCTCACTCAATCAGTCTCATTGAATCACTTGGGTACCCTGAGATGGATGAAGAATCTGACAATCCCTTCCTCCATCAAGCATATTGCAATGCCATCACTGCATTTGACAAAGAACCTAGTCTGTTTTACACCTCCAGGCAATGTATTGTTTGTCATACCTCTGGACATAACTTTGACAACTGCCCTGCACTGCAAGATGTTGAGTCACTCAGGAACCATAGGATTGCCACTGCCGTTTACATCAGCATAACATAAGAGAAACCAAAAAGCTCTTGGATTCTACCCAACGCATCTCCCAAATCCACATTGACGATGAGGATCCAGATGAAACCTCCCCAGATGATGAACCTGAGGACCAACTTTTTTGCAAAGGCCAAGAATAGACAGTCTTTCTTGCAGCCATATGACATCACCTCAAGATGATCCTCAAGGATTTGACAATGCCAAAAGCTTATGACCCTCCTTGGACTCCAGCAGTGTCAGCTCCTACGAATCTTTCCAGATTGGTGCTGTCAATCTCCTCCCCAGGGATAGCCTCCAGCCTTCAATCCCAATTGATGTCTACTGTGATATGGAATCACTTGAAGTTACAACCCCTGGATTGGAATGACACCTTGAGACCAATGGAGATCCCAACTTTGACAGAGACAATCCTATCCCAGAAGTCATCAACCATGTCAAGAATCTTGTCCCTTCAGATCCTATTGCGGCTGCAGAATATTTCCAACAAGGTGTCAGAGCGCAGATTGATACGGGTGCCAAAGTTTCCTGCACAAACCTAAAGCATATCCTGCATGGTTACAAACCTTACACCAAGCTGAGAAAATGTCCGGTCAGGCTCACAGCAGCAATAGGCGGAAAGGCGGCCACCTGAATCCCAGAAGGTTCTGGCTACTTGCATATTCCTGCACCCAATCACATAGGGTATGTCAAAGTCTTCTTCTATTATTCTCCCTCCCTGTCGACAACATTACTGAGTGAGAATGATCTTTGTGGAATGACATCTCGAATGAGACATCAGTTCGCTGGACAGTCCATACATAAAGCCTTCACTGACACTCATGACTCATCTGCCCAACAGAATGGCAACCTCACCATTATTTGCCATCACAAGCAAAGCACCGCCAAAAGCATTGTCCTACATGGAAGCATGATTGATGGTCAGTGCTTCACACATCCAGTATTGATACCAGATGTTGATTTTGCATCACCATATGCCAATTGTGCAACATCTTCAGCCTATGCTTTAGCCACCGACATGGAGTTCAAGAAAGCTTGCAAACTGGCCTCCAAAGAAGCCGTTAGTAACTATAGGTACGATATCTACACTAACCTTGTGACACTGCAAAAATGCACTGAAGCAGCAAGAGCTCAGTCTGATACCACCAACATACCAAAGTTTGATGCAAAATTGTTTTTCACCAAGCTTATGGACAAACATATCCCCATTCAAGCCATCAAAGCCAAGACATCAAAGCTTCTCTGGCATCAGCGACTCAGACACCCATGCGATGACTTCCTCTACAATGCTCACAAACACATTCTTGGAGTACCAAAGTTCAAACGCCAAACAAGCGTCCTTGATCAATGCCCAACTTGTATTCAATGTAAGCAAACAAAAACACCTGCTGGCTCCCATTCCACCAGAAAGGCCACACAACCGTTCCAGGGCTTGTCGATTGACTTTGCTTTTTCAGGTGCCAAATCATCCAACAGTAAACGAAAGCAGGACTACGAAGGCATACATGGTGACACAGCTTGGATACTCATCACAGATCACTACACTGGTATGAAATATGGTGATACCAGAATTTCTAAAGCAGCATCACTCCACTGGCTCGAACATTTCTTCTCCCAGCACAACCCAGCTTGTGCCAACAAGTATATCTCAGTTGATCAAGGTGGAGAACTCTATCACAACCCTGATATCAGAAATCTATTTTCTGCGTTTGGATACTGCATTTTCCCAACTGGCGCTGATGCCTCCCATCAAAATGGTACAGTTGAAAGAGCCCACCGCACTCTCGCTAACTCAATAAGAGCCATGCTCAGTGGTGCAAATCTGCCCATCAAGTTCTGGCCCTTTGCTTTCTATCATGCCCTTTGGTTGTCAAATGCATTCCCTGAAGGCAACCAGCCGCATTCACCCTTAGAATTGGCAACTGGGCATAAGGAAAATCTTGCTGACTTCCGAACCTTTGGTTGCAGAGTTTGGGTTAGACCTCCAGGCAAGCGATCAATCAAGCTCAAACCCAATGCGCGCAAGGGAATATTCCTGGGTTTTGTCCCATACACTACCAGAAACATCCTTTGGTATGATACTGAAATGCACAGAGTCAAGATAGCCACCCATGTCCTGTTTGACGAAGGCCTGAATGACTTACCACTTACTGATCTTCCTACAAATGTCAAGCACTTGCTCAGGACTGATGACAACATTCCTCTCCCACCGGAGCCAAATGAGGTGTCATCCCGTGATTTTCAATTCTCCATCTCACCATTTGCCGATCTCACCAACCTCAGGCTCCCTGTCTCACATTTGTGTGCTGACCCAGCATTTGGTCTCAGATATGCCAATGATTCACTACTTGGCAGCGCCTACGTCACAGATATCCTTCCCAAAAGTCCTGCCTCCCAGCTTTTCTCCTCTCATAAGAAATCTCTGTCCAAGCTCCGCAGAGCTTATATTGTATCTATCAATCACAACCGTGTGTTTACTGCTGTTGATGTTACCTCAGCCTTGCATGCATCACACGCTCAAGCGGTGAGGGATTCTTCAATAGATACACTGTTGTTACTCTAAAAATTGACCGGATAGGTATAACGAATTGTTTAAATTGAAAGAGATGTGAGCTCAGAGAGACGCTCTTATTTTGTTACTGTATCGGGGCTCTCTGCTGTATTTTACATGGTAGAGATCTTCCCCGGTCTTTTACACTAGTATGGATTTCATCGTACCGATACTGCTGTTGCTGTATTAGCGTCTTGTCGGTCATTCGATGGTATTGGTCATTTTCGGGGTTAAGTATTCTGTTTGATGGGGCGTATGCTTGTTCGTGGTATATATGCTAGATATGGGGCCCATCTGGAATTGGTATCGATCTTCTTGATTGCAATAAGTAATTTCCTCACGGGATATCAAGTATATTCTTTTGAACATACTTAAGGGTTCCAAGTGTTCACTTATTGGTCAGGTCTTTGGATATGTCTTGTTTCTAACCGATTAACCCATTTTGTTTGTAGTCCTAAGTGATGTTGTTTTTACCACTTAGGGATTTTCATGTAGTGGAGGTGCGCTTGGTTCTAATGCTTGATCATCGTTGTTCCGCACCTCGGTCGTTGTTTTGTTTTGTCAGGCTTTTCCGATCGAATTTGATGCCAACAATCGTCCGTAATTTTCACCGACAACATACGCCCATTACCTTTGCACTTGAAGAGAAATTGTCTATGAAAGAAGTCAGGAAACACTCGAATGAATATGGTTTATTTGCCCCCAATACTTCTTGGGAGGAACCCACTGATGAAGAAGATCCACCTTTTTTGGACCGGATTTCATCCATCAAGACTATCAAGAACATTGGCACCAAATACAAGAATATCATCCAATCCAGAATCAACCAAGTTGACAACACTGAAGCACTCCATGCCTCCATCCAAAGACACTTGGCACCAACTGAGGATGACATGGATGTCGTCATTCCCACTATTGATATTGCATCACTTCGAGCCATCACCAAGCTTCATAAACCAGGCAATCATGCACTACTGCTAGATGCAGATTCACTACCAACTGAACAAATTGAACTCTTAATCAAGGCCATCAATTCAAAAGCAACCACACCTGAAGAACAAGCACTAGGGCACTTCACTTGCCGAAACCTCAAGTCATTATCCACATGGACTGAATGGGAAGCTGGAGAGCGCAAACAACTTGACCAGTTTGCAGACTTAGAAATGTTTGGATCCCCCATTCCATACCCTAAGGACCCAGATGCCATTATTCTCAGACCCCATTGGCAATACAATGTCAAAAGGAATAGTGTCAGAAGAGCCAGGCAATGTTGCAATGGAAGCAAATATGCAGCTCCAACCCTTCATGATATTGCCATGTCATACTCATCATGTGTTGAACACCGCATCCAAAGATTGTTTTTTGCCATTGCAGCAAGCCTCAATCTCAACATGTATGCTGGAGATGCCGCTGACGCGTATGCCCATTCTCCAGGGCCCAACATCCCTACATACATGACTATTGATGATGCATATGCAGAATGGTATAAACACAAGCATGGCAAAGACATAGACAGAAGATTGGTGCTTCCTATCCTTCGAGCACTTCAAGGCCATCCAGAATCCAGGAGACTCTGGGAAACCCACATCAACAAGATCTTGAAAGGTCCTGATCTCAACTTCAAGACCACCACACATGACAGAACGATCTACATGACAGTTTTTGAAGGTGAAACAGGGTTGATGACTCCAGGAATATGAATCATCTTGATTTCACCATTTTCTTTCCAAGCTTGAATTGCAAAGAACCTGATCTCAATATGCCTGGTTCTTTCAGTTGGCTTCTGGGCATTGATGATTTCAATTGCTGATGCATTGTCTTCATAGATAGGAGTTGGACCAACTTGAACAAATCCTAATTCCTTGAGTATGGACCTGAGATATCTGGCTGTTTTGGCCACTGTGACTGCAGCAATGAATTCCGCTTCTGTAGAACTCTGAGCAGTAAGTGACTGAGCTTTGGATCTGTAAACAACTGCTCCACCAGCATAAGTGAAGACATACCCTGTGGTGGACCTGCAATGTTTTGGATCATTGCCATATGCTGCATCAACAAAACACATCAGTTTGGCTTGCTTGATATCTTCAGGGAATTTCAGGAGTGATGCATCTTGGACTACATCATTGTATGGTTCTCCTGGTGGTAGAGAGGGCTCAGCATTTGGTCTGTAGAACCTAATACCCCAAGATCTGGTTGTTCTGAGATAACGGGCTATGTTCTTCAGACTGGAATAGTGGAAAGCAGTGGGATTGGAACTGTATTTTGACATCAGAGTCACTGCATAGCCAATGTCTGGCTGGCAGCTCACATATGCAAACATCATTTCACCTAAGAGTGTCATGTAGGAGAAGCCAGATGTGGATTGCAATTCAGCATGTTCCTTGGTGCCTTCTAAAGGTCCATTTGTATGTGATTGCAGTCGGCTCAGTACTTCAGTTGATAAAGGCACTGATGGCTTGGAGTGGGGTTTCATCTTAGAATCAGTTTCCCAACCATGGGATGTCATAATGCGGTCGATGTAATTGGCACAGGACAGTTCAATGTAATCAGCTGTTTGTTTGACATCAATTCCATTGAAGTCTTCAAGCAATCCCAGTTTTGTGAAGGGGATTACATCTTCTTTAGGTAGCTTGAGTTTTGCCCCAATTATGTCATAGATCTTGTCAGATATGTATTCAGATGTGCAAGCCAGTGCAAAATTGTCCACTTGTCTCAGCATGTAGACTGTTTCACCTTCAAAAACTGTCGTGTAGATCGTTCTGTCATGTGTGGTGGTCTTGAAGTTGAGATCAGGAGGGCCTTTCAAGATCTTGTTGATGTGGCTTTCCCATAATCTACCTGATTCCAGATGGCCTTGAAGTGCGCGGAGGACAGAAAGTACCAATCGTCTGTCTATGTCTCTGCCATGCTTGTGTTTATACCATTCTGCATATGCATCATCAATAGTCATGTATGTAGGGATGTTGTGCCCTGGGGAATGGGCATACGCGTCAGCGGCATCACCTGCATAGACTTTGAGATTGAGGCTTGCTGCAATGGCAAAGAACAATCTTTGGATGGGATGTTCAACACATGATGAGTATGACATTGCAATTGCGTGCAGGATTGGAGCTGCATATTTGCTTCCATTGCAGCATTGTCTGGCTTGTCTGACACCATTCCTTTTGACATTGTATTGCCAATGGGGTCGGAGAATAATTGCTTCTGGATCCTTAGGGTATGGAATCGGTGATCCAAACATTTCTAAGTCTTCAAACTGATCAAGTTGTTTTCGCTCTCCAGCTTCCCATTCAGCCCATGTGGATAATGACTTGAGATTCCTTTGAGTGAAGTGCCCTAGTGTTTGTTCTTCAGGTGTAGTTGCTTTGGAATTGATAGCCTTGATTAAGAGTTCAATTTGTTCAGTTGGTAGTGAATCTGCATCTAGAGGTAATGCATGATTGCCTGGTTTATGAAGCTTGGTGATGGCTCTGAGCGAAGCAATGTCAATAGTAGGAATGACCACATCCATATCATCTTCGGTTGGTGCCAAGTGTTTTTGGATGGATGGCATGGGGTGTTTCAGTGTTATTGACCTGGTTGATTCTGGATTGGATGATATTCTTGTATTTGGTGCCAATTTTCTTGATAGTCTTGATGGAGGAAATCCGGTCCAAAAAGGGTGGATCTTCTTCATCAGTGGGTTCCTCCCAAGAAGTATTTGGGGCAAATAGTTCATATTCATTCGAGTGTTTCCTAGCTTCTTTCATAGACAATTTGGCTTCAAGTGCAAAGGTAATGGGTGTATCTATTGAATCCCTCACCCCTCGAGCGTGGGATTTATGCAAGGCTGTGGTAACATCAGCAGCAGTAAACACACGGTTGTGATTGATAGATACAATATAAGCGCCTCTGAGCTTGGAGATAGATTTCTTATGCGAGGAGAAAAGCTTGGAGGCAGGACTTTTGGGAAGGATATCTGTGACGTAGGTTCTGCCAAGTAGTGAATCATTGGCATATCTGAGACCAAATGCTTGATCAGCACAAGAGCTTGAAACAGTGAGTCTGAGATTGGTGAGATCTGCAAATGGTGAGATGGAGAATTGAAAATCACTGGATGACACCTCATTTGGCTCCGGTGGGAGAGGAAGGTTGTCATCAGTCCTGAGCAAGTGCTTGACATTAGTTGGAAGGTCTGCAAGTGGTAAGTCATTCATGCCTTCATCAAACCTGAAATGAGTGGCTATCTTGACTTGGTGTGTCTCAGTATCATACCAAAGGATGTTTCTGGTAGTGTATGGGACAAAACCCAGGAATATGCCCTTGCGCGCATTAGGTTTGAGCTTGATGGATCGCTTGCCTGGGGGTCTCACCCAAACTCTGCAACCAAATGTTCGGAAGTCAGCAAGGTTTTCCTTATGGCCAGTTGCCAATTCCAATGGTGAATGCTGCTGGGTGCCTTCAGGAATGCATTTGACAAACGAAAGGGCATGATAGAAAGCAAAAGGCCAGAACTTTATGGGCAAGTTGGCACCAGAGAGCATGGTTTGCATTGAGTTAGCTAGAGTTCGATGTGCTCTTTCAACTGTACCATTCTGGTGAGACGCATCAGCCCCAGTTGGGAAAATGGAGTATCCAAACGCAGAGAAGAGGTTTCTGATAGCAGGGTTGCGATAGAGTTCTCCACCTTAGTCAACTGATATATACTTGTTGGCACAAGTTGGGTTGTGCTGTGAGAAGAAGTGCTCTAGCCAATGGAGTGGTGCTGCTTTGGAGATTCTGGTATCACCATATTTCATACCAGTATAGTGGTCTGTGATGAGAATCCAAGCTGTCTCACCATGTATGCCCTCGTAGTAGGACTTTCGTTTGCTGTTGGAGGATCTGGCGCCGGAGAAAGCAAAGTCATTAGATAAACCCTGAAAGGGTTGTGTAGCCTTTCTTGTGGAATGGGATCCAGTAAGGAATCTTGGTTTGTTTACATTGAATGCAAGTTGGACATTGATCAAGAATACTTGTTTGACTCTTGAATTTTGGTACCCCAAGGATGTGTTTATGAGCTTCTTGATATAGAAAGTCATCACATGGGTGTCCTAATCTTTGGTGCCAAAGAAGTTTTGGTGTCTTGGCTTTGATGGCTTGAATGGGGATATGTTTGTCCATAAGCTTGGTGAAAAACAATTTGGCATCAAACAGAGGAGTGTTGCTGGTAGCAGGTTGCGTTCTGGCAGCTTCAGTGCATTTTTGTAGTGTAACAAGATTTGTGTATATATCATACCTGTAGTTACTAATGGCTTCTTTGGAGGCCAGTTTTCAAGCTTTCTTGAATTCCATGTCGGTCGCGAAAGCATAGGCTGAAGATGTTGCACAATTGGCATATGGGGATGCAAAATCAATGTCTGGGATCAGTATTGGGTGTGTGTAACACTGACCATCAATGATACTTCCGTGCAGGACAATGCTTTTGGCAGTGTTCTGCTTGTGATGACAAATAATGGTGAGGTTTCCATTTTGTTGAACAGATGAGTCATGGTTGTCAGTGAAGACTTTGTGTATGGACTGTCCAGCAAACTGATGTCTCATTTGTGATGTCGTTCCACAGAGGTCATCCTCACTCAGTAGTGTTGTTGAAAGGGAGGGAGAATAATAGAAGAAGACTTTGAGATCCCCTATGTGATTTGGTGCTGGAACATGCAAGTAGCCAGATCCTTCAGGAATGCAGGTGGCTGCCTTTCCTCCAATCGCTGCTGTGAGCCTGACCGGACATTTTCTCAGCTTGTTGTAAGGTTTGTAACCATGCAGGATATGCTTAAGGTTTGTGCAGGAAACTTTGGCACCCGTGTCAATCTGAGCTCTGATGCCATGTTGGAAATAGGCTGCAGCTGCAATCGGATCTGTTGGGACAAGAATTTGCACATTGTGGGTATCAACTGAGAAAGGATTATCTCGATTGAAATTGGGATCTCCATTGGTTTCCAGGTGTGATTCCAATCCAGGGGCTGTAACTTCAAGTGATTCCATATCACAGTAGACATCAATTGGGATTGAAGGCTGGAGGCTGTCTCTAGGGAGAAGATTGACAGCACCAATCTGGACAGATTTGTAGGAGCTGACACTGCTGGAGTCCAAGGTAATAGGACCAAGGTCGTAAACGGCGTTAGGTTATGTAGTTAGAGTGTTATTTCGATTTATATTACGGTGTTGGAAAGAGTTATCGATAAGATTATGATCGGATTGTTTCTGGTCCATATTGATCTCCCATTTACTAATTTGTCGTTCCTTTGTGTGGAGATACGCGTATTGTATCAAGAGTTCGATTCCCATATTGTGTATCTCTGTTCAGTGCTTTAAATATCGCTTGATACTCACCAGCGCTTATGTATAATTTACTTATCGTACTCATCTTGGATTCTCTTGGAATCCTACGTTCACCGATACCGTAAATTCTACGTTTTGTATCACGTAATTTACGTATCACGTATACGTAAATTGTACGTTCACGTGTCACGCTTGATTTAGTAATTCAATACAAGGAAGGGCATAGGCTTTTCGCTTGAGGGGCTGTGACGTCGTCAAATCCTTGAGGATCATCTTGAGATGATGTCATATGGCTGCAAGAAAGACTGTCTATTCTTGGCCTTGGCAAAAATTTTGGTCTTCTGGTTCACAACTTGGGGAGGTCTCATCCTGCGCATCATCTTCAATGTGGATTTGGGCGATGCGTTGGGTAGAATCTAAGAGCTGTTGGGTTTCTCTATTGTATTTGTTCAGAAAAACAGCCGCAGCAATCCTATGTTTCTTGAGGGACTCAACATCTTGCAATGCAGTACAATTATCAAAACTATGACCGGATGTGTGACAAACAATGCATTTTCTTGATGTGTCAAAGAGACTGGGCTGCTTGTCAAAAGCAGTGATGGCATTGCAATATGCTTGATGGAGGAAGGGATCGTCAGATTCTTCATCCATTTCAGGGTATCCTAGTGATTCAATGAGACTGATTGAGTGAGAAGTCAAAGTAGAAGGTGTTCTAACAGTATTGTTGCCAGCGCACTTTTGAAACCTATCATTGTGATGAGGACCTGGTCTGGTGCCTGAGACGGGCAATTGCTTGGACAGACTTGGTTTGGAAGTTTTGTCCTTGTACTTCTGTTCAGCCTTGATCTCTTGCCCATATGTTTGCAGGGTTTGTAGGAGCCTACCTGCTTTGTATTTGTCCCGCTTGAATTGGTCATCTGAGTCACGTTCATCTTCTGTTTTCTCAAATAGTTCGTGAGAGAGAGTGGTTCCTGCAATGAGGTTGCTGACTTCTTCTGTTGAACTCATGGTGCCGGGTTGATTCTGGAGGAAAACTCAAAGTCGCAAGTAATCCTTGTACCGGAAGTAGTATTCTTCAAGTGATTCACTTGCATCTTGATTTGGAGGATTCCGGACCATTCTACCTGCATTGGATGGCCTTTTGGAGTTGGGATGTGTCTGAGCAATGACTGTGTACAGAGCTTCATAACCTTGTCCCCCTTCAAAGCTTTGAATAGTGGACTTCATTCTTCCACATGAGTCAGGGATTATCTTATCAGTTCTGAGTGCAGTGTAGATGAGATTACCCCATTCTTGAATTGCCAATTCGTACCTAGCAGGTAGATCATGAGGAAGACTATCACCTATGGTAAATCCTCTGAGACTGTCAGCTTCGCGCCTGTAGAGGTAGTAAGGGTGAATATAAATGTGATGTTGCTGTGCATGAGCAGTAATTTCTCTGTACCATTTTCTAACTTGAGGGTGGGTTGCATCGTTCAGTTGCGGGAATCCTGAGAGGAAGAGTTTGTCTCTTGCTGCTTCCTTTGACTTGTCGGAGGCTCTGGTTAGATCAAAGCAGTCACCACTTCTAGTGATCAGGCGCTGGTCCTTTCTACCACTGCCTAGGTTGTGTAGGTAGTAGTTTTGCCTGATAATTGTTTCATTTCCCGATGAGTCGGTGTAGGTGATTGGGAAGTCTTTCATATCATCTCTGGTGAGGAATTCGTCTCTCCTATAGTATCGCTCCTTGACTGGTGGTGGTAAGGTTGCTGGATTCCATGGTAAGTCGAGTGTCGCTTGGTGGTTGGCGCCGGAATTGTTGTTGTTGTTGTTGCCATTGTTGACCAATCGCTGTAGTAGGGTCGTCAGTTGTCCCATCTTGGTAGGGGAGACAGTTTCGGCAGGTGTATCCGGAATGGCTACCTTATCATCGGATGGTGGGTCTCCGGTGTAAGCTTCCATGAATAGGTCTGGGCGCCAATTATTAAATTCCTTTTGCACGTACGCAAAAACGACAGTACTCTAAAATACGTACGTACATTCCTACGTAACTTACAGTACTGCAGATGGAATGATACGATCATACGAGTCGAAGATACAAATGATCAAGTCATATGCACCTTTAGCGTTTGGAATAATGAGACTCGAAGGTTACCACTTTCTCTATGTGAGATTGGAATAAGACCGAACCGGAGGTGCAATCGTCATTCTGACACCCAAATTTGATACTTAGTGAGCGAACAACAGTCATTCTGACACCCAAATTCGATACTTAGTGATCGAACAACAGTAATTCTTACAATCGAAGTTCGATACTTAGTAATCAAAGAAGAACACACACTAGAGGTTCGCACATGCAATCTCTTGTTAAGTGTGCTGTTGGTTCGGAGCGCTGCTCACGAAACTTGTTACTTGTTTTCTGTATAAAATACGTGCTGTATTAGCGGCAGCACCGACCTTTAGAAGAGATACTTGCTCTCCAGCAAGGATCATCTCTCTATCTCTCATACTTTTAGATTATTTGATTATTCAACCTTAAACCTTGCACTGGACGTTCTTGCGTCCTACTGTAGAACTGCAAGCCTAAGATCTAACTGATTGCGTCGGCTACCGATAGTCAGAATAGATCTGGTTGGACTAGCATCCAATCGTAGTGGATATCAGAGAAATATTAGACCACAACAGACCGGTACCTCAACCGGCCTGCAGCTAAAGCTCCTGTTGCTCTTCTTTGCCTCTGGATTGAATCAGCTCAACAGCCAGTTTCAAAAGGAAATTAACAGATTAACAGTCGCAAGCTTGTTGAAGCTTGCAGAAGAAGACAACAGTAGAAGCACTCGACGAAGAACCAATCCGACAGCAGATCATCGAACGCTCTACTACGGACGACGATCGATAGTTCTCTGATCCAATTACACAACAAAGACCATCAATGGACAACCCGCAGTCTTTAATAGAAGCCCATTGCATTGGAAACGCCAATAGCAATATTCGCACTCAAGAATCTCCAGCACAAAAGATTCTACTTTCTGTCGCAGTCGCGATCACTCCTCGTGACACCATCTTGTCAAGGACGCGTTGACGCCCATCATTTGATTGTGCTAAGCACCATAAACCATCGACTACAGCTATTCCAACAATATCTGTCTTACACCTTTTCGTCTACGCGACAACATCTCACAGTATTCACAGAGATATCCCATTGACGAAAGAAACAATCCGACAGCGGATCATCAATCGACTCGACTACGGACGACGATCAATAGTTCTCTGATCTGATTATATACAGGAAAGACGCGGCACTTGTCAAATCCATAACAACCTCTTGGAAATATTGATTGTTCACACACCGACCATTTGATCCATCAAACAGTATTCCGGAATCCTCCAACATTGGCGAATCCCCAGACCGAGCAAGGAAACATCGAAAGAGTGAACTCCCCCAACGTCAGGTTGTCGACGAAAAACGCAACTTCCTTGATATTGCGGACACGCCGGTACCATTCTGGTCCCATATCTCCAAGAACTGACAGAGATATCCAATTTTCTAGATGCAAGGAAACTACGGTGTTTGTCAACAACAACAAACGCAATAAACGGAATTTCGTTGCTTCACCACGTCCCCGACTGCAAATTTCCGTCGATAATTGTCTTAATCCATACGCAAGAATTGCAAGACAACAACAACAACCGACAACGCAACGAAAACCGAAAACGGAAAACGGATTTCGTTGCTTCACCAATATCTTTTACTACACAGTAACAGATCTAAACGAATTTTGTTGCTCCCACAACCCTCCTTTACCGCGTAAAAGACCTCGTAATTTCAAGACAGACAAAGACGAAAAGACGGCACGCCATCAACGTCATCACAACAATCAATGATCATCTCTTTGTCACATCAAGACTCCCTATCGATACAGGAAATTCCTCATCTTCAGTATTCCGGAATTTACCAACATCAACGACGATCTGAATAAGCGTATTTTTCGTTGCCTCTCCGCGTCAACGGCGCGTCGTATCCCAACGGAACCGGATTCTCCTCACTATTGCAAACACGCTGGTACCATTCTGGTCATCTATCTCCTCATATTGGCAGAGATCCAACTTTCCCGACACAAGAAACAATCCTTTTTGTTGGGAACCGAAACAACGACACACAGTCAACGAATTTTCCTTGCTTCACGTTGAATTCCACTACCTCGCCACAACGATATCGACACAACAATACCAGTTCGGATCCATACCTCCAGTTATTGCCCAAGATACCAGCCTCACTTTCTGTGTCCACACCATTGCTACACCCACGGCGTTTGTCCCCACTGCTTAACTTCACGAATAGAAGGCCTCTACGCGTTCCTGTATCCGTTACTTCTATTCTTCCAGACTATTGCAGCCTCGCCATACCGCCTGCACGTCGTATTTCATCAGGAACGGCTCCCCCTTGCTATTTCGGACACACCGATACCAATCTGGTCCTCTATCTACCAACATTGACAGAGTTCTTACGTCATCTGTAAGGTGCTCGTATTCCAGAGAAACGGCGACTTCTCCACCTGTTATTGGCACGCCTGCCGTACCTCATCGAAGTCAAAATTTACTTGTACTACGTACTACCCCATTCACTGTATCGGGGCTCTCTGCTGTATTTTGCTTGGTAGAGATCTTCCCCGGTTATCTGTTACTGTTATCTTCATTGTACCGATACTGCTGTTGCTGTTGCTGTATTAGCGTCGTGTCGGTCTTACTGTATCGGTCTTTTACGAGGTTAAGTATTTCTTATCCGGTGGGGCGTATGCTTGTTCGTAGAGTGGGTAGATAAATGAGGCCCATCCGGAATCGGTATTGATTTTCTTGATTGCAATAAGTAATTTCCTCACGGGATATCAAGTATATTCTTCTGAATCTACTTATGGATTCCAAGTGTTTACTTACTGTTCAGGTCTTTGGATATTTCTTGTTTCTAACCGATTATCCTCTTTTGTTTGTAGCCTTAGGTGATATCGTTTTTATCACTTAAGGATTTCCAAGTAGTGGAGGTGCGTTTGATTCTAAGACCCGATCATTCGAATAATCGTACTATCTCTGTTACTCTGTTAGTATTTGGCACCTCGGCCGTCGTTCCGTTTTGTCCGCTTTTTCAATCAAATTTGATGCCGACAAAGTCTGTATTTTTCGCCGACAACACAATAATAATAATAATACACGTATTTAAGTAACTTTAACCACCAAAGGCACCAAAGGTGGATCTAAACTACTCAGTCTGTATCCAGACTTTAACGTCGCCTCAATCGAAGAGAGTTTAAGCCCCAAGTTGTAGAACGACAAATTTATCAAACGAATCCTGAAAGCAAGCGGGGAGGGTACAAAGAACAAACTGAAAATGAAGCCCGAAGCAGGAGCCTAGCGTGGCAATCATACAGTAGAAGGGGTAGGAGGAGCGGCACTGGGTGCAACAGTGGGGAAACACTGTGAGCAGCACTGGTGCGGAGCTTGGTGAGACACTTGGAGCAGAGCTTGAAGGTGCGCTGCTCGGAACATAGCTTGGAGATGCACTGGGAGCAGCACTGAGTGCACAGACATTGGGCGCAGCACTAGGGGAAGCACTGGGAGCAGCACTGCGTCCGTAGGTGCAGAGCTTGGTGATATACTTGGAGGCAAGGCTTGGGGAGGCACTGGGAGCAGCACTGGGTGTCGAGCGTGGTGATACACTGGGAGCAGTACCTGGTGAAACACTAGGAGGTGCACTGGTGTAACACTGGGAGCACTTGGGGAAACACTAGGAGCCACACTTGGTGCAGTGCTAGGAATGCCACTGGGGCCGCACTTGGTGACACAGTAGGAGCCACACTTGGTGCAGCAAGGAGGAGCACTGGGTACAGAGCTTGGTGAGACACTGGGAGCAGCGCTGGGTGCAGAGGATGGTGAGATACTGGTAGCAGCACTGGGTGCTACGCCAGGAACCACACTAGGGACAGCACTTGGTGAAACACTGAGAGCAGCACTTGGTAGAGCAGGGTGCAGCACTTGGTGAAAAACTAGGAGTCACACTTGGTGCAGCGCGAGGAGCAGCACTGGGTGCAGCACGTGGTGACACACTAGGAGCCACACCTGGTACAGCGCTAGGAGCAGAACTGCTGGGTGCAGCTAGGAGCAGAACTGGGTGCAGCACGAGGTGACACAGTAGTAGCCACACATTATGCCACGCTAGGATTGGCACTGGGTGCAGCGCTTTGGGAGCCAGGAGCCACACTTGGTGCTGTAGGTGTAACTCTAGGACCAGCACTGGGCAAAGTACTTGATAGGACACTGGGAGCAGCACTAGGTGCAGCCCGTGAGGAAGCACGAGAGGCACTGAGTGAAAGACTGGGTGAAAGACTGGGAACAGCATGTGGTGCAACTAGTGGTGAGCCATTAGGAGACATCCTTGGAGCAGCACTAGGAGGGTCACTAAGTGCAGCACTGGGTGGAAGACTGGGAACAGCACGAGGCGCAGCGCTAGAGGAGACACTTGGAGCAGCACTTGGTGCAGCTCTAGTAGGGACACTGGGGGCAACACTTGGTGAGACACTAGGAAACACACTTGGTGTCGTGCTTGATGAAACACTTGAAGCAGCACATAGGGCAGGGCAAGTAGTGCAACACTTGGTGAAACACTGGGAGCCACACTTGGTGCAACGCTAGGATTGGCACGCAGGACAACACTTGGGGAGACACTAGGAAACACACTTGGTGCCGCGCTTGGTGAAACACTTGGGGCAGGACGGGGTACAGTGCTAGGAGAGACACCGGGTGCAACACTTGGTGAGACACTAGGAACCACACTTGGAGCGGCACTTGGTGAAACACCATTGAGCGCGCCAGAATGGCACACAGGGCTAGGTACCATGCAGCCAAGGCCTCATCAAGGCAGCCTCCTGGCGATATGGCTGCTGGGACTGGGGAGGGACTGCATAGTGTCTCCTGGCAAGCTGGATGGTCGCAAGCCATTGACGCTTGGCAGTAAGAGTGTAACCACGGAGCACTTGGAGGGGAATCTGGAGGAGGGAGTGAGATTGAGGCAGAGCACCAGCTAAGCCGATGGCCATTTCAGATGAAATGGAAGCATTGAGAGATTGGTGTTGTTCAGCCTCAAGCACCCCCCCCCCCCCCCCCTCCCCCCCCAGTGCCATGGAGCCGTTGGTTCCGGTATGTCCAGAGATCCCAACTAGTGAGGAAAAATTGGTGAATCACTGCAGTGGCCCATCTACGAGGAGAACGCTTACTACCAATCGAAGAATAGTAATCAGCTTGAATCTGATGCCAGAGGGGGGTCCACCTCCCAAGGAACCAGTTGTGCCATCCAATGTGACGCTGAGCCCTTACAGCAGAAGGCAATAGCAGGGGAGTATGAGGAAGGGTGGATACGTCTACCTTGACAAACCCTAGTGGTAACATCCACAATGGCGAGAGCCAGAGAAGGTTTTGTAAGATCAGAGGTAAGGTGCTGTTGCAAAGGGCCCCAAAAGGAAGACAATCAGTGCTGGACAGCCCCGGGGTCTGCACATGAAAGCACATGGGAAACCTTTTCCTCTTCTTTGGCACACAGAGGGCATCGGGAGTGATCCTGGTGCTGGTAATAGAGTAACTGATTGCCAACACCAATGCAACCCGAAGCAAACTTGACAAACCACCGTTGCATACCAGGAGGGAGGCGCTTGAAAGCAGAGTGATGAGCACACCAATGGATGGAATTGGAGACTTGTGGTGGAATGGAGATGTCATGGTGAGTGTGCCAATAGTGAAGAAGGGGAGGACCAGAAATAAGAATGTGCAAGGCATTTCTGTCAAAGCGAGAGCATTTGAGATCGTTCTGTGAGAGAGCCCAGGGCTCAAACACCAGCCGGGGATAGTGGTAGAGGGAGGAACAATTCAAGGATCAAAATGCCTTGGCCATGCCATCAACCTGATGATTGCAAAGGGCCCACCAGTCAAGAGAAAGACCCTCTTGATGACTCTGAACCCACCTGAATGTGACAGTGATCAGAAGAGCAGAGATCATATTGCGAATGACATAGACATAGTCAAAAGATTTCTGAGAAATAGTAGACAAGGGCCAGGAACCCTGAGCCTGTTTAAGAGCCATATCCCCATCAAGGGCAATGGTGAGTGAGCCGGAGGCTACATCATAGAGATCAACCAGAGCCATACAGCAGGTGAGGACACCAATGATGCCAGCCAATTCGCTCCAGTAGGAAGACTGATCTTCGGGGGAGCCACTGACAAGGTTAGAGCCAGTGAGAAACACAGTGGGAGACTTGGTGGAGGTGTTGGGGGAGAGGATAAATGCAGATGTACCCCGGAAGAGAATGGGGTCATAAGAGCTGTCACAGACAGCACTTGCAGAGCCACTCAAAATGGCATGTGCAAGGGCCTGGCATCCATCTTGGGGAAGGGAGTATTGATGGAGAAGGACTCAGGGAGAAGCGCAGAGAGCACCAAATGCATCCTCTGGGGTGGCAGGAAGACACGCAAAAGGATTATAGGTCAAGGGATCCTCATCGGGTGGACGGGAGACAAAGGTAGATGGACTTACAATCCAGAACGCATTCCCACTGTAAAGGAGGGAGACAAGAGTGGCGGCACTAGCAGGTTTGGCGCAAAGGATGGTAGTGGTGAGGCTGTAGCAGCCTCGACCTTGCGAAGAGCCAACCTTCCAGCCAGTGGGACATTTGAAGAAGAGCCGGTCAGTAGAAGGACACAAGAACCAAGGCCACACAGAGGAAGACTCTGATGACAGCCAATGCCCCAAGTGGAAGGAGGGGTGGAGGGCTCTGTCAGAGGGCAAGGCCAACGGGGGCTAAGAAGGATTTCTGAAGGGCGCATTGCCAAAGATGTCGGGCTGGGAGAAGCCATGGAGGGGGGCACCGAGGCCAGTCAAGATGGGTGCGAAGATGGTTGGAGGACTGCAACTGGAAGGCCATCGGAGAAAGCCTTGTGCCATCCGCAGTGCAGATATCAGCAAGGGAGACCGCCTGGAGAGACATCTGGATGAGATTCAGAAGAGACAGTTTGGCACCCCGGAAGCCAGCAGTGACAAACGCTTGCATGAGGTAGCAGTCATTCAATTGAAGCAGAGGAAGTGTAGGAAAGTCTTCAACCAAACTCACTGGGTGAATAGAAAAGAAATGCCACACATGCTTATACCAGCAAGGAGTGATATAAGAGGCATAAGGCTGGTAGGGGGTAATGCCAAGATGGAAAGGAATGCCCAGTTCAAGCCTAAAGGCTTCAGCGGTAAGCCTAAGAATATGGCCCGTCTGGGAAACACGGACAGATTCCTGAAACAGAGTAGCAATGTGGCTGAATTCTTGGAGAAGAAATGGGTAAATGAAACCAAAGCCTTGATACAAAGATGGACCATAGAAGACCTTGCGAGGAAAGTTGCGAGACATGCCTGCCTTGTTGAGCACTGGGACCAGAGTTGGGTGGAGAATTCGAGTCCAGGTAGAAGCGCTGAGCTTAGTGACAGGCATGGGGTATTCAAAAGACTTCATAAATGAGTACTTGAAGGTGTAGATGGAGGTGTTCTTCTCACACTTGGAGGACCGCATTTGAGATCCAAAGGACTGGGACTGGGTCAGCAGGTGAGCAACTTGAGCTTTCTCATTGCCATCCATAGAAATGTAGACACCCAGAGTCTTGTCAGCGTGATCAACCTCGAAACGATCAAGGGGGGACTGGACACCAGATTTGTCAGTGATGGTGAAAACACCGGGCATTTCATCGACAGAGCGGTAGTTCCAACCAGAACCAGTCCACTTGAAATCAATCAAGTAGCAGAAGGACTTAGAAGGTTCAATAGCGCCACCAGTAGCAATGAGACCACCAGCCCAGCGATCTACTACAGCTGCCTGGAAATCAACAGCCAGAGCCTCACCAGAGGTAGTAGAGGAGGCACCAGCACAGAAAAGATCGGTATCATCCACAAAAGCAAAACCAACCAAAGAAACCAGCTGAAGGGATAGGGAGGTGAGTAGATGGACCCCATGTCCTGCATTCTGCATCATCCGGGAAAGGATGGTAGAAACCAGAGCCCACAGAGTAGGGCCAAGACCGTTGCCTTGTCCAATCCCACTTAGAGGAACAGATTCATCACCGTACACAGGACCGGACCGGCCAAAGCCAGTTTTAATGTGATGGGTGGCACGCTGGAGAGTGAAGAGTAAAACCTTGCAAACATGAGCCGGAATCCCAAAGCTCTGAAGGGTGAGACTGGCAATGGGATGGGAGATTCGATCATAGCAGCCCTTGGCGTCATTCATTGCAACCGCCCTGGAGTGGCGCTTCTGATGAAGGACATCACAGATGAGCTTCTTGTTGCGACAGGTGTTGATGGCTTTGTGATGCTTCCAGCTGCCATGCTGGTCAACTGCCACTGCATTGGCTTGTTCGGCATGAGCGAGAATGCATTTACCAATCATCTTGTTGTTGATCTGAAACTCAGGAGACATCAGTTGGATGAGTCTCATCTTGTCAACACGGTATTCACCAGGTTTCTTGAAGATTTCAACATCGGTGATAACCTGCCAAGCAGAAGGCAAGAAGCCAGCGAGCAGAGAAGCAGTCCGCATCAAGGTGTCAAAGGAATTCAGTTGTGTGTCCAAAGCAAAGGATTTATGGTGAGCAAAACTGAGGCAAGAAGGCTCGCCAGCAGTGCGTTCCTTCTGACATTTCCAGGCAGCAGCATTGTCAGCAGGGCTAACAGAATAGTCAAAGGGAGCCAAAGACTGAATAGCAGCAGGCACTTGAAGGCAAGTAAGGAATTTCAGTCAGGTACGGATCAGTTCCTGGAGGAGGAACGTAGGTGCCATTGGTTGTGGGGCTTGCCTTCAGTAAGAAGGGCATCCACCAAGCCTTGGTTAATGTTAATTTCCTTTTGAAACTGGCTGTTGAGCTGATTCGTTCCGAAGGCAAGGAAGAGCAACAGGAGCTGTAGCTGCAGGCCGGTTGAGGTGCCGGTCTGTTTTGATCTAATATTTCTCTGATATCCACTACGGTTGGATGTTACTCCAACCAGATCTATTCTGACTATCGACACCGACGCAATCAGATAGATCTTAGGCTTGTAGTTCTACAGTAGGACGCAAGAACGTCCGGTGCAAGGTTTAAGGTTGAATAATCAAATAATCTAAAAGTATGCGCTTTAGCTTGCTGGAGAGCAAGATAGCACTTTAAGGCGTGCTGCCGCTAATACAGCACAATAAACTACGAGTATTTTGTACGGTAAATTACCATGTTGTGGGAAATAGAAATACAACACGGTGTATCGTGTAATTCGTGTTGTCGCTAATACTACAACACGTATTTCGTGCAGCAGGAAAAAGGGTTTGTGAGCAGCGCTTCGAACCTCTGCTGTCTTTTCTTGAAAACAGAACACTTAACAGAAGATAGCAGATGCCAGTATCTGACACGTGTTCTTTCTTCGGTCTCTAAGTATCGAATAATTCGGTCGTACGAGTGACGATCATTTTGGCTCACAAGACTGAGCCATTTGGTCGATAATGAGATACTTGGCTCGCAAGATCGAGCCATTTGGTCAATAATGAGATACTTGGCTCACAAGACGGAGCCATTTGGTCCATAATGTTAAACATCATGATTCGCATGCAACCAAACTGGACGCGTGCAAGTAAAGAGGCCGCGCGCGTCTGAAAGAATGAGATACCATTGTACCATTGTTACATATTGCTACGCCGGACATGAAAGGAATTTAATAGTTAAAGGAGTCACGCCAAGAAGGAGCTAGAAGTTTGACGTATTCGCCGGACATGAAAGGAATTTAATACTCCCCATGTGTCCACGTGAAAGCATCCTCTAAGATCCAATGCAGTCATCCTGCAACAAATCGCCAGTGTTTCCGCAATAGTGAAAGATGGGCTTGAGCAATGGATACACTACTGAATGTCCCCAATGCTTGGTGAGAATATCAGCACAATTATCCTTGCCTGCAAGATGTTGCATGAGGATGAAACCTCTTGCGATCATGCTTCTAACATAGTGATATGAAAGAATATGATGTCTCTTGTGGAGCCTTGCATACGGGAATGTGGAGGTTTGGATCATCTTTTCATTATCTCCCCATGTGTAGGACGTGTCATGCACTCTAGTACCAAGATACCTGAATGACTGACGAATGTCAACAATTTGCTCGATGCAGGTTCTAGCAGATACAAATTCAGCGCCAAAGGTGGCTGTTTCAGATGTTGCTTGTTTCTTGGAGAACCACATGATGGGGGTCTTGTTTGCAAAGTGCAGGATACCAGTGACAGCTTTACCACTTAGGATGTCATGCATTAAGTTTGCATCATAGAAATGAGACAATACAACTACCTTACCCAGGGGTTTAGGAGCATCACTTGGTAGGTCCTCAGAGTGCTCCCTATATACGGTATTGGACCAGTCTGTACTGGTACCTTCAGTGAGTACAAAATCTGGTACGCCCACTCTGAATCTGATTTTGAAGTGCCGAAACTTGGAGATGTAACCGTAGATTCTTTTGGCTCTGTTGAGATGGCCTTCCCTGGGTTGCACTCGGAAGCTTGACAATGTCATAACAGCAGTCTGCACATCAAAACCTCCAATAGCTATGACCCATTGAAGTGAGCCAATCATGCTTTGATACTTTTGGATATCAGTATCACTTAGGAATGATGATGAGTCTAGCTCTGGGTGATCATTCTCAGCAAGGGGTGAATGGAATCTGGTGGTAGGTTTGCAGCCGAACATTTGTACATACGAGGCCTCCATTTTCTCGATGAACTTGATGGGGTTCATGCAGAGCACACCATGTTCATCTCTTTCGAAACCACAACCCAAATGGAAGTTCATTGGGCCAGAACCCTTTAATTTGAAATTATAAGGTTCGGACTGTAGGATTACTAGGAAGGTTTCAGGATTGGCCATACATAAGCAAAGGTCGTCAACATATGTGCATATGAGTTCATATACTGGCTCCCCATGTTTGTTGTTGCCAGGCTTGATAAAGATTTCAGGCTCTGCCTTGGATCTTTCAAAACCTAGTTCAACGAGGCAGGCAGCAAGTAGATCACCAAAACACTTGCCAGATGATCGAAGTCCATATAGAGCCTTGTAAATTAATAGGAGGTGGCCTTCTAGTGGTCCAAATTCAGCACCAGCCTTGATGCATACTTTCTCACAGGTAACAGCTTCAAGGTAGGCATTCCCAATGTCGGTTCCCCATGCTTCTAAGCTATTCAGTTCAGCAAGGAATAGGCACATGCGCAGTCCACAAAGGGAAACAACTCCTGCATACACACTGTGAATGGGAGCTTCAGTGAGATTGCCATTTGCAACTAGCCGGGCTTTGTGACGGCCATCATGTTTGACTGCATAAATCATGTGGACCTTGATCTGTTTGAAGCCAGTTGGTATATTGCTAACCTTGTAGATACCTTTGTCAATGAACGTGTCATACTCTTGAAGCTGTGACATTTCCAGCGCTATGGCATCCTGCCATTTGGTGTTGCCATTGGCTGTATCAAACTGGATGGCTTCTTCATGATTGCGAGGTACCTTGAATCCATACTGGTACTGAGGAGCAGTGCGGAAGGAGCGAAGCTTGGCTTGGTGGATTAGCCGGTCTAGCTTCTTGGTTCTTCGGGCAAGGGAAACAATGCGTTTGAGATGTTTCCAACCAGGTTGATCAAGCATGTTGTTGTCTTTTGCATATTTGGCTACAGTGACCGGGTCATCGGTAGCTACATTGGATAGGGGTTCGTATGTCCGTTCCATATTTTCCCATTCAATCCATAGGTTGTATTTGGAACCTTTGTATTGGGGGTGCTTGTTGTCAAGGGGACCTTGATGACCAAGTATGCGTCGAAAAGACCAAAGTTTGCCATCTTCTTGAGTGACATCCCTGTGGATATAATTCATGACATCATTGTAGGCGATGATATCTTCAAGTTCATCATCTGTATGCTTGCACTTGAATTTGATGAAGTCCTTGTTTTGCTCAATGCTGTTTTCAACGTCAACAACTGTCATTCTTTTCTGTGTGCCATCAGGGAGGGCCATTAGAAAGGATCGACCTTGCAAGTCAGCAACAGGGATAGCAGGGATGGTGATGGGTTTGCCATCAACGTCAAATTGGGCATTGCCTTCTTCATCAGTAACAACTACCTCAGATGGGCCTACAGAAGGAGTAGCAGGATTGGTAGATGGAGGTGTGGCTGCACTAACATCAAAATATGCTAGCTCAGGGGGACCAAAATCATCTTCAGTAGCAGGGACGCCGGCAGGGGTTTTGCTGAAGATGTGAGGGGTTGGAGGACCATCAAGAATCTCCCCATAGTTGTTAGGGAGTGGAGAAGTGTTAATTTCCTTCTGAAACTGGCTGTTGAGCTGATTCATCCAAAGGCAAAGAAGAGCAACAGGAGCTTTAGTTGCAGGCCGGTTGAGGTGCCGGTCTGTTGTTTCTAATATTTCTCTGATATCCACTACGACTGGATGCGAATCCAACCAGATCTATTCTGATTATCGACCATTCGACGCAATCAGTTAGATCTTAGGCTTGTAGTTCTACAAAAGGGACGCAAGGAAGGCGTCCGGTGCAAGGTTTAAGGTTGAATAATCAAATAATCTAAAAGTATGCGCTTTAGCTTGCTGGGGAGCAAGATAGCACTTTAAAGCGTGCTGCCGCTAATACAGCACAGTGAAATTACGAGTATTACGGTAAAAATACCGTGTTACGAGAAAATATCGTGTTGCCGCTAATACAACACGTATTTTGTGCAGCAGACAAACAGGTTCGTGAACACAAAGACCGAACCTCTGTTGTCTTTTCTTGAAAACAAGACACTTAACAAGGTGGCTAGCATATGCTAGTTTCTGCCGTGTGTTCTCTCTTTTGATCTCTTAAGTATCGATAATTCGATCGTACGGATGTCGATCATTTGGCTCGCAAGATTGAGCCATTTGGTCAATAATGAGACACTTGGCTTGCACGACCAAGCCATTTGGTCAGAAAATGAGACATTTAGCTCACAGATTGAGCCATTTGGTCCATAACGTTAAACATCATGATATCGAACCAAGTAAGCTGAACTCGTGTGAGTAAAGAATGAGATACCACTGTACCACTTTTACATACGCTATGCCGGACATGAAAGGAATTTAATACTCCCCATGTATCCATGGGAAAGCATTGATTAAGATCCGATGCAATCGTCCTGCAACAGATCACCTGTGTTTCCACAGTAATGAAAGATGGGCTTGAGCAATGGATACACCACTGAATGTCCCCAATGTTTTGTGAGGATATCAGCGCAATTATCTTTGCCCGCAAGATGTTGCATGAGGATGAAGCCTCTAGCTATCATGCTTCTAACATAGTGATATGAGAGAATGTGATGCCTCTTGTGGAGCCTCGCGTATGGGAATGTGGAGGTTTGGATCATCTTTTCATTGTCTCCCCATGTGTAGGATGTGTCGTGTACCCTAGTACCAAGATACCTGAATGACTGTCGAATGTCAACAATTTGCTCGATGCAGGTTCTAGCAGATACAAACTCAGCCCCAAAGGTGGCTGTTTCAGATGTTGCTTGCTTTTTGGAGAACCACATGATGGGGGTCTTATTTGCAAAATGCAGGATGCCGGTGACAGCCTTGCCACTCAGGATGTCATGCATTAGGTTTGCGTCATAGAAATGAGACAACACAACCACCTTACCTAGGGGTTTAGGAGCATCACTAGGGAGGTCCTCGGAGTGCTCCCCATACACTGTATTGGACCAGTCTGTGCTGGTATTTTCAGTGAGTACAAAATCTGGTATACCCACTCTGAATCGGATTTTGAAGTGTCGAAACTTAGAGATGTAACCATAGATTCTTTTGGCTCTGTTGAGATGGCCCTCCCTAGGTTGAACCCGAAAGCTTGACAATGTCATGACGGCAGTTTGCACGTCAAAACGTCCAATAGCTATGACCCATTGAAGTGACCCAATCATGCTTTGATACTTTTGGATATCAGTATCACTTAGGAAGGATGTTGAGTCTAGCTCTGGGTGATCGTTCTCAGCAAGTGGTGAATGGAACCTGGTGGTAGGTTTGCAGCCAAACATTTGTACATACGAGGCCTCCATTTTCTCGATGAACTTGATGGGGTTCATGCAGAGCACACCATGTTCATCTCTTTCGAATCCACATCCCAAATGAAAGTTCATTGGCCCAGAACCCTTTAATTTGAAATTATAAGGTTCAGACTGTAGGATTATCAGAAAAGCTTCGGGATTGGCCATACATAAACAGAGGTCATCAACATATGTGCATATGAGCTCATATACTGGCTCCCCATGTTTGTTGTGGCCAGGCTTGATAAAGATTTCGGGCTCTGCTTTGGATCGTTCAAAACCTAGTTCAACGAGGCATGCAGCAAGTAGATCACCAAAGCACTTGCCAGATGATCGAAGTCCATAGAGGGCCTTGTAAATCAATAGGAGGTGGCCTTCTAGTGATCCAAATTCAGCGCCAGCCTTGATGCATACTTTTTCGCAGGTAACAGCTTCAAGGTATGCATTACCAATGTCAGTTCCCCATGCTTCTAAGCTATTCAGCTCAGCAAGGAATAGGCACATGCGCAAGCCACGAAGGGAAACAACCCCCGCATATACACTGTGAATGGGAGCTTCAGTGAGATTGCCATTTGCAACTAGCCGGGCTTTGTGTCGGCCATCGTGCTTGACTGCATAAATCATGTGGACCTTGATCTGTTGGAAGCCAATGGGTATATTGCTAGCCTTGTAGATACCTTTGTCAATAAAGGTGTCATATTGTTGAAGCTGTGACATTTCCAGCGCTATGGCATCCTGCCATTTGGTGTTGCCATTTGCTGTATCAAACTGGATGGCCTCGTCATGATTTCGAGGTACTTTGAATCCATACTGATACTGTGGAGCAGTTCGAAAGGAGCAAAGTTTGGCTTGGTGGATTAGCCTGTCTAGCTTCTTGGTTCTTCGGGCAAGGGAAACAATGCGTTTGAGATGTTTCCAACCAGGTTGATCAAGCATGTTGTGGTCCTTTGCATATTTGGCTACAGTAACAGGGTCGTCTGCAGCTACATTGGAGAGAGGTTCATAGGTACGCTCCATGTTTTCCCACTCAATCCATAGGTTGTATTTGGAACCTTTGTATTGGGGGTGCTTGTTGTCAAGGGGACCTTGATGACCAAGTATGCGTCGAAAGGACCAAAGTTTGCCATCTTCTTGAGTGATATCTCTGTGGATATAATTCATTACATCATTGTAGGCGATGATATCTTCAAGTTCATCATCTGTATGCTTGCACTTGAATTTGATGAAGTCCTTGTTTTGCTCAAGACTGTTTTCAACATCAACAACTGTCATTCTTTTCTGTGTGCCATCTGGGAGGGCCATTAGAAAAGATCGACCTTGCAAATCAGCAGCAGGGATGGCAGGGATGGTGATGGGTTTGCCATCTGCGTGAAATTGGGCATTGCCTTCTTCATCAGTAACAACTACCTCAGATGGGTCTACAGAAGGGGTAGCGGGATTGATGAGTGCAGGTGTGACTTCACTAACATCAAAATATGCTAGCTCAGGGGGACCAAAATCATCTTCAGTAACAGGTACGCCAGCAGGGGTCTTGCTGAAGATGTGAGAGGTTGGAGGACCATCAAGAATCTCCCCATAGTTGTTAGGGAGTGGAGAAGGTACATAGCTTCGTGTATTAGGAACCTTGGAATAAAGGAAGGTAGGCAAGGATGGCTTTGGAAGGCGCAGAGGAGAAGATGCTGGGACCGGACAGGGGGATGAAGGATGTCGAAAGGAGGGACTGTCACCAGAAGATTTAGGAGTGATGGAAGCATCTTTGGCCTTGCGCCATGCAAGAAAGCCATCATCAGTGAACAAGCCAGCACGCTTGTTGCGATGCGCGGAAGTTAAAGCAGTGCGTACACCAGAGCGGTCAAGGAGCTTATTGGTGATGGGATCCCAGATGGTGAAACATAAGCTATTGCCAACGTGCTCAGCAATGCCAACAAAGTGGCCAAGACATTCAGTGGTCTGTGAACCAAACTGTGTATCTGGAGTCTTGTAGTAGACAGGCTCAAACCAGAAGAAACTAAGGTAGGGACTAATGTCACCAATGATACCAGTAGCAATGAAGGAAGGCTGTTTGTCAGAGAGAGTGGGATCAGACAAGTGATTCATGAGGCGGCCAACATATTGCATGCAAAGAAGCCAGAGGTGTGGTGGAGTGCCCGTGCGATCCATGAGTCTATTGACAATGCGTTTGAAGGTCTGGTATCGCCGTTCAAATAGATTTTGGTGTTGATGGTATGGTTCACTTTGCCATAAGCCAATCCACATCATCTTGAGGTAGTCAAGAACAGATTTGCTGGACTGGTAAGATCCATGATCACAGAGCAATCTGAGTGGGCGACCCCATTGCCGAACAAAATTTTGGAGACAAGGGAGAAAATCAGCAGTAGTCCGCATTTCTTCAACATGGATGATATGAGATTTGCGACCAAAGAAAACTTGAGCAATCTTGGAACCACCATTGATAGCAGGGGTGTCGGAATAAATGACATCAGAGAGGACATCATCATTGAAAGGCCGGACATTCATGGCAGGCTGTGGTGATTGGAACCTTTTGAAGATGTTACCATCAGGACTAAGTGACAGTGAGCCATACTGAGTGGAATTGTTGAAGGTGGCCTTGATACGATCAAGAGAGATCCATCCAAAGAAAGGCTTCAGTGACAAGTAATCTATATCAGTGGGCGATTGGACATGGGCTGCGGCAGTAATGTAGGGTGAAAGAGTCTGATTAGAGCACCGACTGAGGATTGCTTGGTGAATATAATCAGCTGGACTGAGCCAAAAAGAAGGATCAGAAGCATCTAATGCCTGGATGGGTGAAGTGGCGCTGTTGGACAAGAATGAAGTGACGGTAGGAGATATGCCAATGTTGATATCCCTGAGGGAACCAAATTCATCATAGTCTTGATATGGAAGTGATGTGACAAGAGGCGGGTATTTCTGAATGAAGGTATCATCCTGGGGGGTATATGCGCGATCTAGTGTAGATGGGTCCCAATGTTGGTCACTGGTCATGACAACATGAGGAAGATGAGCAAATTCTTCACTGGTATACTTGCGCATGGCAAGATAAGGCAATCCATGGCATATACTGAGTGGAAAGACATGTCCATCGGTGGTGGTGATGACTTGGGTGCCGCCTGTCTTGATGGAGGTGTCATCTACAACCGAGAAGTATGCTTCCATCTGAGGAGAAGACAAGATGGATGGGTGCTGTCCAGTATAGGCACACTCATGAAAGATGATGATGACAGGACCTCGGTTGGAAACAGAGTACGCGCCACATGTGGCAATGGGGATGTTCTGGATTTGATGATTGTTGATACCAGTTACATTGACATATCGCGGTGGAATATCTTTGGAGATGAGACATGCATCATGCCCTATGATACACCCATTTGCGCCTCTGTCAACCATAGCAAAACCGGGTGTGGAGACGTTGGTTTTGCTAGAGTGGTATGTGGCAATGGGGTGTGACGGTGAAACATGAGAGTCACAATCAGGTGATGCCCAATGGTGGAATTTCACAGACATTGAAGACTGGCCGACAGGGACATACACATTTCCTTGTTTCTTGTAAAGGATATCAGGATTATCTGCAAGGAAGCGAGCTGGATGTGCAGGAGAAACAGAAGACTTGAGGGGCCTGGTATCCTCGTGAGAAGATGTTTTGTATACACCTAAGGATGCATGGAACGCAGATCTGGCTGAGCTTTCCTCATCAGGTGAGAGGGCTGGCTCGTTGTCATGTGGTGTGCCTGTGCTGTTGAGTGTGGTAGTGATTCCCATATCCGTGCCAGATGCTCTTCTGGCTCTGACAGCACTAAAACAGTAGCTCTGAAAGGCATCTTTGGTATACTGGGCTCTATCCTCTGAGTCTAGTCCTTGTGCTGTGAGGTGTTGGCCGAAGTCGATGACTTGCTGTATGGACATCTGTACATGTCGATAAATTGGTGTTCTTGCGCCCCCTTCAAGGAAAGCTAGGTCTCCAATGTTCTCGATGTACAAGAAGGCTAGCCATGTCTTGATCCTTCCGGCAATCAGAGCCTCACACAAGGCGTCATTTTGTTCCCTTGGTATGTCAAATATTTCATGCAAGAAGGTGGCTAGCGGCCGGTCAAACGATGGGAAGAGGTCCTGGATAGACGTGTCCTCTTCCTCCTCTTGGCTTGGGTTACTCTGTTGATCGGGTGCCACGTCTGCTGCGGGTAGCCGAGGTGTGGTTGCTGCGCTACCAGGTTGGAGTGTTTGGAATCGTCCTGTCGATCTGCTTCGTCCAGTCGACCTGCTTCTTGTTCTCCCAGCAACCGGAATATTAGGCATTGTTGCCGTGTAAGTGTAGGTCGATGCCAAGGGATTTCCTTTTGTGTTGTTGTTTCGTTTTCGCAACGACGTTCAAATTAGTTGGATTTTTTTTTTTTTTTTTTTTCGTTGGTTGTTTTGCAATTATTGCGCATGGAATAAGGCAACTATCGATGGATATTTGCAGTCGGTGTTTATCGGATGCAATGGGCTTCTATTAAAGACTTCGGCTTGTCCGTTTGGTCTTTGTTATGCTGTAATCGGATCAGAGAACTATCAATCGTCGTCCGTAGTCGAGTCAATTGATGATCTGCTGTCGGATTGTTTTCGTCGTCGTCGAGCGCTCCTTCTGCGTCGTCTTCTTCTTTTGCAAGCTTCAACAAGCTTGCGACTGTTAATCTGTTAATTTCCTTCTGAAACTGGCTGTTGAGCTGATTCATCCAAAGGCAAAGAAGAGCAACAGGAGCTTTAGTTGCAGGCCGGTTGAGGTGCCGGTCTGTTGTTTCTAATATTTCTCTGATATCCACTACGACTGGATGCGAATCCAACCAGATCTATTCTGATTATCGACCATTCGACGCAATCAGTTAGATCTTAGGCTTGTAGTTCTACAAAAGGGACGCAAGGAAGGCATCCGGTGCAAGGTTTAAGGTTGAATGATCAAATAATCTAAAAGTATGCGCTTTAGCTTGCTGGGGAGCAAGATAGCACTTTAAAGCGTGCTGCCGCTAATACAGCACAGTGAAATTACGAGTATTACGGTAAAAATACCGTGTTACGAGAAAATATCGTGTTGCCGCTAATACAACACGTATTTTGTGCAGCAGACAAACAGGTTCGTGAACACAAAGACTGAACCTCTGTTGTCTTTTCTTGAAAACAAGACACTTAACAAGGTGGCTAGCATATGCTAGTTTCTGCCGTGTGTTCTCTCTTTTGATCTCTTAAGTATCGATAATTCGATCGTACGGATGTCGATCATTTGGCTCGCAAGATTGAGCCATTTGGTCAATAATGAGACACTTGGCTTGCACGACCAAGCCATTTGGTCAGAAAATGAGACATTTAGCTCACAGATTGAGCCATTTGGTCCATAACGTTAAACATCATGATATCGAACCAAGTAAGCTGAACTCGTGTGAGTAAAGAATGAGATACCACTGTACCACTTTTACATACGCTATGCCGGACATGAAAGGAATTTAATAAGAAGGTACATAGCTTTGTGTATTAGGAACCTTGGAATAAAGAAAGGTAGGCAAGGATGGCTTTGTGATGCGCAGAGGAGGTGATTCTGGTACCGAACCGGGTGGTGTAGGATGGCTAAAGGAGGGACTATCACCAGAGGACTTAGGAGTGAGAGAAGCATCTTTGGCTCTGCGCCATGCAAGAAAGCCATCATCAGTGAACAAGCCAGCGCGCTTGTTGCGATGCTCAGGATTTAAGGCAGTGCGGACACCAGAGCGATCAAGAAGCTTATTGGTGATTGGATCCCAGATTGTAAAACATAAACTATTGCCAACATGCTCGGCAATGCCAACAAAATGTCCAAGGCATTCAGTGGTCTGAGAGCCAAACTGTGTGTCAGGAGTCTTGTAGTATACAGGCTCAAACCAAAAGAAACTGAGGTAGGGGCTGATGTCACCAATGATACCAGTGGCAATGTAGAAAGGCTGTTTGTCCGAGAGAGTGGGATCAGACAAATGGTTCAGGAGACGACCAATGTAGGTCATACACAAGAGCCAGAGATGAGGTGGAGTTCCTGTGCAATCCATTGTCCGGTTGACAATGCGTTTGAAGGTCTGGTAGCGACGTTCAAATAGGTTTTGGTGCTGATGATAGGGTTCGCTTTGCCATAAACCAATCCACATCATCTTGAGATAATCAAGAACAGACTTGCTGGACTGGTAGGACCCATGATCACAGAGCAATCGGAGTGGTCTACCCCATTGTCGAACAAAATTTTGGAGACAAGGGAGAAAATCAGCAGTAGTTCGCATTTCTTCAACATGAATGATATGAGATTTCCGGCCAAAGAAAACTTGAGCAATCTTGGAGCCACCATTGATGGCAGGGGTATCTGAATAGACGACATCAGAGAGGACATCATCATTGAAAGGTCGAACATTCATGGCAGGCTGTGGCGATTGGAACCTTTTGAAGATGTTACCATCTGGACTGATGGATAGTGAGCCATACTGTGTGGACTTGTTGAAGGTAGCTTTGATACGATCAAGGGAGATCCATCCAAAGAAGGGCTTCAACGATAAGTAATCTATATCAGTGGGTGATTGAACATGGGCTGTAGCAGTGATGGAGGTGGAAGGAGACTGATTAGAGCACCGACTGAGGATTTCTTGGTGGATATAATCAGTGGGGCTGAGCCAAAAGGAGGTATCAGAAGCATCCAATGCCTGGAGGGCTGAAGTGGCGCTGTGGGATAGGAATGATGTGATCTCAGAAGATGAGCCAATGTTGATATCCCTGAGTGCGCCAAATTCATCATAATCTTGATATGGAAGTGATGTGGCAAGAGGCGGGTATTTCTGAATGAAGGTGTCATCCTGAGGGGTATAGGCGCGATCTAGTATAGATGGGTCCCAATGTTGATCACTTGTCATGACAACATGAGGGAGACGAGCAAATTCCTCACTGGTATACTTGCGCATGGCAAGGTAGAGTAACCCATGGCATATACTAAGTGGAAATACATGACCATCTGTGGTGGTGATGACTTGGGTTCCACCTGTCTTGATAGAGGTATCATCTACGATCGAGTAGTATGCTTCCATCTGAGGAGAAGACAAGATGGATGGGTGTTGTCCGGTGTAGGCACACTCATGAAAGATGATGATGACTGGTCCCCTGTTGGAAACCGAGTAGGCGCCACACGTTGCAATAGGGATGTTCTGGATTTGGTGGTTGTTGATACCAGTGACATTGACATACCTTGGGGGAATATCCTTAGAGATGAGACATGCATCATTTCCTATGATGCATCCATTTGCACCTCTGTCAACCATAGCATAACCGGGTGTGGATACAGTAGTTTTGCTAGAGTGGTACGTAGCGACGGGGTTTGCTGGTGAAACATGAGATTCACAGTCCAATGGTGCCCAATGGTGGAATTTCACGGACATTGAAGTCTGTCCAACAGGAACATAGACATTGCCTTCTTTCTTGTAAAGGATATCAGGATTATCTGCAAGGAATCGAACTGGATGTGCGGGAGAAACAGAAGACTTGAGAGGTCTGTTATCAGATTGAGAAGATGCCTTGTATACACCAAGGGATGCATGGAACGCAGATCTGGCCGAGCTTTCCTCAGCAGGTGAGAGGACCTGCTCATCATCAGGTGAGGGGACCTGCTCATCAGTATGGTGTTCATAAGCACGACGTGTGATTGGCTTGCTGGAATTGGGATCCGGTGGTAATGCAGCATCAAGGAGCTCAGACCGGAGGCAGGCAACTAGTCGCTTCTTGTCATCAGCTGTGAAGCCAAGCCAATGTTTCATACCTTGCTTAGAGAGAGTTTTCCAAACTGCAGATGGTAGTCTTGTGGTTGGGTCCAGGGTTCTTCCAGCCTTGTAAACAGCGTAGTCTTGATAGTCACCATCAAAGTCAATAGGAGGTAAATATGAGGCCGAGTTGTCAGTGATAGCAGAATATGTGGATTGTGTCATAGAAGATAAATCATGAGTGTTGGCCTTGACAGACGTCCGACTATGAGGTTGGGACAGTGATGCTTGGGAATCCAGTCTGGTTGCTTCAAGGAGGAGGATAATTTTCAATTCACTGATGGCAACGGCTTCATGCTGTCGAAACTTGATCAAATCCTGTGCGGCAGGGGGATCATCAACTTTGCAGAACTGTTCACTGAGTTGGAAGCTGCTACTACAGGCCTTGCAAAGGTGTGTTTTGACGGTATCAAAATCAAGTGGCCTCTGTGGATCGCGTAGTGTGTTGAGGTGTTCCAACTGGGCGAACCATTGGGTGATGAACTTGACTTTGGTATCCTTCCATGTCCTCAAGTCAATGTCCAATAGGTGTTGCATCACAATGGAGGTGTCATATACTTTGGATTTGGATCTGTCATGCAATGAGACGAAATCAAAGAAGGCTTGCCTGCCGTCTCTTGAGGAGGTATGGCTGAGCACGCAGGAGTAGGAGAGATCACTCTGGAGGGCATGTAGAACAAGAGTCCAGAAGAAAGCACACTGCTTGTCATGGAGGGCCTTCTCATACCCGATGAGTGGTATATCAGGCCAGTTTGGATCGAGAAATGTATGAGTATCTATGTCAGATGTTTCCAACTTTGCTTTGAATTTGACAAGCCAGCGCTCAAATCGTGCATCGTTTTGCAGGGTTGGAAATGTGGTTTCATCCCTTGATTTCTTGGTCCAGGATTCATATCTAAGCTGTTCGATGGGTTTGGAGGATCTTTCCTGTTGTCGGTGGGATGTGCCGGTGCCGGTGCGCGTCGTTGTTTCAATATCAGTTCCAGATTCTCTTCTGGCTCTGACAATCCCACGACAGTAGCTCTTAAAGGCGTCCTTGGTATAATGGGTTCTATCTTTCCAGTCTAGTCCTTGTGCTGTGAGATGTTGCCCGAAGTCGATGACTCTCTGTAGAGTCATCTGTACGTGTCGATAAAGAGGTGTCCTTGTTCCTCTCTCAAGGTAAGCGAGATCACCAATATTCTCAATATACAGGAAGTCCAACCATGTCTTGTACTGGCCAGCAATGAGCGCCTCACATAAGGTGCTGTGGGACTCCCTTGGGACATCAAAGGAGTCGTGCAAGAAGGTGGCTAGTGCTTGATCAAATGATGGGAAGAGGTCTGAGATGGGCGTGTCCTCTTCATCTTGGTTTGGATTGTTTTGGTCGGGTGCTGTCATGTCAGCTGTGGACAGGCGAGGTGTGGTTGCGGCGCTTCCGGGTTGAAGCGTTTGGAATCGGCCTGTCGACCTGCTTTGGCCTGTCGACCTGCTTCGGCCTGTCGACCTGCTTCTCGTTCTGCCGGCGACCGGGATGTTGGGCATTGTTGTGTAATCGGATCAGAGAGCTATCGATCGTCGGGTTCTTCTTTTATCCGGGAATGTGATTCCTGGATGGAGGGATTGTTATTGGCGTGTCCAATGCAATGGGCTTCTGTTAAAGACAAACGGCTTGTCCGTTGATGGTCTTTGTTGTGTGTAATCGGATCAGAGAACTATCAATCGTCGTCCGTAGTCGAGTCGGTCGATGATCTGCTGTCGGATTGTTTTTCCGTCGTCGAGTGCTTCTACTGTCGTCTTCTTCTTTTGCAAGCTTCAACAAGCTTGCGACTGTTAATCTGTTAATTTCCTTTTGAAACTGGCTGTTGAGCTGATTCGTTCCGAAGGCAAGGAAGAGCAACAGGAGCTGTAGCTGCAGGCCGGTTGAGGTGCCGGTCTGTTTTGATCTAATATTTCTCTGATACCCACTACGGTTGGATGTTACTCCAACCAGATCTATTCTGACTATCGACACCGACGCAATCAGATAGATCTTAGGCTTGTAGTTCTACAGTAGGACGCAAGAACGTCCGGTGCAAGGTTTAAGGTTGAATAATCAAATAATCTAAAAGTATGCGCTTTAGCTTGCTGGAGAGCAAGATAGCACTTTAAGGCGTGCTGCCGCTAATACAGCACAATAAACTACGAGTATTTTGTACGGTAAATTACCATGTTGTGGGAAATAGAAATACAACACGGTGTATCGTGTAATTCGTGTTGTCGCTAATACTACAACACGTATTTCGTGCAGCAGGAAAAAGGGTTTGTGAGCAGCGCTTCGAACCTCTGCTGTCTTTTCTTGAAAACAGAACACTTAACAGAAGATAGCAGATGCCAGTATCTGACACGTGTTCTTTCTTCGGTCTCTAAGTATCGAATAATTCGGTCGTACGAGTGACGATCATTTTGGCTCACAAGACTGAGCCATTTGGTCGATAATGAGATACTTGGCTCGCAAGATCGAGCCATTTGGTCAATAATGAGATACTTGGCTCACAAGACGGAGCCATTTGGTCCATAATGTTAAACATCATGATTCGCATGCAACCAAACTGGACGCGTGCAAGTAAAGAGGCCGCGCGCGTCTGAAAGAATGAGATACCATTGTACCATTGTTACATATTGCTATGCCGGACATGAAAGGAATTTAATAGTTAAAGGAGTCACGCCAAGAAGGAGCTAGAAGTTTGACGGCGCGGTATTGCTTATAGGCGTGCTTCAAATGGAGGACAGCAGTGGCAAGATCACAGTGTTCACCCTTGTATAAGGAAAGCTTACAGGCCAAGCGCTTCACAATGGTGTGACTGGTGGAGACACCTTGCCAAAGCTGCACGATCCGCCTCCAGAAATCAATGGTGTCACGGTAGACTTGGAGCTTGGGAGACCAAGGGATCATGCCGGTGCAAAGCCGGCAAAGATGTTGTTCAACAGACAGCCAAATGGAAGCAGAGGTGGCATGGAGGAAATCATACGTAGTGATGAGAGTGCCGCGCACAGTGGTATCACCAGATAAATACAGCGCCACCAGATGCTCAAGCTTGGTCCGAAGGGCGAACACACCAGCAGTAGCAAAAGCATGTTTCACGCGCTGGAGATAGCGCTGCCAAAGATGGGGCAGGGAAGATTTCAGGCGAGGAAGAGAGGATTGCACAGGAGGTGGAAGGTATTTGCCCAAGATGCTGCCATTACAAACTTCGATCCAGAGCAAGCAATGGTCAGAGGCCATGCCTTGCGCACCATCAAAAGCACAGTAACCGGCTCAGAAGACATCAACATGCTCAGTAGCCCAGATGGCATCAATGGGAGTCCAGGTGGTATTCCTATTGTAGGTGGCAGGTGGGGAAGTTGAAGGGTGTGTAGTCAAGATGGCATCCTTGAAGCCAAGTGCTTGGAGCTCAGAGGAAAGACCATCAGACCGGACATCAGAATTATGGTCAATCCCTAAAACGACGGAGTCAGCAGCCTCTAAACACGCCTGAAGGGCAGCGGTGAGGTCACATCGAAAGAGGATGCGTGGGTTGGGACAGGGAAGATCCTCCACAGCCTGGAAGTAACAACAGTGTTGGTTCCAAACAGAGCCAAGGTCCCTGTCATTTTCTACAGGGCAGTAGGCAGAAAAGATGGTAACCGTAGCGTTAGCCCTGCCCTGAAACCTGACAAAGGTCCACCGGCCAAGCCCAGAGGGATCAGCCCCATGGGCAAGCTTGTGAGAATGAAAGAGCCAGTCAATGGTAAAACCCGTACCACCAGGGAGGTGCCAAGTGCCGGTGGAGGCCTCATGCTTGTTGCTAGCAAGGTAGGTGAAACTGGAAGGGTAGGCCTGTTTCATACAAGAGTGGAAGAGGTCACAGAGGGGAAGCTGAGGTTCATTCAGACAATGCTCAGCGTAGAGGGCAACCCCAGCCTTACTTTGAGCAACTCTTCGAGAGTTGTGACAAGAGCGAGCCATGAAGGCTGACTTCCACTGGGGACCAATATTTTGGAAGGTAATGAGGGTAGAGTTGGAGGAAGGAGCCTGGGGAAAGGGATGGCCAAAATCATCAGCATCCTTAGCAACAAGGATATCCCCATGAAGATCAGATTGTACAAGGCGGGAAAACAGAAGGACTCGAGGAAGAGGAAGAAGGACTGGAGGGATCCAGGGGGGGATTGGAGTTGGAGGGCATCCCACCAGGCCCCATATGAGATATCCTAACCATGATCAGAAGCATACCGTGTCTGTCACACGGAAGAGGAAGCTGGTGAGGCATAGGTGTGAAACACTAAAGGCCACAACAGGTGCCGCGCCAGGGGTGGCAGCACTGGATGCAAACCGAGGTGAAGAACTGGGAAGCACACCAAATGCATTGCTGGGGCAAGCACGTGGAGTGACGCCTGGTGCAGTGCTAGGAGAAACACTGTGTGCAGATCATGGTGAAACACTGGGATCCCAAGTTGGAGCTGCGCTGGGTGTAACACTGGATGCAACCCTAGGTGAAGCACTGGGAAGCAGGCCAAATGCAATGCTGGGGGAAGCACTTGGAGTGACGCTTTGTGCAGTGCTAAGAGAAACACTGTGGGCAGGTCATGGTGAAACACTGGAATCCCCAGGTGGAGCCGCGCTGGGTGTGACACTGGATGCAAATCGGGGTGAAGCACTGGGAAGCACGCCAAATGCGATGCTGGGGGAAACAGTTGGAGTGATGCCTGGTGCAGTGCTAGGGGAAACACTGTGTGCAGATCATGGTGAAAAACTGGGATCCCCAGTTGATGCAGCACCTGGTGTGACACTGGATGCAACCCTGGGTGAAGAACTGGGAAGCACTCCAAATGCATGGCTTGGGGAAGCGCTTGGAGCAGCACCAGGTGCAGTGCTAGGAGAAACACTGTGTGCAGAACAAGGTGAAACACTGGGATCCCCAGTTGGAGCCGCGATGGGTATGACACTAGATGCAAACCTAGGTGAAGCACTGGGAGGCACGTCAAATGCATTGCTGGGGGAAGCGCTTGGAGTGACGCTTGGTGCAGTGCTAGGAGAAACACTGTGTGTAGATCATGGTGAAACACTGGAATCCCCAGTGGGGGCCGCATTAGGTGTGACACTGGATGCAAACCTAAGGGAAGCACTGCGAAGCACGTCAAATGCATTGCTGGGGGAAGCACTTGGAGTGACGCCTGGTGCAGTGCTAGGAGAAACACTGTGTGCAGATCATGGTGAAACACTGGGATCCCAAGTTGGAGCTGCGCTGGGTGTAACACTGGATGCAACCCTAGGTGAAGCACTGGGAAGCAGGCCAAATGCAATGCTGGGGGAAGCACTTGGAGTGACGCTTTGTGCAGTGCTAAGAGAAACACTGTGGGCAGGTCATGGTGAAACACTGGAATCCCCAGGTGGAGCCGCGCTGGGTGTGACACTGGATGCAAATCGGGGTGAAGCACTGGGAAGCACGCCAAATGCGATGCTGGGGGAAACAGTTGGAGTGATGCCTGGTGCAGTGCTAGGGGAAACACTGTGTGCAGATCATGGTGAAAAACTGGGATCCCCAGTTGATGCAGCACCTGGTGTGACACTGGATGCAACCCTGGGTGAAGCACTGGGAAGCACTCCAAATGCATGGCTTGGGGAAGCGCTTGGAGCAGCACCAGGTGCAGTGCTAGGAGAAACACTGTGTGCAGAACAAGATGAAACACCTGGGATCCCCAGTTGGAGCCGCAATGGGTATGACACTAGATGCAAACCTAGGTGAAGCACTGGGAGGCACATCAAATGCATTGCCGGGGGAAGCTCTTGGAGTGACGCTTGGTGCAGTGCTAGGAGAAACACTGTGTGCAGATCATGGTGAATCACTGGTATCCTCAGTTGAAGCAGCACTGGTGGTGACACTGGATGCAACCCTGGGTGCAGCACTGGGAAGCACGCCAAATGCATTGCTGGGGGAAGCACTTGGAGTGACGCCTGGTGCAGTGCTAGATGAGACACTGTGTGCAGATCATGGTACTACTACTACTACTAAACAATAATTACAAGTAGGTCTAGTAACGAAGAACACCCGTAACGGTCCACAGAGTACTAGTGGTGGCGGCGCATTACAACCAGGGGTTCTTGTTGTGCTCGACAATCAACAAGTTATGTACGACCCTTACTTCTGTCAAACCGATTGGGCATCGTGCCTTCTTTGTTGATTATTTGGTCGGGAAGTAACAACAACAAACATAGAGGATAGTAGTACGGTAGGTCTTTTCTGGGTAAAAGACGAGGGTGGTGGAGCAACGAAATCCGTTTTTGTTTTAATTGCGCCGTTGGTGGTTGTTGTTGTTGTTGTTGTTTTGCAATTGCTGGATCTTTTGCTGCTGGCAATTGACGTAGTACAGTAGTATATCGCACACGGATAAAGCAATTACTATCAATTGCTGATAATTGCAGTCAGTGGTGGGTTTGTGGTGTTTAGCACTATCAAATGGTGGTGGACGTCGGTATCTTGTTGGTAACTGTGGAGGCACCGGGGATGGATCCTCGCAATGCATGCGGAAGAAAGTGGAATCTGTTGAACAGAACAGAGATTCTTGGATCATATGAATATTGCTATTGGCGTTTCCCATGCAATGGGCTTCTATTAAAGACTTCGGTTGGTGGTCCATTGGTGTTTGTTGTCTTTGTTGTGTAATCGGATCAGGGAACTATCTATCGATCGTCGTCCGTAGTCGAGTCAACAACCGATGATCACTGACGGACTGTTTCTTCGTGGGCGCTTCTACTGTCGTCTTCTTTTGCAAGCTTCAACAACAAACTTGCGACTGTTAATCTGTTAATTTCCTTCTGAAAGTTGTGGCTGTTAAGCTGACTCGGTCCAGCAAGGGCAAAGAAGAGCAACAGGAGCTGTTGTAGCTGCAGGCCGGTTGAGGTGCCGGTCTGTTTTGGGTCTAATAGATTCCACTACGATTGAGCTTGTAGGCTCAACCGGATCTATTCTGGCTACCCACGTCACACAAATGAGATTAGTGCTTTGCAGGGGCCCTGTGGAGTTGTTGAGTATGTAGTTATTGTATGTATTGTAAGTATGTGTCAGTAAAGTTATGGTAAGAAGTACTCATACAATAACGCGTACAATTTCTACTAGTACTAGTGTGCATCAAGTCAGATCAGAATTACCAAAGGTGTTCTAATCTGTACCAATTCTAACCAGTTCCAATTCTACCATTAGCCAACCAACCAAATTCATGTGTAAGCTATCAGCAAGGTATCTACACTCATAGGGTTGGGGTTAGATTTGAACAAGCCAGCTGTACGAGCTACCGGTGATTACAAGCTATCAGATCTACAAGCAAGCAACCTACCTTCATACCGATCATACCAATTGATTTATATTACTATTGAAGTGTCGTCATTCGCGCAAGCTCTTTTTTAAATACAAACAAGCAAGCTGTATGAGCTACCGGTAATTACGAGGTACCAGATCTACAAGCAAGGTACCTACCTTCATATTGATCATACCAATTGATCTATACTACCAATGAAGTGAGTCATTCGCGCTAGTTTTATTTTAAATTGGAGCAAGCAAGCTGTACGAGCTACAGGTAATTACGAGCTACCAGATCTATAAGCAGATTTGAACACAGTGCAAATCTTTCCAGTCCGCAATCAAAATATAATTCAATCATCAACACAAAAACCCACCAGATTTGAGCAAAGTGCAAATCCTGCCAGTCCCTGACCAAAATATAATTCAATCGTCAACCCAAAAACCCACCTGATTTGAAGACAGTGCAAATCCTGCCGATCCCCAACCAAAATATAACTCAGTCATCAACCAAAAAACCAACGAGATTTGAACACAGTGCAATTCTTTCCAGTCCCTAACCAAAATATAATTCAATCGTCAACCCAAAAAACCAACCAGATTTGAAGACAGTGCAAATCCTGCCGATCCCCCACCAAAATATAACTCAGTCATCAATCCAAAAACCAACCAGATTTGAACACAGTGCAAATCCTGCCAGTCCCTAACCAAAATATAACTCAATTGTCAACCCACAAGATTTGAACGCAATGCACATCTTTCCAGTCCCTAGCCAAAATATAATTCAATCGTCAACCCAAAAACAAACCAGATTTGAAACCCACCAGATTTGAACACAGTGCAAATTCTGTCAGTCCTCGACAAAAATATAACTCAGTCATCAACCCAAAAACCCACCAGATTTGAGCACAGTGCAAATCTTTTCAGTCCCTAACCAAAATATAACTAAATCGTCAACCCAAAAATCCACAAGATTTCAACACAGTGCACATCTTTCCAGTCCCTAACCAAAATATAAGTCAATCGTCCACCCAAAAACCAACCAGATTCGAACACAGTGAAAATCTTTCCAGTCCCTAACCAAAATATAATTCAATCGTCACGCCAAAAACCCACCAGATTTGAACTTAGTGCAAATCCTGTCAGTCCTCGACAAAAATAAAACTTAGTCATCAACCCAAAACCCACAAGATTTGAACACAGTGCAAATCCTGCCAATCCCAAATCCAAAATATAACTCAGTCATCAACCCAAAAACTCAACATATTTGAACACTGTGCAAATCCTGCCAGTCCCCAACCAAAATATAACTCAGTCATCAACCCAAAAACCAACTGGATTTGAAGACAGTGCAAATCCTGCCAATCCCTAACCAAAATATAACTCAGTCATCAACCCAAAAAGCCAAAAGATTTGAACACTGTGCAAATCCTGCCAGTCCCCGACCCAAATATAACTCAGTCATCAACCCAAAAACCCACCAGATTTGAACACAGTGCAAATATTTCCAGTCCCTAACCAAAATATAATTCAGTCATCAACCCAAAAGCCCACCAGACTTGAACACAGTGCAAATCCTGCCAGTCCCCGACCGAAATATAACTCAGTCGTCAACCAAAAAAACCCACCAGATTTGAACACAGTGCAAATATTTCCAGTCCCTAACCAAAATATAATTCAGTCATCAACCCAAAAACCCACCAGATTTGAGCACAGTGCAAATACTGCCAGGCCCCGACCAAAATATAACTCAGTCATCAACCCAAAAACCCACCAGATTTGAACACAGTGCAAATCTTTCCAGTCCCTAACCAAAATATAATTCAATCGTTCACCAAAAAAACCCACCAGATTTGAACACAGTGCAAATCTTTCCAGTCCCTAACCAAAATATAATTCAATCGTCAACCCAAAAACCAACCAGATTTGAACACAGTGCAAATCCTGCCTATCCCCGACCAAAATATAACTCAGTCATCAAAACAAAAACCCACCAGATTTGAGCACAGTGCAAATCCTGCCAGTCCCCGACCAAAATATATATCACAGTCATCAACCCAAATACCCTCCAGATTTGAACACAGTGCAAATCCTTCCAATCCCTAACCAAAATATAACTCAGTCATCAACCCAAAAACCCACCAGATTTGAACACAGTGCAAATCCTGTCAGTCCTCGACCAAAATATAACTCAGTCGTCAACCAAAAAAACCCACCAGATTTAAACAAAGTGCAATTCTTTCCAGACCCTAACCAAAATATAACTCAGTCAACAACCCAAAAACCAACCAGATTTGAACACAGTGCAAATCCTTCCAGTCCCTACCCAAAATATAACTCAGTCAAGAACCCAAAAACCCACCATATTTGAACACTGTGCACATCCTGCCAGTCCCCAACCAAAATATAACTCAGTTGTCAACCAAAAAAATCCACCAGATTTGAACACAGTGCAAATCTTTCCAGTCCCTAACCAAAATATAATTCAATTGTTCACCAAAAAAACCCACCAGATTTGAACACAGTGCAAATCTTTCCAGTCCCTAACCAAAATATAATTCAATCGTCAACCCAAAAACCATCCAGATTTGAACACAGTGCAAATCCTGCCTATCCCCGACCAAAATATAACTCAGTCATCAAAACAAAAACCCACCAGATTTGAGCACAGTGCAAATCCTGCCAGTCCCCGACCAAAATATAACTCAGTCATCAACCCAAATACCCTCCAGATTTGAACACAGTGCAAATCCTTCCAATCCCTAACCAAAATATAACTCAGTCATCAACCCAAAAACCCACCAGATTGGAACACAGTGCAAATCCTGTCAGTCCTCGACCAAAATATAACTCAGTCGTCAACCAAAAAAACCCACCAGATTTAAACAAAGTGCAATTCTTTCCAGACCCTAACCAAAATATAACTCAGTCGTCAACCAAAAAAACCCACCAGATTTGAACACAGTGCAAATATTTCCAGTCCCTAACCAAAATATAATTCAGTCATCAACCCAAAAACCCACCAGATTTGAGCACAGTGCAAATACTGCCAGGCCCCGACCAAAATATAACTCAGTCATCAACCCAAAAACCCACCAGATTTGAACACAGTGCAAATCTTTCCAGTCCCTAAGCAAAATATAATTCAATCGTTCACCAAAAAACCCACCAGATTTGAACACAGTGCACATCTTTCCAGTCCCTAACCAAAATATAATTCAATCGTCAACCCAAAAACCAACCAGATTTGAACACAGTGCAAATCCTGCCTATCCCCGACCAAAATATAACTCAGTCATCAAAACAAAAACCCACCAGATTTGAGCACAGTGCAAATCCTGCCAGTCCCCGACCAAAATATAACTCAGTCATCAACCCAAATACCCTCCAGATTTGGACACAGTGCAAATCCTTCCAATCCCTAACCAAAATATAACTCAGTCATCAACCCAAAAACCCACCAGATTTGAACACAGTGCAAATCCTGCCAGTCCCCGACCAAAATATAACTCAGTCATCAACCAAAAAAACCCACCAGATTTGAACACAGTGCAAATATTTCCAGTCCCTAACCAAAATATAATTCAGTCATCAACCCAAAAACTGTGGTATTCCAACGCTCACGATTGAAAATTACCCACGATTCAAGAAAATCTGAAAAGCAATGCCACACAAGCCGGTCTTCAACCTTGAAGACTGGATGAAGAACATATCCGAATTCTTCATGTGCTTCTCTATGTGCAATGTACGTTGAATTTCGATTCAACGCCTTTTTACTGTTACAAGCGTTCTCAACGGCTCCTCGGAGTAGTTGACAAAGCTAGCTCACAATCTTAGTTTTTAACCAATACATAAACCTTATTTTAGTACCTTATTTTAGAGGCGTACGACACTGTTTAAACAGTCGAATAACCTCTTCGACCTTTTCTACCGGTAAAGACTACTTCAACTACACGAACAAAAATTACCACTACTACACAGCTAACAAACGAACAACCGATCCGAAGATTGTCCAGTAACAATAAGAAATCGACCAGTATGTCTTACTCAGTCATTCCCTTCAAGTATGACTTTGATCAAGAGACTATTGACAAAATTGAGTACAAGATTACCCAAGAAGTCAATGGCTCCCAAGAAGTTACCAAGATCAAAATCCCTTTGATTACTGCAGGATCAACCAAATTACAAATTCTTTTCACCATCAATGAGTTCATTAGATCTAAGAAGACCCTCAACCTAACCACAGGACCAAGAATCTATGACAAGTTTGTAGACCTCCTCAGAGACTACACCGACTGTAGCTGGTGGAACAGCTATGTAACAGCCAATGTTCCACAGAGAACTGTGGACAACTTCCAGACGACAGTGGAAGCATTCATCAGCTTCAAGTTCAACAGCAACCTCGATGCCTACCAGAATCATAAAAGATTCCTCACCAATATTAAGAAGACAACCTCCATGACTGTACACCAATTCGTAGCTCAAGTCAACTTCCACAACCATGTTATTCTCCCATTACTACCGGGACACCCGCCACAAGATGCAGAGATCAACGAAAGCGACTTCAAGAATCTAGTCTTTGAATCGATGCCAGAGGACTGGAAAGACATCTATCAACAACACCATTCTCCCCATAGAGATTCTCTCTCTGAAATGATGATAAGATTCGAAAGATTCCAATCTGTACAGAATAAGAAGAACAAGAAATCAGACAACCAGTCTCAAAACAACAACAACAACAGCAACAACAATGCCAACAACAACCGTAACAACCGTAACGGCAACAATCGCAACAACCGAAACAATCGCAACAATCGAAACCGAAACAACAACAACAATAACAGTAACCAACGCAACAACAACAACAACCAACGCAGCAACAGCCAAAGCAACAACAACAACAAGGGATCAACTAGGATCTCAAATGACTCACCGTGTCCTATCCACCCTGGTGCCAATCACACTTGGGGTCAATGCTACACCAACAAGTATGGCAGCAACTCCAATCAGTCTAATAACAACACTAGGGACAACAACGACTCGCACGTGAATGATCGCAGCAGCAATTCCAACAACAGCAATCGATCCACTAACTCTTCGTCGCATGGTAGTAACTTCAATGAACCAGAACAACACATGTGCGTCTTCATCAATGAACCAGAAGATACTACCATCCCTGCTACTCCTTGGCCGGATCTCTTCCATGTCGATATGGATATCGATGAAGAATACTACAACACAGATCTTCAAAGGTTTCCCTCTGAAAAGACCGATTCCGACAACAACAAGCAAGATGTTGCCCCTAGCAAGGACAATGTCGACATCGACCTTGCTCCAACCACAGTAAGTGTCTGCAACTCGATCAACGGATCCCTTGGCAAGTACTACTTGAAAACCCTCTTCGATTCCGGATCAACCGACAACCTTATAGTGGAATCAGCAATTCCCTCTGGAATCAAGAAGAACCTCCTAGACCAACCAATTCAAATGCAAACAACAAACGGCAAAACCACTTGCAACCACTACGTAACCTTGGAGAACACCATATTCCCAGAACTATCCTACTCAATGAAAGTCCTACAAATCAAGTGCTTTGTAGTCTCTCAGAACATCAACTACCATCTCCTCATTGGAAGGAAGACAATGCGAGACCTCGGAATGAAGATGGACTTCGAAAATTGCACCATTGAATGGTATGAGAAGACCATGGACTTTCACCCTCGAAGCTACTTTGACAACAAGTCCTTGCTCCACAAGGTCATGTCCGCAGAACCACACGCGGTTGCAGAAAGTTACTCCGCCCAATCAATCCAACAGTCTTATGTAGATGGAACCACCAAGTATGAGAAAACTGACCTCCACAAGCTTGTCACTGAACAAAACCATCTCTCCTACCAAGAGAAACAAGCCTTGTTACCAATACTCCTCCAAAACGAAGAACTTTTTGAAGGCTTGAATGACAAAGAATTAGGTATTTTCCCTAATCAAACGTTCCACATCGATCTCCAGCAAGGCGCAACGCCATATCATGTAAAACAACCATATTCCATTCCACTGCACCAACAAGAAGCAGTGAAGAAAGAAATTGACCGACAAGTGAAACTTGGCATCCTCGAACGATGCTATGCAACTGAATGGGGAATGCCAACGTTTGTAGTGCCCAAACCAGATGGCTCCTGTCGACTTATCAGCGACTTTAGAGAACTCAACAAGGTCACCAAGAAACTCCACTACCCGCTCCCAAAGCTCCAAGACATCTTCCACAGAAGAAGAGGCTTCAAATATGTCACCCTTATCGATGTCAGTATGCAATTCCACACCTTCAAACTCGATGAGGCCTCCACCTGGCTTTGTGTCCTTGTTACTCCATTCGGAAAGTTCAGACTCCTCCGATTGCCAATGGGCTTCCTTAACTCTCCAAGTTGGGCCCAAGGCTGCATGGAACAAATGCTCTCCCACCTGAAGGACATCGAAGTATACATCGACGATATTGGTATCTTCTCAGACACCCTTGACTCCCATTGCAAATCAGTCTCCTCTGTTCTATCCTTACTGAAGTGTCACAACTTCTCTGTCAAGCCCTCCAAGTGCCACTGGTTTCAATCCCAAGCTCCTTGGCTTGGCCACATCATCTCTCGAGATGGAATTAGACCCAATCCAAACAAAATTTCTCCTATTCTGAAACTTGCGTTTCCCTCAACAACAACCCAACTACGGTCCTTTGTTGGGATGATCAACTTCTATCGAAACTTCTACCCCAAACGCGCTGAGGTCCTTGCACCCCTTACGGACCTCTCTGGAAGAGCCAAAGGCAAAATCTCTCCAACACCAGAACTCATTGAAGCTTTCAACAAAGCCAAATCGCTTATTGCCAATGATATCCTCCTTGCCTTCCCTGATCCAAACAAGCCCTTCCATGTCTATACTGATGCTTCTGATTACCAACTCGGAGCTGTCATCCTCCAAGATGGCAAAATCATCCTTTGCTTCTCCAGAAAACTCAACGCCGCTCAACGCAAATACCCAACAATTGACAAAGAAATGCTCTGTGTTGTAGAAGTCTTCAAAGAATTTCGGACGATTCTTTGGGGTGCTGAAATCATAGTATGGACAGACCACATCAACTTAACCCGACAAAATCTTACCAGCCACAGAATTATGACTTGGCGCATGCTCCTTGAAGAATTTTCCCCAGTATTCCAGTATATCAAAGGCAAAAACAATGTCCTTGCTGATGCCCTCTCACGGCTCCCACTTCAGCAAGATACTCCGGAGAAGAAGAAGGAGTTCTTCGGTCCCGATCCAACGGATGACTCGGACCTTGCAACTGACTCAACGGACTCTGATCTTCTCGCTCTTTCTGACTTGTTTCTTAACTACCCAGAAGACATTCCCATGTACCCCTTAGCCTTCGACCAACTCGCCCAAGATCAAGCAGCCAATGCCGATATTGCTACCAATCCTCGTTATACAACTGAAAACTTCAATGGCATCGACTTGAAAGTTGTAGACTCCAACGGTCGCCAGAAAATTGTACTCCCTCCAAACAGAGTGCAAGCCACCATCAAATACTACCACCACGTGCTTGGTCATGCCGGCGCAGAACAATTGTATCGAACCATCAACCAATTTGTATATGCCCCAAACCTGAAGGAACAAATCAACGCCTTCTGCAAAGCGTGTGACACGTGCCAACGGTACAAGAATAGCCACCAAAGCCACGGACAGCTCCCCACCAAAGAACACCAGTATGTTCCTTGGGACACCATTGCAATCGATGGAGTAGGCCCTTGGAAAATCAAGATCCCTGGCCATGGAACAGTCTCCTTCAATGGCTTTACCATCATGGACATGTGCACCAACCTCCTCGAGATCATCCGAGCTCCACAAGTAAACCCAACCGGCCTCATGGCAGTTCATGCCCTCGACAATGGCTGGCTCTCCAGATACCCAAAACCAGTAAATTGTATTATCGACCAAGGAACGAACTTCATGAGCAACGACTTCCAACTCCATCTCACTAACCTTGGAATCAAAGCCAAGGTTTGCTCCGTCCGCAACCCTCAATCCAATGCAGTACTCGAAAGGGTCCATGACACCATGAAATCGGCAATGCGAACTGAGCTCAATACGAATCCTCCACAGACCCTCCAGGAAGCCACTGACATCATCGACAGCGTGTTTGCTTCTGCCCAGTTTGCGGTCAGATCGACCATTAACAAGACCTTTGGAATGACGCCCGGAGCCCTTGTATTTCACAGAGATATGTTCCTACCAATTCCGGTAATTACTGACTTGGCCATGGTCAGAAACAAAAGACAAGCTCAAATCGACAAGAATGCTATGAAAGAGAACAGCCACAGGAAGATTCATGATTACAGTGTAGGAGATCAAGTTATGGTGAAAAATGAAAAGCAAATCCCCGGAGCTTTTGAAGCAAGAAGCAAAGGCCCCTACACCATACAGCAAATTCACACAAATGGTACAGTTTCCTTTCTCTTACGAAATCAAGTAATCCAACGTATGAACATTCGAAACCTGAAACCATATCACACCAACTAAAAATTTCTTATCTAAGCAATACTGGTCGCACACGACTAACAAAATTCTGTGCCACCAATCGAACTTTTACGAGAAGGAGAAGAGTGTGGTATTCCAACGCTCACGATTGAAAATTACCCACGATTCAAGAAAATCTGAAAAGCAATGCCACACAAGCCGGTCTTCAACCTTGAAGACTGGATGAAGAACATATCCAAATTCTTCATGTGCTTCTCTATGTGCAATGTACGTTGAATTTCGATTCAACGCCTTTTTACTGTTACAAGCGTTCTCAACGGCTCCTCGGAGTAGTTGACAAAGCTAGCTCACAATCTTAGTTTTTAACCAATACATAAACCTTATTTTAGTACCTTATTTTAGAGGCGTACGACAAAAACCCACCAGATTTGAGCACAGTGCAAATACTGCCAGGCCCCGACCAAAATATAACTCAGTCATCAACCCAAAAACCCACCAGATTTGAACACAGTGCAAATCTTTCCAGTCCCTAAGCAAAATATAATTCAATCGTCAACCCAAAAAACCCACCAGATTTGAACACAGTGCAAATCTTTCCAGTCCCTAACCAAAATATAATTCACTCGTCAACCCAAAAACCAAACAGATTTTAGCACAATGCAAATACTGCCAGTCCCAGACCAAAATGTAACTCAGTTATCAACCCAAAAATCCACCAGATTTGAACACAGTGCAAATCTTTCCAGTCCCTAACCAAAATATAATTCAATCATCAACCCAAAAACCAAACAGATTTGAGCACAGTGCAAATACTGCCAGTCCCAGACCAAAATGTAACTCAGTCATCAACCCAAAAACCCACCAGGTTTGAACACAGTGCAAATCTTTCCAGTCCCAAACCAAAATATAACTCAGTTATGAAGCAATTTGAGGGCCTTGCAGAGGACTCCAAATCCGAATTTTCACCTCTACAGAAAACACCCCCTCCAAACCCAAGGGACAGCAGATATCTCCATACTGAAGGCGCCGTGGGCAATGATATTGCAGGGATCTCTTCATTATATCAAGAAGGACAAGGCCTGCAAGTTTTGAATCGATTGATTGAGTGGATTGGAAGAATCTAACCGGCAAAGCATTGGACACAACCCAAACAACAGTCACAGCAGATATCTCTGCACCAACGGCACCAACAGCAATGATATTGCAGGGGTTTCTTCATTACATATATAAGAACACGCCGACCAAGTTTCGAATTGATTGATCCAGCGGATCAGAAGAATCGAACCGGTGAAGCAGAGGGGCAAAATTTGGCTACATTTCAAGGAAGCAACCCAAACAACAGTCACAGCAGATATAAGAACACGCCGACCAAGTTTCGAATTGATTGATCCAGCGGATCAGAAGAATCGAACCGGTGAAGCAGAGGGGCAAAATTTGGCTACATTTCAAGGAAGCAACCCAAACAACAGTCACAGCAGATATCTCTGCACCAACGGCACCAACAGCAATGATATTGCAGGGTCCTCTTCATTACATATATAAGAACACGCCGACCAAGTTTCGAATTGATTGATCCAGCGGATCAGAAGAATCGAACCGGTGAAGCAGAGGGGCAAAATTTGGCTACATTTCAAGGAAGCAACCCAAACAACAGTCACAGCAGATATAAGAACACGCCGACCAAGTTTCGAATTGATTGATCCAGCGGATCAGAAGAATCGAACCGGTGAAGCAGAGGGGCAAAATTTGGCTACATTTCAAGGAAGCAACCCAAACAACAGTCACAGCAGATATCTCTGCACCAACGGCACCAACAGCAATGATATTGCAGGGGTTTCTTCATTACATATATAAGAACACGCCGACCAAGTTTCGAATTGATTGATCCAGCGGATCAGAAGAATCGAACCGGTGAAGCAGAGGGGCAAAATTTGGCTACATTTCAAGGAAGCAACCCAAACAACAGTCACAGCAGATATCTCTGCACCAACGGCACCAACAGCAATGATATTGCAGGGGTTTCTTCATTACATATATAAGAACACGCCGACCAAGTTTCGAATTGATTGATCCAGCAGATCAGAAGAATCGAACCGGTGAAGCAGAGGGGCAAAATTTGGCTACATTTCAAGGAAGCAACCCAAACAACAGTCACAGCAGATATCTCTGCACCAACGGCACCAACAGCAATGATATTGCAGGGGTTTCTTCATTACAGATATAAGAACACGCCGACCAAGTTTCGAATTGATTGATCCAGCGAATCAGAAAAAAACGACTCAACATGGATGGGAAAGATGATGGGCAAAATTTGGCTAAAAAATGGCCTTCCAAGCCCCGGCCCGGTTGCTGTTGTTGCTCTTGCTTTGCGACTCGATCGTTCCCAGTGGCTCCTGTTGCTGTTGCTCTCGCTCTTGCTTGCTGTCGAATCGACGAGTCGTTGTCATTGCCGATGATCCTATGCTCTCGCGATATTCCCCGTTGCGGCCGCTTGGATCATCGTTGCCGTTGTCGACGATCCTATTCGAATATATGATATGATAATTGAACAAAATGGGTGAGTATCTATTGATGTACTACATAGAGTAAATAATAAAAACAGAATAATATAATGTACATGCCGATCGATTCATAATTATCACCAACCGGGAAATTCCCCGCACCTACAGGCAAGAATTGATGGTTGCTTCTGATTCGATGGTTGCTTCCGATTCGATGGTTGCTTCCGATCCGTTGTTTTTGATTCAATGGTTTCAATTCGTTGCTTCTGATCCGGTCCTATGAAAATAAGAAGAAAAACAGAGAGGAAATACATTATCAGTAATGCCAGTGGAGTGGAAGACCAATCAATTGCCGTTGACGTTGCCGTTGCCGTTGCCGTTGCCGTTGCCATTGCCGTTGCCGTTGCCGTTGCCGTTGCCGATGCCTATCTCTCTCATTCTTACCTTTGCTTGTTCCGGCGTTTCGACAATCGTCCCGATGAAATTGTTGTTGTTGCTGCTGCCGTTGATTTGCAGCCTTCTTAGTCCTCTGTCACGAAAAACAGTACCTCGTGCCTGTTGATATAGAAGCAATGGATAGAGATTTATTGCTCTCAAGACGTATATGTTTGGGTGATCAAGTCCAAGAACACTACTATCTATCAAGCAAACCACCTCTTCTCCAATGCGAGTTAATTCTTTTTTCAGTACAAGGCTGTTATTTCAGACTAAAATATAAGAGCACGGATAACCTGCCTAATGCTGATAAAGAAGTATTAGGTGGAATCCCACGTTCACCGACGGAGTGCCAAATAGCAACTCTACTCAAATAAGTTGGATGTAAGAAGGCTGATTATGAAGTGATTTTTTTTTTGTTGCGAGGTAGAAAAAGTGATTTTTTTTGTTGCGAGGTAGAAAAGAAAATTACTGTGTGTTTGTGTGAGAGATTTTTTTTTTTTTCGCGTACGATTTTCGATTGATCGATCGAAGTAGAGGATACTTCTAGTACATCATGTAGAATTCTACACGATTTTGTACTAGTGTAGAATTCGACATGTTTTTAGTACTAGACAATTTTCAGTACTGAATCTGCGTAGGTTTCTACACGAGAAGATGTTTACACCTTACTAGATAATTTTCGGTACTGTATCCGTGTAAGTTTCTACGCAAGTAGATTTCTACACGTTTTTAGTACTTCATAATTTTCGTAACTCAATCCACGTAGGTTTCTACACATGTACGTTTCTACGTGTTTTTAGTACTAGATATTTTCGGGTATTGAATTTGTTACGGTTGGGGTTAGGGTTTAGGGTTAGGGTTGGGGTTAGGATTCTACGCGAAATGATTAATACACGCTTGTTGTACAAGAGAAATACTAGTAGTGTATCCGCGTAGGTTCCTACACGAGTATATTACTACACGCTTGTTGGACAACAGATTTGAAGACAGTGCAAATCTTGCCCATCCCCCACCAAAATATAACTCAGTCATCAACCCAAAAACCCACCAGATTTGAGCACAGTGCAAATCCTACCAGTCCCTGACCATACTATGACTCAGTCATCAACCCAAAAACCCACCAGATTGGAACACAGTGCAAATCTTTCCAGTCCCTAACCAAAATATAATTCAGTCATCAACCCAAAAACCCACCAGATTGGAACACAGTGCAAATCCTGCCAGTCCCTAACCAAAATATAACTCAGTCATCAAACAAAAAAACCACCAGATTTGAACACAGTGCAAATCTTTCCAGTCCCTAACCAAAATATAATTCAATCATCAACCCAAAAACCCACCAGCAGTGCAAATGCTGCCAGTCCCTAACCAAAATATAATTCAATCGTCAACCCAAAAACCCACCAGATTGGAACACAGTGCAAATCCTGCCAGTCCCCGACCAAAATATAACTCAGTCATCAAACCAAAAACCCACCTGATTTGAACACAGTGCAAATCCTTCTAATCCCTAACCAAAATATAACTCAGTCATCAACCCAAAAACCCACCAGATTTGAACACAGTGCAAATCCTGCCAGTCCCTAACCAAAATATAATTCAGTCATCAACCCAAAAACAAACCAGATTGGAACACAGTGCAAATCTTTCCAGTCCCTAACCAAAATATAATTCAGTCATCAACCCAAAAACCCACCAGATTGGAACACAGTGCAAATCCTGCCAGTCCCTAACCAAAATATAACTCAGTCATCAAACAAAAAAACCACCAGATTTGAACACAGTGCAAATCTTTCCAGTCCCTAACCAAAATATAATTCAATCATCAACCCAAAAACCCACCAGCAGTGCAAATGCTGCCAGTCCCTAACCAAAATATAATTCAATCGTCAACCCAAAAACCCACCAGATTGGAACACAGTGCAAATCCTGCCAGTCCCCGACCAAAATATAACTCAGTCATCAAACCAAAAACCCACCTGATTTGAACACAGTGCAAATCCTGCTGCCAGTCCCTAACCAAAATATAATTCAGTCATCAACCCAAAAACCCACCAGATTTGAACACAGTGCAAATCTTTCCAGTCCCTAACCAAAATATAATTCAGTCATCAACCCAAAAACAAACCAGATTGGAACACAGTGCAAATCTTTCCAGTCCCTAACCAAAATATAATTCAGTCATCAACCCAAAAACCCACCAGATTGGAACACAGTGCAAATCCTGCCAGTCCCCGACAAAAATATAACGCAGTCATCAACCCAAAAACCCACCAGATTTGAACACAGTGCAAATCTTGCCAGTCCCCGGCCAAAATATAACTCAGTCATCAATCCAAAAACCAACCAGATTGGAACACAGTGCAAATCTTTCCAGTCCCTAACCAAAATAAAATTCAGTCATCAACCCAAAAACCACCCAGATTTGAACACAGTACAAATCCTGCCAGTCCCCGACCAAACTATAACTCAATCATCAACCCAAAAACCCACCAGATTTGAACACAGTGCAAATCCTGCCAGTCCCCGACCAAAATATAACTCAGTCATCAACCCAAAAACCCACCAGATTGGAACACAGTGCAAATTTTTCCAGTACCTAACCAAAATATTTCAATCGTCAACCCAAACACCCACCAGATTTGAACACAGTGCAAATCCTGCAAGACCCCCGACCAAAATATAACTCAGTCATCAACCCAAAAATCCAACAGATTTGAAGACAGTTCAAATCTTGCCCATCCCCCACCAAAATATAACTCAGTCATCAACCCAAAAACCCACCAGATTTGAGCACAGTGCAAATCCTGCCAGTCCCCAACCAAACTATAACTCAGTCATCAACCCAAAAACCCACCAGATTTGAACAATTTTTAGTTTTTCTAAAGATTTGTTCTTAGATCCACTACATACTCATACTACGTACCATGCTTGAGTCGTACTTCATTATTGAGGGGGTGTAATATTTTTTTACATTTTATTCCCCCCCCCCCGCCCCCATCCAGTACATACTCATACTGTAGTTAGCTACCTTCATACTGATCCTACCAATTGATCTATACTACCAAACAAGTGACGTCATTCTTAAAAGTACAATATTTCGATCGAACTCTCTCATCTGGCAACGACTTAATCGTCCCGCACCTCTGTTTGGTTTGTTCGATCGAATTTGCCAAACGACAACAGGGAAAAATTCGATTTGTATGAGAGTACCGTACCGGTAGATAGCTGTAAGTACATCAAGTCCGACTCTTTCATATACAAATTGTACCAATTCTAACAAGTCCGATATTATTTGTCACCACTCTCTCATCTGGCAAGGTTGACGACGATGACAATGACGTGACATGACGACCAACTTGATCTAAGACAGATTTTAATCGTATGATTTTTTTCTTTATTCAGGTTATATCTTATGGTTACTTGCAACCCAAAAAATGAGAGTTTGCTACCATGTTGTTACTCTAAAAATCGACCAAAGGTATATGATGTTAAAATTTAAAGAGATGTGAGCTCTGAGAGAGACTATTATTTTTACTGTGTATTTCGTACTGTATTGGGGCTCTCTGTATTTTACATGGTAGAGATCTTCCCCGGTTATTTGTTACTGTCTTCTTTACCGTCGTATCGATTCTTCTGTTGCTGTTGCTGTATTAGCGTCGTATTGGTCTTACTGTATTGGTCATTCGGTGGTATCGGTCATTCATGTTGTTAAGTACTTTGTTCAATGGGGCGTATGCTTGTTCGTGGTATATATGCTAGATATGAGGCCCATTTGGAATCGGTATTGATTTTCTTGATTGCAATAAGTAATTTCCTCACGGGATATCAAGTATATTCTTTTGAATGTACTTATGGATTCCAAGTGTTCACTTATTGGTCAGGTCTTTGGGTATGTCTTGTTTCTAACCGATTACTGTCTTTTGTTTGTAGTCCTAAGTGATATTGTTTTTACCACATAAGGATTTTCATGCATTGGAGGTGCGTTTGATTCTAAGACTCGATCGTCGAAGTAATCGCACCTCGGTCGTCGTTTTGCTTTGTCGGCTTTTTCGATCGAATTTGATGCCGACAACAGTCCGTATTTTTCGCCGACAACACACCCCTTGATCCAATACTCTGCGTGTTGTATTGGATTACTGTTGGAGTATATCATCTTGAATTGTATCGATAGACAGATCGAGATCAAACGTTTGGATCAAGTCAAATCGAGGAGCCTACTTGAGCAATGTTGATTGTATCAAGATCGATCGAAGATGGTCATCGAATAGCCTAATCCAGTTGTCAATTGAAGCAATCGAATGGAATGACTTAGCTTGGGTAGTGTCCCATGATATATCTTGCATGTCGGGCGTGCAATATCCATCCCAATGGTTTGGTTAGGTCATCAGCCGGATTGATAACTCCAGGAATATGAACCACCATCTTGATTTCACCATGTTCTTTCCATGCTTGAATGGCAAAGAACCTGATTTCAATATGTCTGGTTCTTTCAGTCGGCTTCTGGGCATTTATGATTTCAATTGCTGATGCATTGTCTTCATAGATAGGAGTTGGACCAACTTGGACAAATCCTAATTCCTTGAGTATAGACCTGAGATATCTGGCTGTTTTGGCTGCAGTGACAGCAGCAATGAACTCGGCTTCCGTAGAACTCTGTGCAGTAAGTGACTGAGCTTTGGATCGGTAAACAATGGCTCCACCAGCATAAGTGAAAACATATCCTGTGGTGGACCTGCGATGTTTTGGATCATTGCCATATGCGGCATCCACAAAACACATCAGTGTGGCTTGCTTGATATCTTCAGGGAATGTCGGGAGTGATGCATCTTGGACTACGTCGGTGTATGGTTCTCCTGATGGTAAAGATGGCTCAGCATTTGGTCTGTAGAATCTAATTCCCCAGGATCTGGTTGTTCTGAGATAGCGGGCTATGTTCTTCAGACTGGAATAGTGGAATGCAGTGGGATTGGAACTGTACTTTGACATCAGGGTCACTGCGTAGCCAATGTCTGGCCGGCAACTCACATATGCAAACATCATTTCACCTAAGAGTGTCCTGTATGAGAAGCCAGATGTGGATTGTAATTCAGCATGTTCCTTGGTGCCTTCTAATGGTCCATTCTATTAAATTCCTTTCGTACGTATGAGCCACTTATGGTACTCGAACCTATGTACGTACATTCCTACGTAACTTACTGTACTGCAGCTGGAATGATACGATAATACGAGTCGAAGTGCACCTCCAGTGGTTGGAATAATGAGACCTCTTTCTCTATGTGAGATTGGAATACGATCGAACCAGAGGTGCAATCGTCATTATGACACCCAAAATTCGATACTTAGTGGTCGAACAACAGTCATTCTTACGAGTAAGACCGAACCAGAGGTGCAATCGTCATTCTGACACCCAAAATTCGATACTTAGTAATCAAACCACAGTCATTCTTACGATCGACGTTCGATACTCAGCAATCGAAGAAGAACACACACTAGAGGTTCGCACATGCAATCTCTTGTTAAGTGTGCTGTTTTCAAGAAAAGACAGCAGAGGTTCGAAGCGCTGCTCACGAACTTGTTACTTGTTTTCTGCTGTATAAAATACGTGCTGGCAGTTCGTACGATCTTTAAAAGAGATACTTGCTCTCCAGCAAGAAACATCTCTTCATCTTATACTTTTAGATTACTTGATTATTCAACCTTAAACCTTGCATCGGACGTTCTTGCGTCCTACTGTAGAACTACAAGCCTAAGATCTAACTGACTGAGCCCACCGGTAGTCAGAATAGATCTGATTGACGCCGAGTCTTCAATCGTAGTGGATATCAGAGAAATATTAGATTACAACAGACCGGCACCTCAACCGGCCTGCAGCTACAGATCGTGTTGCTCTTCTTTGCCTTTGGATTGAATCAGCTCAACAGCCAGTTTCAAAAGGAAATTAACAGATTAACAGTCGCAAGCTTGTTGAAGCTTGCAAAAGAAGAAGACGACAGTAGAAGCACTCGACGATGAAAAACAATCCGACAGCAGATCATCGATCGACTCGACTACGGACGACGATTGATAGTTCTCTGATCCGATTACACACAACAAAGACCATCAACGGGCAAGCCGTTAGTCTTTAATAGAAGCCCATTGCATTGGACACGCCAATAGCAATATCTACATCCAAGGACCGCATTACAAGTTCTTCGGATCTCATTTTCCCTGTCCACACTCCACGTGACACCACCTTGTCAAGGACACATCGACGCTCATCACTTGATGTGCTAAGCACCACAAACCACCGACTACAGCTGTTCCAACAATAGCTGTCTTACACCTTTTTCGTCTACGCGACACCATCCCCAGTACTCTAGAATTTACCAACATAAACGAAAATTTCAAATAATTCGGACCGTCGTTGCGAAAACGAAACAACGACACAACGAAAACGAAATTTCGTTGCTTCACCACGTCGCCCCCGCCGATTCTCGAAGCCTCGCCACACCGCCTGCACGTCGTATTTCATCGGGAACGACTTCTCCTCGCTATTGCGGACACGCTGGTCCCATTCTGGCCCTCTATCTCCCATTACTGACAGAGATATCCAATTTTCTCAATGGAAGAAAACTACGGCGTTCTTGGTCAACATCAACAAACGCAGTAAACGGATTTTCGTGGCCTCTCCGCATCACCGGCACGTCGTATCTCATCGGGAACGGTTTCTCCGACCATTCCGAAAGAACGGCGAGACTACTCCAAGCAATTCGTCCGCAGCAATTCGTTTCGCCCGTCCGAAGCCCATCGTAACTACCATCTTGTCTCAATACATCCCCACCGTAAACGAGATATCGCTCATTCATCATGAATACCCCGGATCTCGCATCACTATTCCCCTCGTTTGATCCAGCGCTAGCCACCTTCCTACACGACTCCTTCGATATCCCAAAGGAATCCAACAGCACTTTGTGTGCGGCGCTCATCAATGCCCGGTATAGGACATGGCCAGCTTTCCTACACATTGAATACATCGATGATCTTGAATATCACGACGGGAGTGCAAGAGTACCACTCACTCGGCATGTACAGCTCAAATTACAACGATTCATTGATTTTGGTCAACACCTCACCGAACGGGGTCTAGACTGGGAAGAACGCGACCAGTACACCAAGAAAGCTTTCAAGGACTACTGTCAAGGAATCGTCCAAGCCAGGCGAGACTCTGCAGTGACCAACCGCGCCACTCTCTTGTTTGCTAACTGGATTTATGATGACGTCACCTGCCGATCCATTGACTATTTGCAAGGATCTAATCTATGATCACACGAAGTCTTACGACGTGATTCTTTGATCAGTGTCTTTGCGAATCTTCGATGAAGCGATAAGAATCAAGCCTCAAGTTGATCCCACGATCCACGCTACCACGATACCTATGATCATACGTTTCGTATACAATCTGATCTACACTTCGATCTACGATTAGATCTATAGTCACAATTGATGTCTCGTCTTGATCAATCGAATCTCATACGGTTCAATCATCTTCAATTTGATACTCAATCGATTACTGAGTTTTGAGCAATCAATCCCCACGATTCGACCGTCAGTCAGTCATCTCTGATTTGTTACTCAGTCGCACTAGACAGCCATCGTGACTCTTTGCAAGGCTCAAATCTCGATCATGCGCATTCGATCTACGACCCATCGAATTCTACCAATCGACTCTGTTTACGATCCAATTGCGTCGTACGTTTCGAAGCGGCTAATACTCACGCATCGGGTATCTACAACTCGGCTTCCTACGATTCGTTTTCTATGATTCATTCATTCCTCCTCCCGAGCAAGAAGATGGGGCATATATCACACGCTTGACATACGTAAAGCTTATGCTTGATCTTGTGCAAGAAGATGGGCCATATTAAGCTCTTTCCACTGATATGAATCTACAATTTGACCTACAATCAGAGAAATGTGAGATTGGAATACGATCGAACCAGAGGTGCAATCGTCATTATGACACCCAAAATTCGATACTTAGTGGTCGAACAACAGTCATTCTTACAAGTAAGACCGAACCAGAGGTGCAATCGTCATTCTGACACCCAAAATTCGATACTTAGTAATCAAACCACAGTCATTCTTACGATCGACGTTCGATACTCAGCAATCGAAGAAGAACACACACTAGAGGTTCGCACATGCAATCTCTTGTTAAGTGTGCTGTTTTCAAGAAAAGACAGCAGAGGTTCGAAGCGCTGCTCACGAACTTGTTACTTGTTTTCTGCTGTATAAAATACGTGCTGGCAGTTCGTACGATCTTTAAAAGAGATACTTGCTCTCCAGCAAGAAACATCTCTTCATCTTATACTTTTAGATTACTTGATTATTCAACCTTAAACCTTGCATCGGACGTTCTTGCGTCCTACTGTAGAACTACAAGCCTAAGATCTAACTGACTGAGCCCACCGGTAGTCAGAATAGATCTGATTGACGCCGAGTCTTCAATCGTAGTGGATATCAGAGAAATATTAGATTACAACAGACCGGCACCTCAACCGGCCTGCAGCTACAGATCGTGTTGCTCTTCTTTGCCTTTGGATTGAATCAGCTCAACAGCCAGTTTCAAAAGGAAATTAACACATTCGTATGTAATTGAAGTTGACTCAGTACTTCCGTTGATAATGGTGCTGAAGGCTTGGAGTGGGGTTTCATCTTAGAATCAGTCTCCCAACCATGGGATGTCATGATTCTGTCAATGTAATTTGCACAGGACAGCTCAATGTACTCAGCTGTCTGTTTGACATCAATTCCATTGAAATCTTCAAGCAATCCCATTTTTGTGAAGGGGACAGCATCTTCTCTAGGAAGTTTCAGTTTTGCGCCAATTATATCATAGATCTTGTCAGATATGGATTCTGATGTGCAAGCCAGTGCAAAATCGTCAACCTGTCTCAGCATGTAGACTGTTTCACCGTCAAAAACCGTCGTGTAAATTGTTCTGTCATGAGTGGTGGTCTTGAAGTTGAGATCAGGGCCTTTCAATATTTTGTTGATGTGGGTTTCCCAAAGTTGTCCAGATTCTGGGTGGCCTTGGAGTGCTCGAAGGACAGGGAGCACCAATCTTCTGTCTATGTCCTTGCCATGCTTGTGCCTGTACCATTCTGCGTATGCATCATCTATAGTCATGTATGTAGGAATGTTGGGTCCTGGACTATGCGCATATGCGTCAGCCGCATCCCCACCATAGACTTTGAGATTGAAGCTTGCTGCAATGGCAAAGAACAGTCTTTGGATGGGGTGTTCAACACATGATGAGTATGACATGGCTATGGCATGCAGAGTTGGAGCTGCGTATTTGCTTCCATTACAACACTGTCTTGCGCGGCGGACACCATTCCTCTTGACACTGTACTGCCAGTGAGGCCTGAGAATAATCGCGTCTGGGTCCTTAGGGTATTGAATTGGTGAGCCAAACATTTCCAAATCTTCAAATTGATCAAGCTGTTTGCGTTCCCCAGCTTCCCATTCTGCCCATGTGGATAAAGACTTGAGATTTCGTCAAGTGAAGTGCCCTAGTGCTTGTTCTTCAGGTGTAGTTGCTTTTGAATTGATGGCCTTGATTAAGAGTTCAATTTCTTCAGTTGGCAGTGAATCTGCATCTAGAGGTAATGCATGATTACCTGGTTTATGAAGCTTAGTGATAGCTCTGAGCGATGCAATGTCAATGGTGGGAATGACAACCTCCATGTCATCTTCGATTGGGGCCAAGTGTTTTTGGATGGAGGCATGGAGTTTCTCAGTGCTATCAACCTGATTGATTCTTGATTGTATCAGCTGCTTGTATTTGGTACCAATGCGCTGGATAGCCTTGATGGATGAAATCCGGTCCAAGAATGGTGGATCTTCTTCATCAGTGGATTCCTTCCAGGAGGTATTGGGGGCAAATAGACCATATTCATTTGAGTGTTTCCTGACCTCCTTCATAGACAATTTCTCTTCAAGGGCAAAGGTGATTGGTGTATCTATTGAAGAATCCCGCACCCCTCGATCGTGAGAGGTCTGTAAGGCTGTGGTAACATCAGCTGCAGTAAACACACGATTGTGATTGATAGATACAATATAAGCGCCTCGGAGCTTGGAGAGAGTCTTCTTACGAGAGGAGAAAAGCTTGGAGGCAGGACTGTTTGGAAGGATATCGGTGATGTAAGCTCTGCCAATCAGTGAGTCATTGGCATATCGAAGACCAAATGCTGGATCAGCACAAGATGGGGAGACAGTTAGTCTGAGATTTGTGAGATCTGCAAAGGGGGAGATGGAGAATTGGAAATCACTAGATGATACCTCATTGGGTTCCGCAGGAAGTGGAGTGTTGTCATCAGTCCGGAGCAGGTACTTGACATTAGTGGGAAGGTCTGCAAGTGGGAGATCATTCATGCCTTCATCAAACCTGACATGTGTGGCTATTTTGACACGGTGTGTCTCAGTATCATACCAAAGGATGTTTCTGGTAGTGTATGGGACAAAACCCAGGAAGATGCCTTTGCAGGCCTGAGGTTTGAGCTTGATTGATCGCTTGCCTGGGGGTCTCACCCAAACTCTGCACCCAAAAGTGCGGAAGTCAGCAAGGTTTTCCTTGCGTCCTGTTGCCAATTCTAAGGGTGAATGTGGCTGGTTGCCTTCAGGAAATGCGTTGGATAACCTCAGGGCATGGTAAAAAGCAAATGGCCAAAACTTGATGGACAGATTTGCACCACTGAGCATGGTCCTCATTGAGTTAGCAAGAGTGCGGTGGGCTCTTTCAACTGTACCATTCTGGTGAGAAGCGTCAGCACCAGTTGGAAAAATTGAATATCCGAACGCAGAGAAGAGGTTTCTGATGTCAGGATTGTGATAGAGTTCTCCACCTTGATCAACTGAAACATACTTGTTGGCACAAGTTGGGTTGTGCTGGGAGAAGAAATGTTCCAACCAATGCAGTGGTGCTGCTTTAGAGATTCGTGTATCACCATATTTCATACCAGTATAGTGATCTGTGATGAGAATCCAAGCTGTTTCTCCATGAATGCCTTCATAATCGCGCTTGCGTTTGCTGTTGGAGGATCTGGCACCTGAGAATGCAAAATCAATGGATAAACCTTGAAACGGTTGCGTAGCCTTTCGTGTGGAACGTGAGCCAGCAGGTGTTTTAGTTTGCTTACATTGTATGCAAGTTGGGCATTGGTCAAGAATACTTGTTTGACGCTTGAACTTTGGTACTCCAACGATGTGCTTATGAGCCTGATACAGAAAGTCATCGCATGGGTGTCCCAATCGTTGGTGCCACAGAAGTTTCGATGTCTTGGTTTTGATGGCGTGGATGGGGATATTTTTGTCCACAATCTTGGTGAAGAACAATTTAGCATCAAACTTTGGCATGTCACTGGTATCAGACTGAGCTTGAGCTGCTTCTGTGCATTTTTGCAGTGTGACAAGATTGGTGTATACATCGTATCTGTAGGTGCTAATGGCTTCTTGGGAGGCCAGTTCACAAGCTTCCTTGAACTGCATGTCAGTGGCCAAAGCATAGGCTGACGATGTTGCACAATTAGCATATGGAGATGCAATATCAACGTCTGGGATCAGTACTGGGTGTGTATAGCATTGACCATCAATGATGCTTCCATGGAGGACAATGCTGCTGGCAGTGTTCTGCTTGTGATGACAGATAATTGTGAGGTTGCCGTTTTGTGGAGCAGATGAGTCATAGTCGTCAATGAATGATTTATGGATTGACTGCCCACTGAACTGACGTCGCATGCGAGATGTCATTCCACAGAGATCATTCTCACTCAGTAATGTCGTTGACAGGGAGGGAGAATAGTAGAAGAAGACTTTGAGATACCCTATGTGGTTGGGTGCTGGGATGTGCAAATATCCCGAGCCTTCAGGGATGCAGGTAGCTGCTTTTCCTCCTATTGCTGCCGTAAGCCTGACAGGACATTTCCTCATCCTGGTGTAAGGTTTGTAACCGTGCAGGATGTGTTTGAGATTGGTGCAGGAAACTTTTGCACCGGTGTCAATCTGAGCCCTGACACCATGTTGGAAGTAGGCTGTAGTTGCAATAGGGTCTGGTGGGACTAGGGATTGCACATTGTATGTATCAACTGGTGTAGGGTTGTCCCTATCAAAATTGGGATCCTCATTGGTCTTCAGGTGTGATTCCAATGTAGGGGTCGTAGCCTCAAGTGATTCCATATCACAGTAGACATCAATTGGGATTGATGACTGGAGGCTGTCCTTAGGAAGGAGATTGACGGCACCAATTTTGACAGATTCGTAGGAGCTGACACTGCTGGAGTCCAAGGAGGGGCATAAGCTGTTCACTTGGGGCGCTGTGACGTTGTCAAATCCTTGGAGATCATCTTGAGGTGATGTCATAGTATGGCTCCAAGAAAGACTTTCTATTCTTGGCCATCGCAAAAAATTTGGTTTTCTACTGTAGCATCAGGTGAAACCTCATCTTGATCTTCATTGCCAATGTTGATCTGAGAGATTTGTTGGGTGGAATCTAAGAGTTGTTGGGTCTGTTTATTGGATTTGTTCAGAAAAACAGCCGCAGCAATCCTATGTTTCTTCAGGGACTCAACATCCTGCAATGCAGGACAATTATCAAAATTATGACCGGACATGTGGCAAACAATGCATTTTCTGGATGTGTCAAAGAGACTCGGTTGCTTATCGAATGCCGTGATAGCATTGCAATATGCTTGGTGGAGGAAGGGATCGTCAGATTCTTCATCCATCTCCGGGTAGCCAAGTGATTCAATCAGGCTGATTGAGTGAGAAGTCAAAGTAGAGGGTGTTCTAACAGTACTGTTGCTAGCGCGCTTTGGAAACCTGTCATTGCGGCGGGAACCTGGTCTAGTGCCTGAGACAGGCAATTGCTTGGACTGGATCGGTTTGGAGGTGTTCCTCTTGTACTGTTGTTCAGCCTTGATCTCTTGCTCATATGTTTGCAGGGTTTGTAGAAGCCGTTTGAATTGATCATCTGAGTCGCGTTCATCTTCAGTTTTCTCAAATAGTTCGTGACTGAGAGTGGTCCCTGCAATCAAATTACTGACTTCTTCTGTTGAACTCAAGGTGCTAGGTTGGTTTTGGAGGAAAACTCCAAGTCGCAAGTAATCCTTGTATCTGAAGTAGTATTCTTCAAGGGATTCATTTGCATCTTGGTTGGGAGGATTCCTGACCATTCTGGCTGCGTTGGATTCTCTCTTTGAGTTGGGATGTGTCTGAGCAATTACGGTGTACAGAGCTTCATAACCTTGTCCTCCTTCAAAGCTTTGAATTGTGGACTTCATTCTAACACATGAGTCAGGGATGATCTTATCAGTTCTGAGTGCAGTGTAGATGAGGTTACCCCATTCGTGAATTGCCAATTCATATCTTGCAGGTAGGTCGTGTGGTAGTTCATCACCAATGGTAAATCCTCTAAGATGGTCAGCTTCGCGTCTGTAGAGATAGTAAAGGTGAATGTAAATATGATGCTGCTGTGCATGTGCAGTGATCTCTCTGTACCACTTTCTGACCTGAGGGTGGCTGTCATCCTTAAGCTGTGGAAACCCCGAGAGGAAAAGTTTGTCTCTAGCTGCTTCCTTGGACTTGTCAGAAGCTCTGGTTAGATCAAAACAGTCACCACTTCTGGTGATCAGGCGCTGGTCATTTCTCCCACTGCCTAGGTTGTGTAGGTAGTAGTTTTGCCTGACAATGGTTTCATTTCCCGATGAGTTGGTGTAGGTGATTGGGAAGTCTTTCATGTCATCTCTGGTGAGGAATTCATCTTTCCTGTAGTAACGGTCCTTCACTGGTGGTGGTAAGGTTGCCGGATTCCATGGGAGGTCAAGTGTCGCTTGATGGTTGTCACCAGCATTGGTGTTGTTGTTGTTGTTATTGGTGTTGCTGTTGTCGACCAGTTGCTGGAGTAGGGTGGTCAATTGTTGCATGTCCGTGCCGGTTGCCGGCGCTGGAGTTGGAGCTGTGGCATCTTCATCGTTGTCCTCTGCTTCGGGGAAGGTGTAGATTTTTGAATCGTAGACCTCGTCAAAGTGTACTGCATCCCAATTCGATTTGAAGCCCCAGTGCGTTGCCCTGATCTCTATGAGGAGGGTTTCTTGTCCTTGTGCGATAGCTAGTGCTCCTGCCTTGTCCATTGAGTGTTTGTTCCTGATTCGCTTTGTTGTTTTGTCTGGAGCGACGTACCAGAGGCATGCATCTGCAAAAAGAGTGGATATGTGTCCCTTATTGATCTCAGTCTGTTCCTTGGGGGGGATGATTTCCATGATCGCATTTACAATGATTTCCTTGAGCATGGTAACGGGGTCTGGAGCCAGGGTCTTGGGTCCTTCGGTGTCGGCGTCATCATCGTCTGTGAGGAACAGGCCAGCAGTGTCTTCTAGGTCATGCTGGAATGAGTCGTTGAGGGCCTCATGTTTGTGGGCATTGCCTTTGGTGTTGAATGTCCCAAATCGGATTGCAATTTCCTGGATTTGATTCCAGTCAAATGGAGGTGCTGGGGGCATGGTTAAAGCGTCTTCGTCGTTACGTAATTGTAATCGTTCGATCGCCGTCCTAAGATGTGGATTAGAATCGTCCGATCGTAATCAATCGTAGATGATACGATGTGTATTACAGAAGGGGATGCTTGGTAGATCGTTTGATCGTACTTGTCGATTATGTAATGTAATTAACCGGCAATGTCGGAGGGATCGTTCAATCGATGTCCGGAACGTTCGTGGGATGTAATTAACCGGCGGTGTCAGAGGAATCGTTTGATTGTTCGAATTCAAATCGTTGATCGTTCTTGGATGTTCCGTAGATACACCCCTTGATACACACGCTTGGTCGTGTATTACAGAAGAAGATTCTTGGTAGAAGGATTTGTAGATACACCCCTTGATACGCGAGTAAGGAGGAGAAGAAGGGAAAGAGAGAGAGGCGGGGAGGTCTATTGATACAGCCCGGCGATGCGAGTCCCGTACCAAGTATACTCTGGCTGTAACCGACAGTGGAGGTGCTGTACGGGGCGGAGATAGGTAGCTTAAGGTATCCACTTGTTAGTGGAAGGTATAAGGGCTCTATAACCTGTTGTTACTCTAAAAATCGACCAAAGGTATATGATGTTAAAATTTAAAGAGATGTGAGCTCTGAGAGAGACTCTTATTTTTACTGTGTATTTTGTACTGTATTGGGGCTCTCTGTATTTTACATGGTAGAGATCTTCCCCGGTTATTTGTTACTGTCTTCTTTACCGTCGTATCGATTCTTCTGTTGCTGTTGCTGTATTAGCGTCGTATCGGTTTTACTGTATTGGTCATTCGGTGGTATCGGTCATTCATGTTGTTAAGTACTTTGTTCAATGGGGCGTATGCTTGTTCGTGGTATATATGCTAGATATGAGGCCCATTTGGAATCGGTATTGATTTTCTTGATTGCAATAAGTAATTTCCTCACGGGATATCAAGTATATTCTTTTTAATGTACTTATGGATTCCAAGTGTTCACTTATTGGTCAGGTCTTTGGGTATGTCTTGTTTCTAACCGATTACTGTCTTTTGTTTGTAGTCCTAAGTGATATTGTTTTTACCACATAGGGATTTTCATGCATTGGAGGTGCGTTTGATTCTAAGACTCGATCGTCTTTTTCGATCGAATTTGATGCCGACAACAGTCCGTATTTTTCGCCGACAACATACCATAAAAATGAACGCGCGCCACTAGATATTACTATTGCTTTTAGAAGAAGCATCTCATTTCCGTAAATAAATGTTTGGCTAAGCTTTTTAGCGATTTTTAGTCGTAGCGTTTGTACCAAGTCTACTTGTTAAAAACAGATTTTTTAATATTTCTACGTATTTTCCCCCCCCCAAACCCCCCCCCCACATAAACTCCGTCTACAAGGTTACGTTGTCAACTCTTAGGATTAGGGTTAGTGTTTAACGTTCAACTAACAACTCCACCAATTCCAAGTAGTGGAGGTGCTCATCTGAGTATCCGTATCACGTATGCGTATCACATATTCCGCACCTCGGTCGTCGTTTCGTTTTGTCGGCTTTTCCAATCGAATTTGATGCCAACAAAGTCCGTATTTTTTTCGCCGACAACACACCCCTTGATTCAACACTTATTGGTGAAAGGAGTGTTGAATTACAAGTCGGTTCTCCATCTTGTAGAACTCTAAAACCTTAAGTATGGGCTTGGATAGTATTGAATCAGAAGATTGTAATTATATAATCGAAAGATTGATATCAAAGGTGGAAATCGTAAATCAATGAAGAGAAGAGAATGGTTGGGCAATGCCTGTTTGATATCGCGGATGGAATAACGATGGAACGGAATGGGGAAATACCGATTCACTTAGAAGCTGAGGGATGGCTGATTGTATGGTATGGTCTGAGCTTGTAGGGAGTGAATCCATCGTTTCTTTGGATATGGATAGGATCAATCAATCATTTGTAGGGATGGATTGAGACCATAACCTGTTGTTACTCTAAAAATCGACCGAAAGGTATAGGATAATTGAAATTTAAAGAGATGTGAGCTCAGAGAGAGGCTCTTATTTTTACTGGGTATTTTCACTGTATCGGGGCTCTCTGCTGTATTTTACATGGTAGAGATCTTCCCCGGTTATTTGTTACCATTCTCGTACCGATACTGTTGTTGCTGTATTAGCGTCGTGTCGGTCTTACTGTATCGGTCATTCGATGGTATTGGTCACTTACAAGGTTAAGTGTTTTGTTCGATTGGGCGTATACTTGTTAGGGGAGTAGGTAGGTAAATGAGGCCCATTCAGAATCGGTATTGGTTTTCATGATTGCAATAAGTAGTTTCCTCACGGGATATCAAGTATATTCTTTTGAATATACTTAAGGATTCCAAGTGTTCACTTATTGGTCAGGTCTTTGGATATGCCTTGTTTCTAACCAATTATCCTCTTTTGTTTGTAGCCCTAGGTGATATCGTTTTTACCACTTAAGGATTCCAAGTAGTGGAGGTGCTCATCTGAGTATTCGTATCACGTATGCGTATCACATATTCCGCACCTCGGTCGTCGTTTCGTTTTGTCGGCTTTTCCAATCAAATTTGATGCCGACAAAGTCCGTATTTTTTTCGCCGACAACCGAAAATTACTCCGACGCCAGCAAGATGTGATAGATAAGGAAACTTCCCTAGAGAAGAGGTCATTTATCCGACCGGACAATGGGGACCTCCGATAAGGATTCCGGAGAAAGTGGACAGATATGATTCAGAAGCCATTGCAAAGATGTGGAACATCAGTGTTAAGAGGGCCGAAGAAATGATTAAGGTCACTACCCAGGAAGGCATAAGAAACCTTACGCAACCAATCACCCGCAGGCTAAAGACCCAAAAGTGGAGAAACAGGAAAGTACTTAAGGGCCGGTGGTTCGCTGATACTATGAAGTTCAAAGTACCGAGTATCATTCGGAACGATACTGACGCACAGATCAGTATTGCTTACCACAAGGCACGCGAATGCATTGCAGGGAAGATTATCCGGATTGGAAAGGAACCCGGTGAAACAAATATTGCAGATCTACTCACTAAGCTTATGGGTGGAGTAAAGCTATTTTCCTTATGTAGGAGGTGCATGTGGCGGTGCAAATAAGAAGACCGGCCCTTAAGGTATCTTCTACAAGTACTTAACACTACGAGTACGAAGACACGGGGACTCTAGAAAAGCGCCGGTAGCAAACGTACAGACGTACAGACATTCGGAGATACACACGAATGAGATAACACACGTATGACTAACAGGCAAATAAGCGAGCCGACTCGCTGAATCGCTAACAGTAAGGGTGCGCTAATAGTGCACCGATAGAGGTTCGATCCGAGAAGTCATCTTACATGAAAACACTCACAAATCTAAATACTAATACTTGAAATCACTGAATACCACTAGAAATACCTAGTGGACTACACGTGTAAACGTGTTAGTGAAGTAGTAAGCTCACGAGAGCAAAAATAGATCTCTGGCCAGTTGCCACGAGTGATTCACTTAAGTCCATCAGTCGTACGTCGCAGTCTGTCCGTACGACTAACCGCGTGATTTCTAGACAAATTGAAATATAACTACGGTACTTGAAATCACTGAATAATAATACTTGGTAGTTACACCGCGGATACTCGCGTTAGTGATGTAGGCTCACGAAGGCAAAAATACACAAGGACCGATTTTATGTGAATACCCGATAGCTCACTTTTTGAAGAATTAACCTTATTAAACACACTATCATGCCCTAATATGTACAATACGGTACCAAGTCTACGTGATCTCACGCTACGTACCATTGCAAGTAGTACGACGATGATTATTACGAATAACTCACTCGCATCGATCGTTGGATCGTTACTTTCCGTTTAATTCCGCGACGTTCTTTTTACAGGATGGGGTTTCCCCGTCTCGGGCGGGACGCTGCGAACGGCAGTCGGCTGGTGACTGGGCTGCGAGACCGGCTGATCGGTTGGCGCCGGGGTTGGTGCTGGAGTTGGTGCTGGAGTTGGTGCTGGAGTTGGTGCCGCAGTTGGTGCCACAGTTGGTGCCACAGTTGGTGCCGCAGTTGGTGCCGCAGTTGGTGCCGCAGTTGGTGCCGCAGTTGGTGCTGGAGTTGGCTCCGGCGTTGGCGCCAGAGTTGGCGCCAGAGTTGGTGCTGGAGTTGGTGCTGGAGTTGGCGCCGGAGTTGGCGCCGGAGTTGGCGCCGGAGTTGGCGCCATAGTTGGTTTTGCACTTGGGGCTGCACTTGGGGCTGCACTTGGGGCTGCACTTGGCGCCGGAGTTGGATGCTGGGTGGGCTGCTGGGTGGGCTGCTGGGTGGGCTGCTGGGTGGGCTGCTGGGTGGGCTGCTGGGTGGGCTGCTGGGTGGGCTGCAAGACCGGCTGATTGCTGGGCGCCGGAGTTGGTGCCGGAGTTGGTGCTGGAGTTGGTGCTGGAGTTGGTGCTGGAGTTGGATGCTGGGTGGGCTGCAAGACTGGCTGATTGCTGGGCGCCGGAGTTGGTGCTGGAGTTGGTGCTGGAGTTGGTGCTGGAGTTGGCGCCATAGTTGGGGCGGGAGTTGGGGCTGGAGTTGGGGCCGGAGTTGGATGCTGGGTGGGCTGCAAGACCGGCTGATTGCTGGGCGCCGGAGTTGGTGCCGGAGTTGGTGCCAGAGTTGGTGCCGGAGTTGGTGCCGGAGTTGGTGCCGGAGTTGGTGCCGGAGTTGGTGCCGGAGTTGGGGCCGGAGTTGGGGCCGGAGTTGGGGCTAGAGTTGGGGCTGCACTTGCGGCTAGATTTGGTGCTGGAGTTGGTGCTGGAGTTGGTGCTGGAGTTGGCGCTGGAGTTGGCGCTGGAGTTGGCGCTGGAGTTGGCGCTGGAGTTGGCGCCGGAATTGGGGCTGGAGTTGGCGCCGGAGTTGGCGCCGGAGTTGGCGCCGGAGTTGGATGTTGGGTGGGCTGCAAGACCAGCTGATTGCTGGGCGCCATAGTTGGTGCTGGAGTTGGTGCTGGAGTTGGTGCTGGAGTTGGTGCTGGAGTTGGCGCCGGAGTTGGCGCCGGAGTTGGCGCCGGAGTTGGCGCCGGAGTTGGATGTTGGGTGGGCTGCAAGACCAGCTGATTGCTGGGCGCTGGAGTTGGCGCCATAGTTGGGGCGGGAGTTGGGGCTGGAGTTGGGGCTTGATTTGGATGTTGGGTGGGCTGCAAGACTGCCCGATCACTTGGCGCTGCAGTTGGGGCTTGATTTGGATGTTGGGTGGGCTGCAAGGTTGGCTGATCGCTGGGTGCCGGGGTTGGGGCTGGAGTTGGCGCCGGATTTGGGGCTACAGTTGGCGCTGCAGTTGGCGCCAGAGTTGGGGCTTGATTTGGATGTTGGGTGGGCTGCAAGGTTGGCTGATCGCTGGGTGCCGGAGTTGGGGCTGGAGTCGGCGCCGGATGTTGGGTGGGCTGCGAGGCCAGTTGATTGCTTGGCGCCGGAGTTGGGGCTGCAGTTGGCGCCGGAGTTGGATGTTGGGTGGGCTGCAAGACTGCCTGATCACTGGGTGCTGCAGTTGGCACTGGATTTGGCACCGGAAGTTGGGGCTACAGTTGGCGCTGCAGTTGGCGCCAGAGTTGGGGCTTGATTTGGATGTTGGGTGGGCTGCAAGGTTGGCTGATCGCTGGGTGCCGGAGTTGGGGCTGGAGTCGGCGCCGGATGTTGGGTGGGCTGCGAGGCCAGTTGATTGCTTGGCGCCGGAGTTGGGGCTGCAGTTGGCGCCGGAGTTGGATGTTGGGTGGGCTGCAAGACTGCCTGATCACTGGGTGCTGCAGTTGGCACTGGATTTGGCACCGGAGTTGGGGCTACAGTTGGCGCTGCAGTTGGCGCCAGAGTTGGGGCTTGATTTGGATGTTGGGTGGGCTGCAAGGTTGGCTGATCGCTGGGTGCCGGAGTTGGGGCTGGAGTCGGCGCCGGATGTTGGGTGGGCTGCGAGGCCAGTTGATTGCTTGGCGCCGGAGTTGGGGCTGCAGTTGGCGCCGGAGTTGGATGTTGGGTGGGCTGCAAGACTGCCTGATCACTGGGTGCTGCAGTTGGCACTGGATTTGGCACCGGAGTTGGGGCTACAGTTGGCGCTGCAGTTGGCGCCAGAGTTGGGGCTTGATTTGGATGTTGGGTGGGCTGCAAGGTTGGCTGATCGCTGGGTGCCGGAGTTGGCTGGTTGAGATGTGGCGTGGTTGGTTGGCCGGTGGATTGCGAAGCTGGCTGGCCACTAGGTTCTGAACTTGACTGAGGAGAAGGCTTGAGACTCACTTTCACAGTGGGCTGCAAGCTAGGCGAAGAGCTCCAATGAGGGAATGGCTTCGAGCTTGGTTGAGTACTTGGATGGAATAAAAATTGATCATTTAGAACGGGGGACGAGCTAGGATCGGTGCTTGGAGTAGTATGCAGACTGGCATGGTAACTTGGGAAGAAGCTCGGACGTCCGCTAGAGGGAAAACTAGGGGTGGAAGTTCGGAGGAAAATCGGCGAAGGGCTTGGCATTGGAGTGGGATTAGCAGCTCTAGGAGTCACACTATAAACAGACAATAAAAGAAAACCTCCCATAGAATATCCGCCAGACATACGAGGTCCTTGGCAAATGATCTCTTTAAGGTCGTCCGTATCTTCCTTGAAACAGTCCCTCGTGTCAGGAGCAGTTTTTATACTGATACAGTAGCAATTGATATAACTTGGGTTTGCACAGAGGAAGCCAAAAAAAGGGAAATTTTGTCGTTGGCATTCCGAAGCACACCTGGCTACATCATCGGAAAAGGATGGCGATGAATGATAGATCATGCTTCCGTGATGATACTCGATATAATCCACATGAGAACATCCATATTGCTCAAAAGAAGAGGTTGCCACTGGGTTGGAGGTGGGGGTTGAGGTGGGGGTTGAGGTGGGGGTTGAGGTGGGGGTTGAGGTGGGGGTTGAGGTGGGGGTTGAGGTGGGGGTTGAGGTGGGGGTTGAGGTGGGGGTTGAGGTGGGCGTTGAGGTGGGCGTTGAGGTGGGCGTTGAGGTGGGCGTGGAACTGGGCGTGGAACTGGGCGTTGAGGTGGGCGTGGAACTGGGCGTTGAGGTGGGCGTGGAACTGGGCGTGGAACTGGGCGAGCTTGGCTTGGAGGTGGGCGTGGAGCTTGGCTTGGAGGTGGGCGTGGAGGTGGGCGTGGAGGTGGGCGTGGAGCTTGGCTTGGAGGTGGGCGTGGAGGTGGGCGTGGAGCTTGGCTTGGAGCTTGGCTTGGAAGTGGGCGTGGAGCTTGGCTTGGAGGTGGGCGTGGAGCTGGGCTTGAAACTTGGCTTGGAGGTGGGTGTGGAGGTGGAGGTGGGTGTGAAGCTGGGAGGAAAGCTGAGCATGGAACTGGGCATGGAACTGGGCTTGGAGGTGGACGTCGAGGTGGGTGTGGAGCTGGGCGTTGAGGTTGGATTGGAGCTGGGCTTGAAACTTGGATTGGAGCTGGGCTTGAAACTTGGCTTGGAGCTGGGGGTGAAACTGGGGGTGAAACTGGGGGTGAAACTGGGGGTGAAACTGGGGGTGAAACTGGGGGTGAAACTGGGCGTGAAACTGGGCGTGAAACCGGGCGTGAAACTGGGCGTGAAACTGGGCGTTGAGGTTGGATTGGAGCTGGACATGGGGCTGGGCTTGAGACTTGGTGTGGAACTTGGTGTGGAACTTGGTGTGGAACTTGGTGTGGAACTTGGTGTGGAACTTGGTGTGGAACTTGGCGTGGGGCTGGGCATGGGACTGGAACTGGGCGTGGAACTGGGCGTGGAACTGGGCGTGGAACTGGGCGTGGAACTGGACATGGGGCTGGGCTTGAAACTTGGCGTGGAACTGGAACTGGGCGTGGGACTGGAACTGAAACTGGGCGTGGGACTGGACATGGAGCTGGACGTGGGACTGGAACTGGGCGTGGGACTGGACATGGAACTGGACGTGGGACTGGAACTGGAACTGGGACTGTGCGTGGAGCTTGATGTAGGTCTTTGTACCACACTGTAAACCGATACAGAACTAGCACTCCCCATTGAGTATCCTCGGTGCGTTGGTGGTCCTGGACATTGTATCTTCTCCTCCTCTTTCATGCCTTGAGAACAATCGGTCTGTTCTTTGTCCGCATTCGTGCTTCGTACACATGTACAAGATACCTTATCTTCCTGTGGACAAAAAAAGCCAAAAAAGGAGTTGCCGTCATTCTTGCAATTCGTCGCACATCCGTCAGTATCCCACGATTCATATTCAACAAATACGCGATTAATGGTTTCACCAAGGCTCTCACATCCATACTGGTCGTGTAGTGGTACATTTGGTACATTTGGTGCATTTGGTTTGTCGCTTGGTAGGCTGCTTATGGGGAAAGAGGGATTCTGACTTGGCATTAGAGTTGGCATTAGAGTTGGAGTCATGAGTATTAGGCTGCTTTGGATTATTGAAGGATCGTTGGAAGCTTGATCGGAAGGAGAAGTAGTTGGAGATGTGGATTGAACAGAGCTAGGTGTAACGCTGGGAATGGTGGTGGGAGGAGAGCTTGGAAGGGTTCTTGGATCGATAGTTTGTTCTGAACTTAGGTTTATCATGGAAGTGAAATCTGGTGGGAGACTAGATGCTCCAGCAGATGAACCTAGGAATTCAGGTTCAGTACTATTGTTCACCACAGGTTTCTCTTCAGCCTCAAATTCACACAACCCATTGACCCCAGGTACACTCGAGATACCGTTTCCAAACTGTTGAGAGAACTCATCATCAAAAAGGGGCTCTCCATTCTCGCAAGCTGTGCATGATCCTTCCACTAACAATTCAACGCGAGTCTCTGCCAGCGTTGCAGTGCACTGTTCATCTTGTAGATGTCTTCGATGTCTGCTCCTGCTCCTGCTTCGCCTACCAGATGTTCTTGTAACTTGATTGACCTGGACTGATTTGATCGTCCGTGCAAGCTCACAGTCTTTTGCATTGACACTACTGTATGTCGCTCCGAACCTACTTGCCACCACAGCAATGCTTGAATCGGTGACATCGCCAGCCAAGGACACGGTAACAGTTGTGCGGAATGCATGTGGCACGCATGGCGGGACTTCAAATTCGCCAACAATCTCCACAGTTACATCGACACCTTCTTTATCTAGGTTCTCTTGGTATGATTCGGTCACTTTTTCTTTTTCAAGTTGCCCGCTTGTTTCTTCTGGTGTATCATCAACAGGACAGAAACAATCGGACTTTGGTGCTGCTCTTTCTTCTTTGGCTTGAAGATCACGTGTGATGGTAGACGAAGCACCTGATTTTGACCGCAATATCTGTGTTCTTACTGTCTTTGATACTAATGCCCGCAACCTTCTAATAGTATCGTTCCCCAAGTCATTGAAGATGCTATTGTCACAACCGCTGCAAACTCCTATAACGTACACATTTGTTATTTTACTCCGTGTTGTTGCTATTGACGGAACAGCAGAAGGGAGAGGAGATGGCAGAGGAGATGGCACGCGAGAAGGTGAAAGTGTTGGTGCTTTACTGGGCAAAGGGGTTGGTGTATACACGTCGTCATCATCCCAGTCGGTGATTTCGTCTCCGTCGCAAGGATCGGGGGTTGGTGTATCGGTCTCGATTTCATCCGCGGTGCTAACTGCCTTTGCACCGTCATTCAACACACCATCGTCCGTAGTGCTTTCAACGGATAAATTTGGGTTCGTGAGGCCCGCATTTTTGGGGATGGGTGTCTCCTCCTGCCGTTCGGTTTGAAATGCGTTTCTGTTGTTGAGAGTCCTCGTCCCGCTTCGATCGATTGACTCTTCAATGGTACTGCTACTTCTGCTACTACTACTAACAGCAACATTGGCCCCGTTGCTTTCGTTCTCCTCCTCCTGCTGCTGCTGCTGCTGCTCCTCCTCCCCCCCCTCCTCGCTAGTAGGTGTGACGGTATCACTGGGAGCCATCGACGGCGGTACGGAGGTGGTTTCGTCGTCCATTACTCTGACGGACTCGACCGCACGAAACTCCTTGTTGCAGCCGTCTTGCAACATCGCATTCAGCGTGGTTTTCAGTGTATCTTCGAGGATCGGTGCGATGGCCCTGATGTCCTCCTCGGTCTGCAAGTCTAGCTGCACGCCGGTCGTAAATATTTTCCCGAGTTGGCAAGCATTGACCTCGTGCGAATCGAAAATAGAGGTGGACATAGCAGTGATACTGTTACCGTCGGTGTTACTGTTACCGTTGCCGTTGCCGTCGGTGTTACCGTTACCGTTGCCGTCGGTGTTACTGTTACTGTTACTGTTACTGTTGCCGTTGCCACCGTGTTTCGGTTTCCGTTCCTTAATGGATTTTCGGAACATTGCCACAAACTCCGCTTCGAGCGGAGGCCGATAGCCGTAGGGCTGGGTGTCGCAATAGCACACACCGTCGTTGTCGGCACCGATTGTTTTGCCTTCCGTGCTCGTCTGTTGCTCCTGTTGTTGCTCCTGTTGTTGCTCCTGTTGTTGTTGTTGTTGTTGCAGGTGCCGACGATCCCACCACTCCGGCTCCTCGACGGGCAGAGATGCCAACCACCGCCCCTGTATGGGTTCATCCAGTAGTGCCATCATCATCTCCGTCGTGGTGGTTGTGACGGTAGCAGCTCGTCGTCGTCCTCGTCCTCGTCGTCGTCGTTGTTTTCTTCTCTTCGAACCACCACCACCATCGTTCGGATCGGATCCCCCCGAACCCAACCGTTGCAGCGGCAAGGAGGGATCCGCAAACAACGATATGCTACTACTGCTACTACTGCTGCTGCATCCCCTGCAGACGCCGTCCACCTTGATTGTGAGCGACACGGTGGTGCCGCGATAATCAATCTCTATAATTTTGGCGTTCGTCAACCTCCGAAAGAACGGATCGCAAAACTCTCCCCTGGTGAGTTTGTTGTAGGTGGACACGTACGCGGTTTCGATTTCGTTCCATTGTTGTTGTTGTTGTTGTTCTGATTGGTGTTGCAGTTGTTGCAGTTGCAGTTGTTGCTGTTGCTGCTGTGGATCGTTCTCATTCTCATTGGCATTGTTGTTATTGTTATTGTCGTTGGTGGTGTTGGTGGTGGTGGCGACGAATTCCATCAGGACCGTCTTGGTAAACACCGTCGTCGCCGCCGCCGATGTCGATGTCGATGTCGATGTTGCCGGACAGGCTTGCTCCTCGATCTCTTGGACGGATTCTACCTCAATTGTCACGGGTGCGTGTTCGATTTGTTGTTGATCGAATTGTTGTTGATCGATTGTGTCGTCGTCTTCGATGTTGTTGTTCATGTTGATGTTGTTGTTCATGTTGTTGTTGTTGGCGTCCACCAGCAACGCCAATCCGGACGAAAATCCGTACTTGGTAACGTTGAGACTCTTTGTGAACAATATTGCGTACCGGTTCGAGCAATAGATTTCTTCCCGACAGGCCACCGTGACCTCGAACAAGAGCGAAACAGAAACAGAACCGGAAGCCGAATCGGAAGCCGAATCGGAAGCCGAAGGAACCACCACCACCACCTGTTGTTGTTGTTGTGGTTGTGGTTGTTGTGGTTGTGGTGGTTGTTGCACCACTTGTGCTTCTTCGATTCGTTGTTCACGTTCTGGTGGTGGATGTTGCTGTTGATGTTGCTGTTGTTGCTGTTGTTGCCGTTGCTCTCTTTCTCTGTTCGTGCGTTCCGGAAAAGGACGACCGATTCGAATGTAGGGTGGTCGATACTGTTGGTGTTGTTGTTGTTGTTGTTGTTGTTGTTGTTGGTAGGACGATGACGATGACGATGACGATGACGATGGAGGTGGATTGTTTGCCTCGCTTTGTAGATTCCGACGATTTCGGAACTCGAACGAAAGGAATTCATTCGTGTTGTTATCGTTGTTGTTATCGTTGTTGTTATCGTTGTTGTTATCGTTGTTGTTATCGTTGTTGGCAACTGTTGCTGTTGTTGTGGTTGTGGTTGTGGTTGGTGGTGTTGTAACCATCGAGTGCCTTACCTCCGTGACGATTCGGTAACGCTCGTCGCACGGATCGTAGTAACTTTCGTACAACAGATTGTACGTCTCTCGAAACATCCTCTCGAGCTGCCGTATGATTCGTTCATCGATTGGTATACCGTTGTTGTTGTTGTTGTTGTTGTTGTTGTTAGAAGACGTATCTGTATCTGTATCTGTAAAATCTGTATCATCATTAGTTGTGATTTGTTGTGGTTGTGGTTGTGGTTGTGGTTTGTATTATTTGCAGGTTCACCACCGCAAGGGTCGTAAAATTGTGGGTGTTCGCGTTGTTGGGGGACAACAACAACGAGCAATTTTTGGTGGGAGGCGACGGCGGTGGTGTTGTTTCGTTGGCACTATCATTCTCACCCGTGTCCTTGTCATTATCAACATTCGTATTGTCATCATCATTAACATTAACAACATCATTAACATTAACATTCGTATTGCCATCGCCATCCATCATTGTTATTATTAACATCATCATCATCATCATCATCGATATTATTTGCTATCCTCCGTGGGGTCGTCTCGGTTGTTGCAATGGTTGTGTTGGTGTTGGTGTTGGTGCTCCAAGAAGCCAACAACTCTCGTTGCTCTTGTTGCTGTTGCTGTTGCTGTTTGTTGTTGTTGCTGTTGTGCCGATTGTTTTGTAGCAAACCGGAACCGGAGAGAAAGCTGGATCAATAATGCGGTAGCAAACAGGGTCACCAATCTCGGCATTCGAACTATTCGAATTCGCATGCGGTTGTTGTTGTTGTTGTTGTTGTGGTTGTTGTGGTTGTTGTTGTGGTTGTTGTAACGATGATAATGACGATGGTGATGATACCTCCTCGTCCTTGTTGGTGCAGTTGGTGGTGCACCCGCGGCTGTTGGTGGTGGTGGTGCTGATGATGATGATGACGATGTTGTTGCTGTTGTTGTTGTGCTCCCACAGCTGCTGTCGCCCCCGCTGTTGTCGTTGTCGTTGTCGTTGTCGTTGTCGTGGTTTTCGTTTTCGACGTTGCTTGGCGCCATTTTTCGTGACATACTACTCCAATCCAATCCAATCCAATCCAACACCAGCAACAGCAACAGCAACAGCACGGTAGAATACGCTTTTTGTTGTTTCTTGTGGGACGGTGTCGGTGTCGGTGTCGGTGTCGGTGTTGTATCGGATCTGTCAACGGTCGTATGTACCGTATAATATTATATTATACTAGAGTAGAGTAGAGTATTACTCCGTATTGTTTGTTGTGATTGTTATTATTATTATTCTGTTCGGTTCGGTTCTGTTCTACAATAATAATGACACGGTGCTTCCTGTCCTAATAAGAATAACAGGATTGTGCAGGTAATTACGTAGTAAGATGTGTGTGAGTGCACGGTACGATTATTGCTGTGTTCTACCGGGGGGGGGGGGGGGGGGGTTCGTACTCGTATCGTGTATCGAAGAACAATACTAATACTAATATTATTATGCTTAAATCACAACAGCAAGTACGATACAATAATATACGTAATTACGGTACCGTACGGTAATTACGATTACCGCAATACAAAAAAAAATAATACGGTACTGTACTGTACTGTACTGTACCGGCATTACGAATACTCCTACCGTTCGTACTTGTTGTACCGGTAGAAAATAGGCATGAAACAAACTTGAAACGTGCCGTGCCGTGTTTTTCTTTCTTTGGTGATTGCTGTTTTGCTGTGCCTGGGTTGTGCCTGTTTGTGCCTCTCCCTTGTCCGTGAGTGTGTGAGAACAATCCGGTACAATTTTTTGTATTTTGTTTTTATCAATACGAAAGCAATGTTACGAAAGCACGGTACGGTACGGTACACGATAATTATGTAGTTAAATACCGTATACGGAGTACGGTACGTACGGTACATATACTATTATCTATTACCGCTTTGTTAATCTTCTTTTATGCGTTCTTCGTTCGTAACCCGTTCGTTGTAGGTAGGGGTTGGCTTGTTGAGTACGCGTACCGTAGTAGGGGTTGCAATGCTGTCATCCATAAGTACACTATGACGCTACGTACCGTACCGGTACGGTTCAACAACAACTCACACAAACAACAACAACAACAACAACAACAACAGCAACACGCTATTTGCTAACATACCGGTACCGTACCGTACGTACGTACGTACGTAACACGTACAGTGCAATAAAATAGAGAGAATAAGCAAGTAACACAAGCATATACGGTAGGTAGCGCACGTACAGGAAATGAAGGGGCTGCCTTGGGGGGGGGTTTGTTTGACAAGAGTGAATTGTGCAATCGAAAAGAACCGTATTTTATGTGATATAATCTACGAGTTGCTCAGCCGCGCGGTGTAATAAACTAGTAATCCAAAATTGGATTACAACAGTAATCATGTAATCCATTTTATTCCAGTAGAACTCAGTACTGGAAAACAATTATGGGCACGAGAGTGAGTGCAACGAGCTCAAGTGCCCATAATTGTTTTCCAGTACTGAGTTCTACTGGAATAAAATGGATTACATGATTACTGTTGTAATCCAATTTTGGATTACTAGTTTATTACACCTGTGTTCCACCGAGGTCGAGGTCGAAGCCGAAGGCTGAGACTGAGACCGAGGTGGAACACAGTTAGTAACACTACTGAGGCCGAAGCCGAGTGCAACGAGGCTGAGACCGAAGGAGTGTTACTAATTCAGCAAAGGCAAGAGCACACTCGTAGATTATTTACGTAATCCACGAGTTCGACCAATTTTTCCATGTAATTTGGCCAACTGGATTGCTGAATTATTACACGAAAACGAGAGGAGCGGCAGCAGCAACCGAACTACAAGCACTGCCTGCTACGATCTAGGGAATGGTCGTTCGAACTAGAAGCACTGCACTGCTACGATCTAGGGGAATGGTGTATTCTTGCTCCGGCGTCCGAACTACAAGCAATGCGCTGCCTCCCCCAATCTAGGGGAACAGAGTATTCTTGCTCCCGCGTCCAAGGAACTACAAGTATTACGCTGCTCTGATCTAGGGAATGGTGTACTCTTGCTCCAGCGTCCTCGGGGCTGACGATGGCAGCAACAGCAATGACGATGGCAATGACGACGACGACAACGACGACTGAAATTAATTTTCGTTGCTCCCCTAAGCTACGAACTCAAATCCGTTTGACATAATCGATACCGCCTTGTCATTGCGGACATTTTGGTACCAGTTTGGTCCCCTAGCTCCCAATATTCAGGGAGATATCATTTTTTTACTGTCACCATTCTTGGTTTCATTGACGATGACAACAATGACGACGACGACTGAAATCAATTTTCGTTGCTTCCCTAAGCTACGAACTCAAAGCCGTTCAACATAATCGATACCGCCTTGTCATTTCAGACATTTTGGTACCAGTTTGGTCCCCTAGCTCCCAATATTCAGGGAGAAATTAAATTTTTAACTGTCACCATTCTTGGTTTCATTGACGATGACGACGACAATGACGACGATGATTGAAATTATTTTCGTTGCTCCCCTAAGCTACAAACGCAAAGCCGTTCAACATAATCGATACCGCCTCGTCATTGTGGACATTTTGGTACCAGTTTGGCTCCCTAGCTCCCAATATTCAGGGAGATATCAATTTTTTACTCTCACCATTCTTGTTGTTGGTCTCGTTGTTGATTTGTTTGGTGTGCTTCTTGCTTCTTGCTTCTTTTTGTTTTCATTTTCGTTTTTCGGTTTCGGTTTTGGTTTTGGTTTTGGTTTTGGTTTCGTTTGATTACTTTTGTTTTTAGGGGGCCGTAATCCGGTAAACGGTGAAGGTGCAAACTGTCATTCTTTCTACTGTCTTAGTACCAAGCTCGCTGGATTGAGAATTATCGCGTCTGGGTCCTTAGGGTATTGAATTGGTGATCCAAACATTTCCAAATCTTCAAACTGATCAAGCTGTTTTCGCTCCCCAGCTTGCCATTCAGGCCATGTAGATAAAGGCTTGAGATTCCTTCGAGTGAAGTGCCCTAGTGCTTGTTCTTCAGGTGTAGTTGCCTTGGAATTGATGGCCTTGATGAAAAGTTCAATTTCTTCAGTGGACAGTGAATCTGCATCTAGTGGTAATGCTTGATTTCCTGGTTTATGAAGCTTGGTGATAGCTCTGAGAGATGCAATATCAATAGTAGGAATGACAACATCCATGTCGTCTTCAGTTGGCGCCAAGTGTTTTTGGATGGAGGCATGGAGTGCTTCAGTGCTATCGACCTGGTTGATTCTTGATTGTATCAGCTGCTTGTATTTTGTACCAATGCGCTGGATAGCTTTGATGGATGAAATCCGGTCCAAGAATGGTGGATCTTCTTCAGCAGTGGGTTCCTTCCAGGAGGTATTGGGAGCAAATAAACCATATTCATTTGAGTGTTTCCTGACCTCCTTCATAGACAATTTCTCTTCAAGTGCAAAGGTAATTGGTGTATCTATTGAAGAATCCCTCACCCCTCGATCGTGGCAGGCCTGTAAAGCTGTAGTTACATCAGCAGCAGTAAAGACACGATTGTGATTGATAGAGACAATATAAGCACCTCGTAGCTTGGAGAGAGATTTCTTGTGTGAGGAGAAAAGCTTTGAGGCAGGACTGTTTGGGATGATAGCTGTGAGGTAAGCTCGGCCAAGCAGTGAATCATTGGCATACCGGAGGCCAAATGTTTGATCAGTACAAGATGTGGAGACAGTGAGCCTGAGATTTGTGAGATCGGCAAAGGGGGAGATAGAGAATTGAAAATCACTGGATGACACCTCAGTGGGTTCCGCAGGAAGTGGAATGTTGTCATCTGTCCTGAGCAGGTGTTTGACATTAGTGGGGAGGTCTGCAAGTGGGAGATCATTCATGCCTTCATCAAACCTGACATGCGTGGCTATAGCCTGACAGAAAATAGGTTTTTAAAATTTGCGTCAGCCTCGTCCCCTGTCAAAAATTTGGTTATTATTGCTACTGGGCCTGACCGTAGGTATTTTATGTTGTTACTCTAAAAATCGACCAAAAGGTATATGATGTTAATATTTAAAGAGATGTGAGCTCAGAGAGAGGCTCTTATTTTTACTATGTATTTTCACTGTATCGGGGCTCTCTGCTGTATTTTACATGGTAGAGATCTTCCCCGGTGCTGTCACTATTCTCGTACCGATACTGCTGTTGCTGTTGCTGTATTAGCGTCGTGTCGGTCTTACTGTATCGGTCATTTGGTGGTATTGGTCTTTTACGAGGTTAAGTATTTCTTGTCCGGTGGGGCGTATGCTTGTTCGTTGAGTGGGTAGATAAATGAGGCCCATCCGGAATCGGTATTGATTTTCTTGATTGCAATAAGTAATTTCCTCACGGGATATTAAGTATATTCTTTTGAATGTACTTATGGGTTCCAAGTGTTTACTTACTGTTCAGGTCTTTGGATATTTCTTGTTTCTAACTGATTATCCTTATTTGTTTGTAGCCTTAGGTGATATCGTTTTTACCACTTAAGGATTCCAAGTAGTGGAGGTGCGTTTGGTTCTAGCGATCAGCTGAATATTCGTATCTCGTACCCCGCACCTCGGTCGTCGTTTCGTTGGCTTTTTCGATCAAATTTGATGCCGACAAAGTCCGTATTTTTCGCCGACAACACACCCCTTGATCCAATACTTTACTTACATGGTATTGGATTACTGTCAGAGTATATCATCTTGAGATTTATCGATTGATAGGTTAAAAGTTCGGGTCGAATCGACGTGTTATCGATTGATAGATCGAATCGTATTGAAAGGCAAATCGAACATTCGGATCAAGTGAAATCAAAGAATCGAATGGAATGATTTAACCCGCGTAGTGTCCCATGATGTATCTTGCATGTGGAATGGAACAGTTTGACGCTTAATTGATTGATAGATCGAACGTTCAGATCGAACCATAACGCGCAAGCAATTTAACTTGGGTAGTGTCCCATGATAAATCTTGCGTGTCGGGCGTGCAAGATCCATCCCAATGGTTTGGTTAGATCATCAGCAGGGTTGATGACTCCAGGAATATGGATCATGTTGATCTCACCATTTTCTTTCCATGCTTGAATGGCAAAGAACCTGATTTCAATATGCCTGGTTCTTTCAGTTGGCTTCTGGGCATTTATGATTTCAATTGCCGATGCGTTGTCTTCATAGATAGGGGTTGGACCAGCTTGAGCAAATCCTAATTCTTTGAGTACGGATCTGAGGTATCTGGCTGTTTTGGCCACTGTGACTGCAGCAATGAATTCCGCTTCTGTAGAACTCTGTGCGGTAAGGGACTGAGCTTTGGATCTGTAAACAATTGCTCCACCAGCATAAGTGAAGACGTAGCCTGTGGTGGACCTTCGGTGTTTTGGATCATTTCCATATGCTGCGTCCACAAAACACATCAGTTTGACTTGCTTGATGTCTTCCGGGAATTTAGGGAGTGATGCATCTTGGACTACATCGTTGTATGGTTCTCCTGGTGGTAGAGATGGCTCAGCATTTGGCCTGTAGAATCTGATACCCCAAGATCTGGTGGTTCTGAGATAGCGGGCTATATTCTTCAGGCTGGAATAGTGGAAAGCAGTGGGATTGGAACTGTACTTTGACATCAGAGTCACTGCATAGCCTATGTCTGGCCGGCAACTAACATATGCGAACATCATTTCACCTAAAAGCGTCCTGTAGGAGAAACCAGATGTGGATTGCAATTGCATGTTCCTTGGTGCCTTCTAATGGGCCATCAGTATGTGATTGCAGTTGGCTCAGTACTTCAGTTGATAACGGCGCTGATGGCTTGGAGTGGGGTTTCATCTTAGAATCAGTCTCCCAACCATGGGATGTCATGATCCGGTCAATGTAATTGGCGCAGGACAGTTCAATGTAGTCAGCTGTCTGTTTGACATCAATTCCATTGAAGTCTTCAAGCAATCCCATTTTGGTGAAGGGGACAGCATCTTCTCTAGGGAGCTTCAGCTTTGCGCCAATTATGTCATAGATCTTGTCAGATATGGATTCTGATGTGCAAGCCAGTGCAAAATCATCAACTTGTCTCAGCATGTAGACCGTTTCACCTTCGAAAACTGTTGTGTAGATCGTCCTGTCATGTGTGGTGGTTTTGAAGTTGAGATCAGGGCTTTTCAATATTTTGTTGATGTGGGTTTCCCAGAGTCTTCCAGATTCTGGGTGGCCTTGAAGTGCTCGAAGGACTGGAAGCACCAATCGTCTGTCTATGTCCTTGCCATGCTTGTGTCTGTACCATTCTGCATATGCATAATCAATAGTCATGTATGTAGGAATGTTGGGTCCAGGACTATGCGCGTAGGCGTCTGCAGCATCACCCCCGTACACTTTGAGGTTGAGGCTTGCAGCAATAGCAAAGAATAACCTTTGAATGGGATGTTCAACACATGATGAGTATGACATTGCTATGGCATGCAGGGTTGGGGCTGCATATTTGCTTCCATTGCAACATTGCCTGGCTCTTCTGACACCATTTCTTTTCACACTGTATTGCCAGTGAGGTCTGAGAATGATAGCGTCTGGGTCCTTAGGGTATTGAATTGGTGATCCAAACATTTCCAAATCTTCAAACTGGTCAAGCTGTTTTCGCTCCCCAGCTTGCCATTCAGGCCATGTAGATAAAGGCTTGAGATTCCTTCGAGTGAAGTGCCCTAGTGCTTGTTCTTCAGGTGTAGTTGCCTTGGAGTTGATGGCCTTGATGAAAAGTTCAATTTCTTCAGTGGACAGTGAATCTGCATCTAGTGGTAATGCTTGATTTCCTGATTTATGAAGCTTGGTGATAGCTCTGAGGGATGCAATATCAATAGTAGGAATGACAACATCCATGTCGTCTTCAATTGGTGCCAAGTATTTTTGGAGGGAGGCATGGAGTGTTTCAGTGCTATCAACCTGGTTGATTCTTGATTGTATCAGCTGCTTGTATTTTGTACCTATGCGCTGGATAGCTTTGATGGATGAAATCCGGTCCAAGAATGGTGGATCTTCTTCAGCAGTGGGTTCCTTCCAGGAGGTATTGGGAGCAAATAAACCATATTCATTTGAGTGTTTCCTGACCTCCTTCATAGACAATTTCTCTTCAAGTGCAAAGGTGATTGGTGTATCTATTGAAGAATCCCGCACCCCTCGATCGTGATTTTCCTGTAAGGCTGTAGTAACATCAGCAGCAGTAAAGACACGATTGTGATTGATAGATACAATATAAGCGCCGCGGAGCCGGGAGAGAGTCTTCTTGTGGGAGGAGAAAAGCTTGGAGGCAGGACTTTTGGGAAGGATGTCAGTGATGTAGGCTCTGCCAATCAGTGAGTCATTGGCATAGCGAAGGCCAAACTTGGGATCAGCACAAGATGGAGAGACAGTGAGTCGAAGATTGGTGAGTTCTGCAAAGGGGGAAATTGAGAATTGGAAATCACTGGATGAGACCTCACGGGGTTCTGCAGGAAGTGGAGTGTTGTCATCAGTCCGGAGCAGGTGCTTGACATTGGTTGGAAGATCTGCAAGAGGTAAGTCATTCATCCCTTCATCAAATCTGACATGAGTGGCGATCTTGACTCGGTGCGTTTCAGTGTCATACCAAAGAATGTTTCTTGTAGTGTATGGGACGAACCCCAGGAAGATGCCTTTTCGTGCATTGGGTTTGAGTTTAATAGATCTTTTGCCTGGAGGTCTAACCCAAACTCTACAACCAAAGGTTCGGAAATCAGTAAGGTTTTCCTTACGGCCAGTTGCCAATTCCAATGGTGAATGTAGTTGGTTGCCTTCAGGGAATGCATTGGACAACCGAAGTGCATGGTAGAAAGCAAAGGGCCAGAACTTGATGGGCAAATTAGCACCAGACAGCATTGTCCTCATGGAGTTAGCAAGAGTTCGGTGAGCTCTTTCAACTGTACCATTCTGGTGTGAAGCATCCGCACCGGTTGGAAAGATTGAATATCCAAACGCAGAGAAGAGGTTTCTGATGTCAGGATTGTGATAGAGTTCTCCACCTTGATCAACTGAAACATACTTGTTGGCACAAGTTGGGTTGTGCTGGGCGAAGAAATGTTCCAACCAGTGTAGTGGCGCTGCTTTAGAGATTCGCGTATCTCCATATTTCATACCAGTATAGTGGTCTGTGATGAGAATCCAAGCAGTTTCTCCATGAATGCCTTCATAATCGCGCTTGCGTTTGCTGTTGGAGGATTTGGTACCTGAGAATGCAAAATCAATAGATAACCCTTGAAACGGTTGTGTGGCCTTTCGTGTGGAATGTGAGCCAGCAGGTGTTTTGGTTTGCTTACATTGTATGCAAGTTGGGCATTGGTCAAGAATGCTGGTTTGACGCTTGAACTTTGGTACTCCAACGATGTGCTTATGAGCATGATACAGAAAGTCATCGCATGGGTGTCCCAATCGTTGATGCCACAGAAGTTTTGATGTCCTGGTTTTGATGGCGTGGATGGGGATATTTTTATCCACAATCTTGGTGAAGAACAATTTGGCATCAAACTTTGGCACGTCACTGGTATCAGACTGAGCTTTCGCTGCTTCAGTGCATTTTTGTAGATTGACAAGATTCGTGTATATATCATACCTGTAGTTGCTAATGGTTTCTTTGGAGGCCAGTTCACAAGCTTCCTTGAACTGCATGTCAGTAGCTAGGGCGTAGGCTGACGATGATGCACAATTAGCATATGGAGATGCAATATCAATGTCTGGGATCAGTACTGGGTGGGTATAGCATTGGCCATCAATGATGCTTCCATGGAGGACAATGCTGTTGGCAGTGTTCTGCTTGTGATGACAAATAATGGTGAGGTTGCCGTTTTGTGGAGCAGATGAGTCAAGGTTGTCAGTGAATGATTTATGGATTGACTGTCCACTGAACTGACATCGCATGCGAGATGTCATTCCACAGAGATCGTTCTCACTCAGTAATGTCGTTGACAGAGAGGGAGAATAGTAGAAGAAGACTTTGATATATCCAATGTGATTCGGTGCTGGGATATGCAAATATCCTGAGCCTTCAGGGATGCAGGTAGCTGCGTTTCCTCCTATTGCTGCTGTAAGCCTGACAGGACATTTCCTCATCCTGGTGTAAGGTTTGTAACCGTGCAGGATGTGTTTGAGATTTGTGCAGGAAACCTTTGCACCGGTGTCAATCTGAGCCCTGACACCCTGTTGGAAGTAGGCTGTGGCTGCAATGGGGTCCGATGGGACTAGGGATTGCACATTGTATGTATCAACTGGTGTAGGGTTGTCCCTATCAAAATTGGGATCCTCATTGGTCTTCAGGTGTGATTCCAATGTAGGGGTCGTAGCCCCGAGTGATTCCATATCACAGTAGACGTCAATTGGGATTGATGACTGGAGGCTGTCCTTGGGAAGGAGATTGACGGCACCAATTATGACAGATTCGTAGGAGCTGACACTGCTGGAGTCCAAGGAGGGGCATAAGCTGTTCACTTGGGGTGCTGTGACGTTGTCAAATCCTTGAGGATCATCTTGAGGTGATGTCATAGTATGGCTCCAAGAAAGACTTTCTATTCTTGGCCATTGCAAAAATTTTGGGTTTCTACTGTAGCATCAGGTGAAACCTCATCTTGATCTTCATTGCCAATGTTGATCTGAGAGATTTGTTGGGTGGAATCTAAGAGTTGTTGGGTCTGTTTATTGGATTTGTTCAGAAAAACAGCCGCAGCAATCCTATGTTTCTTCAGGGACTCAATATCTTGCAATGCAGGACAATTATCAAAATTGTGACCAGTCATGTGGCAAACAATACATTTTCTGGATGTGTCAAAAAGACTAGGTTGTTTATCGAATGCCGTGATAGCATTGCAGTATGCTTGGTGGAGGAAGGGATCGTCAGATTCTTCGTCCATCTCCGGGTAGCCAAGTGATTCAATCAGGCTGATTGAGTGAGAGGTCAGAGTAGAAGGTGTTCTAACAGTGCTGTTGCTAGCGCGCTTTTGAAATTTATCATTGCGCCGGTGACCTGGTCTGGTACCTGAGACAGGCAATTGCTTGGGCTGGATTGATCTGGAGGTGTTCCTCTTGTACTTTTGTTCAGCCTTGATCTCTTGTTCATAGGTTTGAAGGGTTTGTAGAAGCCTACCTGCCTTGTATTTGTCTCTTTTGAATTGATCATCAGAGTAGCGTTCATCTTCTGTCTTTTTGAAGAGCTCTTCTGAGAGGGTGGTTCCTGCAATTAGGTTGCTGACTTCTTCTGTTGAACTGATAGTGCTGGGTTGGTTTTGGAGGAACACTCTAAGTCTCAGATAATCCTTGTACCGGAAGTAGTATTCTTCAAGGAATTCATTTGGATCTTGGTTGGGAGGGTTTCTGACCATTCTGCTGGCGTTGAATGGCCTTTTTGAGTTGGGATGTGTTTGAGCAATAACTGTGTATAGCGCTTCATATCCCTGTCTGCCTTCAAAGCTCTGAATAGTGGCCTTCATACTTGCACATGAGTCAGGGATGATTTTATCAGTTCTTAGTGCAGTGTAAATGAGATTTCCCCATTCATTGATAGCCAATTCATATCTTGAAGGTAGGTCGTGCGGAAGGTCATCACCAATTGTGAATCCTCTGAGGTGGTCAGCTTCACGTCTGAATAGATAGTATGGGTGCACATAAATATGATGTTGCTGGGAATGAGCTGTGATTTCTCGGTACCATTTTCTAACCTGGGGGTCCGTTGCGTCCTTTAGTTGTGGGAATCCTGAGAGGAACAGTTTGTCTCTAGCAGCTTCCTTGGACTTGTCTGAGGCTCTGGTCAAATCAAAACAGTCACCACTTCTAGTGATCAGACGTTGGTCGTTTCTACCACTGCCTAGGTTGTGTAGGTAGTAGTTTTGCCTGATGACCGTTTCATTTCCTGATGAGTCGGTGTAGGTGATTGGGAAGTCCTTCATATCATCTCTGGTGAGGAATTCATCTCTCTTGTAGTATCGGTCCTTGACAGGTGGTGGTAAGGTTGCTGGATTCCATGGTAAGTCGAGTGACGCTTGGTGGTTGGCGCCGGCATTGTTATTGTTGTTGCTGTTGCCATTGTTGACCAGTTGTTGTAGTAAGGTTGTAATTTGTCCCATCTCAGTAGGGGAGACAGTTGCAGCCGTTGCGGCAGGTGTATCTGGAACGTCTGCCTCGTCATCTGATGGTGGGTCTCCAGTGTAGGCTTCCATGAATAGGTCTGGGCGCCAATTTTTCTTGAAACGCCAGTGGGTAATTGTGATTTCGATTAGAACAATTGGTTCATCATCTGTGTTGGTCCGAATGGCATGCTTCGCAGCAGCGTCAAATTCTGTTTTGTATCTCATTCGTTTTGTAGATCCGCCATTTCTGACATGTTTGATAACGCATTTGTCGAGGAGATTTGCAATGTGGCCTTTTGTTATTTCATCCGGCGGTGGCTCCACTAGGTTGATGGCAATAGCCTTTGCAATGCAATTGAGGATGTGGAGTTGTGGATCTGGAGCTATTTCTAGTGGTCCTTCTTCTTCTTCTTCATCCTCGCGGGTCACAAAGAATTCTGAGAGTTCATCTTTGCCGATGATTTCAGAGTAGGCTTTGTTTAGGGATGTGGCCGCAGTTGGGTTGCTAGCACTTGCAAATCGGAATTCGATTCCAAAAATTGGAGTCCAGTCAAATGGAGCTGTTGGCATGGTTCAATTTGTTTGTTGTTAACGGGGGAATAATCGTTGTCGTCGTAGAAAACCGTCAGAGAAACAATCGATTGTGCGGTGTTCTCGCAATTAATACGTCGTCGTCTCTGTGGCAGCGCGCAATCCGTTGTCGTCTTCGTCGTCCGGAACGTTCGTCAGAGAAACAAGGAGGGTTTTGTGTTTGGTTGGAGAAAACACTCGGCGTCGATGGTAATTGGTATCGTCGACGTTATGGAGGTAATCGGGGTAGATATTATTGTAGTTGTCGGCCGGCGTCCTATCGTTTGATGTGGCGTCGACGTCGGTGTTGTTGATTCGACTCTGTCGTCCGGAACGTTCGTCGGAGAATCGTCGATCGTCCTTGATGATAATTAACCTTGCGTATCAATTGCGGTCCGAACCGGTCTTGGTCGTGGATTACAAAAGAAGATTCGCGTAGAAGAATCGGTAGCACACCCCTTGATTCACGAGCAGGGAGGTGAAAAAGGAAAAGAGAGAGAAAGAATGAGACGTGGGGAGGCCGAGAATGTGCCGCACAGGGAGCTAAGCACAGAATTTCCTCTGGATTTAACCGACAGTGGAGGTGCTGAACGGCCGGAGATAGGTAGCTTAAGGTAAACACTGGTGCTCTTGCGGGACACAAGTGTAAGTTATAAGGGCTCTATAACCTGTTGTTACTCTAAAAATCGACCAAAAGGTATATGATGTTAATATTTAAAGAGATGTGAGCTCAGAGAGAGGCTCTTATTTTTACTATGTATTTTCACTGTATCGGGGCTCTCTGCTGTATTTTACATGGTAGAGATCTTCCCCGGTGCTGTCACTATTCTCGTACCGATACTGCTGTTGCTGTTGCTGTATTAGCGTCGTGTCGGTCTTACTGTATCGGTCATTTGGTGGTATTGGTCTTTTACGAGGTTAAGTATTTCTTGTCCGGTGGGGCGTATGCTTGTTCGTTGAGTGGGTAGATAAATGAGGCCCATCCGGAATCGGTATTGATTTTCTTGATTGCAATAAGTAATTTCCTCACGGGATATTAAGTATATTCTTTTGAATGTACTTATGGGTTCCAAGTGTTTACTTACTGTTCAGGTTTTTGGATATTTCTTGTTTCTAACTGATTATCCTTATTTGTTTGTAGCCTTAGGTGATATCGTTTTTACCACTTAAGGATTCCAAGTAGTGGAGGTGCGTTTGGTTCTAGCGATCAGCTGAATATTCGTATCTCGTACCCCGCACCTCGGTCGTCGTTTCGTTGGCTTTTTCGATCGAATTTGATGCCGACAAAGTCCGTATTTTTCGCCGACAACATTTTACCTGCTGTTTATGTTCTGCTGGACCTCAGTGTCGGTTTTAAAAAGTAGTATCCTCACCTTTGAGCCTGGTGATAGGTTCCCCTTCCTCCTTTCCCACGCAATCCTATCCGTATTTTTTTCTGGCTTATATTCGTTCCACCCATGTATTTTATTTTTGTAACGTTTTATCGCTATCATTAATTTTGGTCAAATGTCTGTTTTAGCCGGTAAATTTTTTTAGTCTATATTTCTCACCCCCCCCCCCCCCCCCCCCTTCATTGTCGGTCCGTTATTTTTCTGTACTTTGTACCGTACTTTTTCCCCGATTCACATCCTATCATTCATTCATGGTACACCGGTTATTACTCATTCTATTTCCCAACGTATCCTTTTCTGCAATGAGCAAAGTTTCCGATGATCAATTTGTCGACTTCCGATCATAAACCCGTTAAGTCATGGTCGCCCATGTCATTACAGCAATTCCGCAATCGGCCTCCGGTTTTTTCCTCGTCCACAGACAATTTGCTTGACTCTCTCGGAGCATACTGCTTCAATCGGTGGGGATTTAAGATCACCACCTTTCATAGAACAAACTACCGCTCCCACCGTACCAATTGTTCTTTTAAGTGCGTGTGTTGCGATCTTGTGATCAGAGTTGTCTTTTCAAGCCATGATGCACCTTTCCAGACTCGGAAGAACCGGACGGATTCCGATACTACTTTTTGGTGGTTGGACAAAACTCTTTTCCCAACTTTCGATCAACATTGTTGTCTCCATCAGACGTTACCCTCGATAAAGGAACAAATTTATTTAACTCATTTCCCTCCATCCCAGCAATTTATGTCCGAATGTATGATGAATAGCCCATCTCCCGATGACACTTCCCAAAAAAGTCTGTATAATTGGTTTCTAGTATCTGGTCTCACTTCCACTTCCAAACCGAGGCAGGTTAAAAAGATGCTACGTCGATCTCGAAATGCGTGTTTTGAATACATGCTCAAATCTTTACCCAATCAACAATCATGCACCCACTCAACCTGGATGCAGGCATTTGCCTTAAAGAATCCTGAAGCCACTGTTATTCTTCAGACTGACACTGAAAATCGGTTTTATAGATGTTTTGTTGCTACCCCAATCGCTTCTGGGAAATATTTCGGGAAATTAACTACTCCAGTGTTTGTCGGTGATTGCTTCCATTACAAAGAACATAATTGTGATGGTGTATGTTTTGTTCTTGTAACCAAGACTAGTTACGGCGACACAATACCTCTTGCGTGGGCTATCATTCCTGCGGAAAAGACTTCTGAATTATCTTGGGTTATACAGTGTTGTTGGAAACATGGCACCCCCGTTGACTTGTATACATTTTTCACCGACCAAGGTCCATTAGTAGCTACATTCGAAGCCTTTTTTCATCAATTTGGAATCTCCTTTTTGGTGTCCTTGTGTCTCCAGCATCTCACAAGATCTGTTAGATCCAAACACGACCGTTTATTTACTAACTACAAACCCGGTGGTAGTGAAGGGGTTGAATCCTACAACACTTGGGTTGCTTCCTCTCAACAAACGATTACTCGATACATGCTTGCTTTGTCCGATTCAACATCCAGCGATTCCTTCTTCCAAAATCTTATCAGTTTATATTCCGCCCTACTCGATCTCAACAACAATCCTCTTACTAAGCATTGTGCCGATGTCATTTTGTACCTTTTGAAGTATGATCCAAAGCTTTGGACTGTTTTCGCCGACAGTGAGGGCTTTGACGAAAATATACACCAAGCCAATTCCTGTATTGTTGCCGGGCAATTCTTTTTCTTAAAAGAGCTTCATTCTCTTTTCCAATCCAATTCCCATGTTGAACAATCAATGATCAACGCCTCATCTTTGATTGCAAAAGATTTCGCTCTCAAATTCCGTTACCGGAAACTTTCTCCATCGGATCCAAGTAAAAGATCGCTCCGCATGGGTTTCAAACGCACCAATTTAGCCGGAACTGTTGCTGGCCAACTCCTAGCCTCCAACGAACGTAGAAAACCTCCTCACTGGACCAATGTCGCCTTTGCTTCTCTGTATAATGATTCAGTTTCCAAGCTTATGTCGAAGGTTGGTATTCAATGTGCCGCTAAATCTACTCAACAATCATCTACTTTATCTTCCATTGGACAAATGATAAATCATTTCAACAGCAAAGAAGCCGATGTGGTTACATATGTTCCTGAAGCCCAACCTTCGTTTGTTGAAAATCATTACGGAGTAGATGGTGTTTCTGTTGTTGTGAAGCGTGAAGATGACTCAACAACCCATCGAATTGTTTTCAAATGGAATCATTGTTCGAATTACAAATATCCGGATAGAAACCGGCATGAGTTTGAGCAAGATATTATGGCCGCCCGCAATATTCTTAACTTCACTACTTCCTGCACTCGACATGTTGAATTCACGCAGATGAGGTCTTCTATTTGCGCATGTTTTCCCATCATTTTTGACTTTGCCAAAAGACATCCATATTGGCCTTTACCTTTGACTATTCCCGTACCTGGATTGGTGGAAGGTTTGGTTTACCACGAGTCCTGTTTGTCCCTATGTTCACGTCAGCTCATCAACGAGGCTATTCCGCCCCGTACGCAGTCCGATCCATTCACTTCCACTTCTACGTTATTGGAATTGCATTTGCCAACAACAATTGACACACAGAACCTTTATTGTCCGATACACATGCTGCCCGCACCTCGCTATTTGGATTCCACCAATTCCAAAGGAAAATGTATAACTTCCAAAGGAGAGTTAACAACTTTCCGTAACTCCAGTCGTCGTCCTCGGAATAGGAGAGCCTCTGTTTATACTTCCGGTGCTCAAATCAATCGTCCTTATCATCTCAAGAAACAGACTAAAATTGACCGGGAACATATCCATCATCAAAACACGGTTGACGGTAATCTGGACAGGTCTGGTATCAAAACATTGGACAAGCTAACAAATATCAACCCCAATCAGACTGGATTAACGAACCGAGCAACATCTAACTTTTGTCCACTATCGGATATTAAGCCTGGTGATTTCATCATTTATCATGTCAGCATTTCAGGCAAAGAACTCCGTTACTCCCCAAATCCAGATTCTTTTCCATTTGACCTCCAACCCTTCTCCCTCCAGACCAACTCCACTAGTCGGTCTAATGGATCGCGCGACAGAACTTCGCTCAACAAATACGACCGATTCTTCTTTGATGAAAGTAACTTTGGTGACTCTATGGATGGTGGTGGTATTATACTTCAGGACCAAGAATGTCTTACTTTTTCACTGAACAGTATCACGGACAGATTTGCCTCAACGCTACTTGGTGTTGATTTATCTTCTTTCAACGTTGACTTTCGATTCTCCGAAAAGCCTGATTTAAACTCACCGTCAAATCTTGGCGATGGATGTCCCCCTCCAGACAAGCCAGGAACCCACACCCTCTCACGGAGGTTGTATGGTTCTGTTAATTCACCAGTTTCAATGAGCCTACCAACGTTAGATGACGTTCAATTGGGTACCAGATCTAATGAATTGTGTTCAGTTCCTTCCCATGATGGTTCTAGTCCTTCGCTCACGTTAGATGAAATCCGTATGTGTGCCGAATTGACTGATGTTGCTTCGGTCAATTTATCTGCCAATACAGATGATATCAAAATGGCCGCCAAATCGCTTGTTGGTATTAAACCCCACCAAAATTGTATTCCTTCTATTGACAATGAGTCACCAAAGTTATCCCAACCAGTAGGAGAAGATTTGACGCAGACATCCCTACTGGACCCGCATGAATCCCATATGTCTCAATCTACCAAAGGTGCCATTCTTGCAATAATGGGAAGTGATTTTGACGAGAGTAATCAAACGCCGTCAATCCCATCTAAACCAATGTCTCTAAATCTGGTACCTCCTACTGAATCACGCTTGGAGTTTTCTGAAAGTGAGTCAGACGATAGTTTGCCCCCTCCCATATTTCCACGAAAGCATTCTACCCCTAGGTCTGTACTGACCACTAATGCACAGGACTCCAATCCTACCCAATCACTCGCATCCGCACCCAATGTTGTTGGTCCCGAGCCTGCACTAAAACAAAAAGATTGTGCGAAAATGATACACACTATTTCAGTTGTACTCGGCAAGTCTTACGGTATAGAAAAGAACAAAATAAAGGAAGTCTTGGAAAACATTCTTGTTGGACATCAAAGTGTTTCCATTCAAGAGGCCCCCCAATTATCAACTACCGTTCGTGGATTACTTGACAACCAACAAGGTATCATGACACCGATCGCTCTGAATGTTATTGTTGATCTATTCAATCATCAGAGTATTCCGCTCAATTCTGTTAGACCCCGTTTCTTTTGCCACAACGCCATCTGTTGTGGTATTGTGAAACCATCCTACAAGATTAATTATGTATTAGAATATGATGAGGGCAAATCCTTTTGTCCGAACATAATCTATTTTCCGGTCTTCACATATTTGGATTCTGCAGGTACGAGGTTTCTTTGGAATTTAGTAACGGTGTATCCCAGGCGTTTGAAGGTATTACCAATCTACCATCCAAAGTGTACTGTGAATGATATCCTTTTACTGAATAAGTACACAGAGACTCTCATTGTTCACGTTCTAAACAAGGACAACTACCCAACCACACGTCAATGGTCAAAGTTGGATTGTAAAACATATCTCTTATCAACTCTTCATCCTGAAGTTGATTCCAGTATATGTTTATTTGATGAAATGAAAAGACTTTCTTTCTCTTCCCTGACTACAAATACTGAAGAGGAACTACCTAGTCAGGTGAATAAGGTTTGCTACCAAGTGTCCTTGTCACTGTCTATTATACTTGAGAAATACATTACTCCAACGACTATCCACAATCTTTTTGCAGACGATTCCTCAGGCCCAGCATCTTTGAACAAGCAGGACACACACAAACCCAAGCACAAAAGACGTCCTACGGTTGACACTAAAAGGAACAGTATCAAACTTCCCCGTCGGAACTCAAAGAAAAAAGGCACAAACCCCCAACCGATTATCGACACAAGAACTCTATCGGAGCGAATACCATTGCTCGCAGACTCTAAACTCGTGACAACCAAAGAGCTGAGAGCACTTCTTTTTGTTCTTGATATCCGCTATAGATCGAATATGAGCAAATTTTGTCTTAGGGAGTTAGTGAGTGATGCCTTCTCCCAAGATAAGTTTTCTTATGTCGTTCATCGTTCAGAATCCAATGTAAAAAGGGGCAAGTTCATCATAACTGATAATCCTTCTACAGTCAGAGAAGACATCTTGGGATCCAAACTGAAGAATCCATCTGTCCATATCAGTCAATACTGCAAAGCATCCAATTCTGATTTCAATAACTGCCAAAAAGGTGCTTTGCTATGTGCCAGTGGGTCTCGCTGTTATTTTGGCGACCGAACAATATGGTCTAACGACGTAAAAAAAGGTGCCGTAATAAGGATTGCAAATCCTATTTCCATCGGCGTATTGAACAATTTTGCTCCGACGAATATGGATTCTGTCGGAGATGCACTGGTAAGATGATTCACCGCCCATCCTCTACTTGTGTTATTTGCCATCGTGGTTTTACCCAACCCCCAATCACCGAAAAAGAAGACCGGAAACTTAAAACCGAGCTAGAGGAACTTGACGCATCTTTCTGTTCTGATTGTCTCGGTCAATTTTCATCCGTGGAGGAAAAACAAAGCTTTTGGGAACAGCGTAAACTTATTGACACAAAACACACTATTGAACGAGAAATTGCCTATGCTGAGTTATACCGCATGGAGGAACGATCTCGCCCCTCCCCACAAACAGATGAGGTGAGCACAACCACATCCGAATACAGTTCAGAATTTGAGAGTCCTCCTCCGTCGCCTCGACCAGGAATGGATACAGGCCCTATAACGTTCACTCGTAGTTCCAATCATTTCCAATACATACAAAGTAATGGTAGCCCTGCTAATGGAGAGATAACAAATCGATGCAACGTTACAGAAGCTTTGACAATAGAATGCCGAGATAAGAAACAAGCGACGTTTGTAATTCGGAAAACGGACAAGAATGTTTTCCTGGTTGTTCACCCAGCAAATCCTGATATACGGATACCTATCTACCATTGTAAGATTGACTGGAGCCGCCCCAAACCAGAAAGAACCAAGGTTGGTGGATTGGACTTCAGTCTTATGTCAATGGTAGGAAAGGTTTCCAAAAATTACTTTAAAGACTTGGAAGAATCTATGAATGATAAATGGTCAGGTCCCTTTTTGCCCAAAACAATTCGACCTTCTTATATCGAATCACGTCTTGGCAGTAATTGTCTTGTGGACGTAACTACAGAAATAAATGGGTTCAGTGTTAATATAATTCAGTCAGAATACGTCCGAAGTGCAACAGACCAGATAGAGAAACCACGATTTGAAATTGATAGCCGGACTTTTTACAACAATGTTGACCTTCATGAGTATAAACAAGGATTGGCGGTTGTTGACAAATGCGTTCTACGGTTAGGTACCTCCATCAAGGGTGATCAAAGGCTTGAAATCACACTACCAAAAGCTGAAAAGATTTTAATGTCGCTTGTGATAGGTCATGCCTTGGAAAGCAATGTTGACATTGCCTACCATTCTTCAGCTGAAACTGGTTTGAACTGTTATTCAATATGTTACTCTTCCGGTGGTTACTCTGAGGAACTATATCTTCCGCAACCAGATGAAAGGACACTGATGCGGATATATTTTCAGTGTGACCTAGCAGGCCTGTCTGCAATTTTATCATTTTTCAATAAGTGCCATGACGAATTCTCTGAAAACCAAGGGTTGGATCCTGTTTTGATTGATAGAGAACTTGCTCACTGCTTCGGTGTTTATCTTCATAGGCAGAAACATGCGAACAAACTCAACAAAACCCGGAGTTTTTCCTCCAGGTTTTTGGGTCTACCTATATCTCAGCTTGTGATTGAAAAGGTTGCTAGAAAGTCATGGCCAATGTTTGTTGATATATTCAAGGAAGATAGAGCGAGAAATTACCTAACACTATACGACAGATCTTTTGCTACTGGTGTGCCAAAAACGTCGTGGGATAGCTATGAATCTTTTGTTGAAGATTATCGGTCTTTACATTTGTCGGCACCTGGAGATATGGCTGCTGCATGGTTGAGCGACTACACTATTTCGCTTTGGTGCTTCATGATGTCTATGTCTGCATCCCCGACGGTACATATATTTTACCCAATGTTCTACGAGTATTTATCAAGTGACAAGGAAGAATATAGGAAATCAATTAATTTTGACTTCACCATCACCCCCAAAAGAAGATTGTTCATTATCCCTATTAATTCGGGTGGATCACACTGGGCAGTGAATCTTGTGTTCCGTGGATCCAATGGACAATATTCAGCTATCCAATTAGATCCCATGGTTCCCAAGAGCAAGTTTCCTTCGGAGAAGGAAGTACTGCTTTTATCCGATTTCTTCTCTACCAATACCAACCAAACCAATCCAGTAATACAAAAGAATCCGTATCTTGAGATGTGTTTTTCCTCTTTTCCAACACAAAAAGACTCAATCAACTGCGGAGTGTTTGTCTGCTTCTACGTGTGCTGGATATCACAACATGGCAGTAAACTCTTATACGAACTTGACAAAGAACATGATGAAACATCGGCGGTTCTATCTGCAACTGCAATCAGAAATGAATTCTGTTCATTTGTTTCTGCTATGTGCCCTGTCGAATTCCGAAAAGAGTATGCAAATTTCATAAAGGTACTCAGGCAGATGTATAACCAACTAGGTATAGAGGGTGTAGAGGGGAAGATTACTGATGTGTTAACACACGATTATGGCGGTGATAGTTCCGACTTGATAGACGTATGGACCAAAAACACAGAAAAACACACAACGGAGGATACTGAAGGGAAGTCGGCAACTAAAGTTTCAACGTCCTACAAAACAAAATCATCTACGACTAACTCTGCGAAGAAATCCAAGTCCGGAATCACCAAAGTGGGTGTGTTGGTAAATCGGAAACCAGTTCATTCATTTCAGAAAAATGAAGGTGGACAGAATTTGGAACATCCAACAGAAACAGAGCCAACAGATTCCAAGACTCCCACGCACGAGACGTGTCCTACAGTAACAGAGCCAACAGGTTCAAAGATGACTATGACAGAATCGATGTCAGCAGGTTCCAAGACGACCACGCCAGAGTCGATGTCAACAGAGTCCCAATCTCCAGAAACATTGGATATAACGGTGGATAATAGGTATCTGGTAGACACTGTGTCAAAGGACGAGAAAACTTTTAATGAGGAGGATAATCAAAAAGGCGATTCAACGGGAGCACCAAAGATCACACCCGGGCATAATTTGAAGGACACTAAATCACCTACAACTTTGTTGAACGTTGAGTGTAGTACATCATCAAAGCGAAAGGAGCATACTGCAGAATGTGTAAAGAAACGTAAAAGGAATGTTGCAGCAGTACCTAATGTTCCGACAAAAACAATTCGAAGGTCACTCCGACTGTCAATTCGGTTAAAAAATAAATGCAAATAGGTTTTTTTTAATGGTTACGAACAAAAAATGTGTATTCATAGGTAGGATTAGGTTTTGCCATGAAGCTTATTAGTACTATTTCACACGTCCCCATGCACCATGCGGGACGGGATAGTTGTTGTACTCCTCCAAATCTTCCGGTGATTTCCAACGTTTTTCGTAAAGATGGAGCCATTGCACAATGCTTCTCTCGTTTCCATCTTCTTTCTCCCTTTTCTGTTTGTTTTGAAATTGTTTGAGTTTTCGTTTTTTACTCTTAGATTGTTTTGTCGCTCTCTTCATAAATGATACTTCCTCTGTTACATACTTTAAGCATTCTTCCCAAATCTCCAAACCTTCTACCTCGTCGAAATGCCCTTTTTGGCTGTTTAGTCTTGCTCTCACGTTGTTGATATTGTTGCATCCATTAAGTATGGTGAGTACCAAGTGGCCGTTTTTTGCACATAAGACATCGAACCCAGTTTCAAAATGATATAAGAATGGGTTAAGCTTGTTGTCTACGTCGCCGTGATTGAGCTCATTACTTCTTTCGCGGTACTCCACAGAATCCAATTGAAACCTTGGCTTCAATACCTTCATCTTGAACGCTGATTGCGGTGTTGCAGCTTGTTTCCAAAACGAATTCCAGGCCTCCTTATTCTTACGGTTGGAGACTTTGTTTTTGGAATGCTTTTGCGAGTGTGCCATGTCCTCTTTGTGGATCTTTATTACTTCTGCAAACGTGGCTGGATCCATGTAATGTTGTGTTGAATTTTTCCGTTTCTTATTGGAAGACACATGCTTGGATAATCTTCTTGTATGACACTTCACAACGACTTTTGTGTTTGAGACAAGACCGGACACACTGGTAGATTCGCTATTTTGTTTTCGTTGCGATAGAATGCTCCGCGGAACGGGAACATTGCTGTTGTTGTTGTTTGGTTTTGTTGATGACATAATTCGACCCGGCATTCATTTAATTTGATTAAGGTAGGTAATATGTCGGAAGGGAAAGAGGAAAATAATAGGATTGCCACTCATACTTTGCCGTTGTGTGTTAAGAACACATACAAAATATGGACCTGACAATAGGTTCTGAATAGCACGACTGACATAATTGGACCTGACAATAGGTTCTGAATAGCACAACTTACATAATTGGACCTGACAATAGGTTCTGAATAGCACGACTGACATAATTGGACCTGACAATAGGCTAAACTACTAGCTAAAGACGAATTAACGTATGCTGCACTAGTCACGGCATGTCTAGGCGTGAATGGTTTCGAAAACCACGTCTGACCGAACTGGACCTGAGAATAGGTTCCAAAACAACGACCAACATAAATGGACCTGATAATAGGTTCCGATAGCCACGTCTGACATCAATGGGCCTCGTACTAGGTTCGAAAACCATGACTAACGGAATAGCGTACGCTGGACTACCCTAGTCTGGACTACCATATGCCGGTCTACCCTAGGCTGAACTAGCTAAATCTGGTCTACCGTAGGCTGGACTAGCACCGTCAGGTCAAGCATACAATGAATTCGCAAACCACGTCTGACAGAAATGGACCTGATAATAGGTTCCAACACAACGACTAGCATAAATGGACCTGATAATAGGTTCCGATAACCACGTCTGACATAAATGGACCTCGTACTAGGTTCGGAGAAACCATGACTAACGGAATAGCGTACGCTGGACTACCCAAGTCTGGACTACCCTAGGCCGGTCTACCCTATGCTGAACTAGCTTCATCTGGTCTACCATACTAGGCTGGACTAGACCCGGCAGGTCTACGCTGGACTATCCGGTCTACCCTAGGCTGAACTAGCTTCATCTGGTCTACCATAGTAGGCTGGACTACACCCAGCAGGTCTACGCTGGACTATCCGGTCTACCCTAGGATGAACTAGCTTCATCTGGTCTACCATACTAGGCTGGACTAGACCCGGCAGGTCTACGCTGGACTATCCGGTCGACCAGAGGCTGAACTAGTAGCTTAATCTGGTCTACCGTAGGCTGGACCCGGGTCTAGCCTACAACGAAATCGGTAACCACGTCTGACAAAAATGGACCTGATAATAGGTTCCGAAAACCACCACTAGCCTGAATTAACATTTATAATAGAGGATTAGCTCTTAGTACAGTTTTGCGCGATACATAGGCGCTCATAATATAACATCCTTCGTATTTAGGATTCGAACAGCTATGCAATACCAACGGGTTAAAAAGCAATGTATCCCCCGATTTCAATGGAACTTTGATATGGTACATTGGGAAGACAAAGTAATAAATGACTTCGTCACGACTTACATGCTCCGGACCAATTACTGTCAAATGAGTGTAGTAATAGTCCTCATCGACATGGCATTTGGAATGATAATCCTTTCCTATAGAGAATGCAGTAGCGTGATTGCCAATTGAAGTGATTGTTGTTTGCTGAACAACCTTTGTCATCACGGTCGTTTCACGGTACAAAAATTTAGCGAAAGGACAACGTAAACTTTCCTGCATTTGCTCCACAATGTGCGCCGCTTCCCTTTCCAGCTCATCTATTGTGTGTTGCTCCACATTTTTTTCGAAAACATACACACCATTCTGACTGTTGTTGCGATTTGGTCGAATACCAAGAACAGCATACCCAGCATTTATACTAGTACATTTTGATCCTCTTACAACTTCGGGTTTAGCTTCAACAATTTCTTTCGAAAATTGTCTGGTAGTTTCGATCCTGGAGGATCGAGCCAAGTGTTGTTTCGCTTTGTCTCTCGACACTTTTGCAAAGATTCGCAACGATGGTTCTGATTCATCAACCGCTATAATATGCTTCTCATCTGTACTATCCAATATATCAAAACAATCAATAGACACAGCCTCTGTTGATGTATATTCCTTCGTTCCGACAATTTGTTCACCCCAACTAGATTCCATGAATTTACCTTTAAACAAATCCTTGGTTACTGCTTTCAATGATATTTGATTGACATGTTTCAGATTTCTAGATATACTTCGACGCCTCTTCTTCTTGGGTTTGATCGTAGACAAGTGGTTGTAAGTTGCGTGGTTATTCGACTTTGTTGGTGCATTCTTTAGAAAATTTGATGACATTTTGTGTTTCATTCTAAGTAGCGATTGCCTCCTCTCTCTTTGTTTTCTAGCTCTTCCTTCAATTGCGTGGCTATTCGACTTTGGAGGTACATTCTTTAGAAAATTTGATGACATTTTCTGTTTCATTCTACGTTGCCGTAGCCTATTTTCTCTTTGTTTTCTGGCTATTCCTTCCACCATTATTATTGGTATTCTTTTCAATCCTCTTGTTGTTGTTGCGGACTACGAGCGCCGTTGGAGGAAATACAAATCGACGTTGGAGTATGGGACGATTTGCGGTTGGAGGAGAGGAGCAAGGGTGTAGGAGGAGACGCAGCACCGTCGTAGCAGGAGACGAATTGCTGTTGTAGGAAGATAACAAGGAGCGCCGTTGGAGGAGTAGGGCTGTTTGGTGGTGGAGTACTTGTCTTGTTGTAACGGGAGGAGCGCCTTTTTGAGGAGAAGCAACGCCAACAATACGTTGCCGTTATTTGCCGAGATCTTGTAAATGCTGCCAGTTGCTGTTGCTGTATAGAAGTGCCGCGGAGAGTACGTACACAAATCTGTGTTTAAGTTGGAAGATGAGTGCTGGTGGATGAGGAGTACTGGCGTCCTCTGGTAGTTGCTGCTCTTTTTCGCCGCTATTGCTGTTGTTGTTGCTTATTGTTGCTATCTGTCACCGCTAGATTTTGTAGTATCCTATAAAAATAGATAATAATTGAACAAAATTTGGTGAGAATCTATCGATGTACAGAGTAAATAATAACAGAATAATATAATTTACATGCCAACCTACAGGTACAATATTCGTTGTTCCAATCCGTTGTTCTGATTCCTTGTTTGTTGTTTGAATCTGTATTTCCAATCCAGTGTTCCAACAATCGTTGTTGTTGTTCTAACAATTATTGTTACGGTTGATTCGGTTGTGCTGACAATTCGTTGCTGTGGGACCGTTGACTGGTGGTTGTTGTTGTTGTTGTTGATTCTATCGTCAGTTCACCCCGTTGTGGTTCCTGAAATAGTAAGAACAAATGCCAAAGTTAGAAAATACATCGTCTGAAATTGGGTTGGCACAGCATAATCATTGTTTATTTATCTCACGTTGTTGACCGTTTCCCTCCCGCTATTGATGATACGTTGTTCTGATGATCGTTGATGCTGCTGCCGTTGATTTGCAGCAATCTTATAGGGGTTATCTCCAGCGCCAAGACCAAATATTGGACCAAATCCCATAAGTATGGGGTTAGACTACCGAAAACAATTGCTGAAGCAAGAAGGATAGATGAGGAATCCGGCAGTGACTATTGGGCCAGGGCTATTGCGAAAGAAATGAAGAACAATTTCATAGCTTTTGAGTTCAACGACGAGGACAAAGTACCGGTGGCACATACAAAAATCACTATGCACATGGTATTTGACGTGAAGATAGATCTAACTCGGAAGGCCCGACTTGTTGGCGACGGGCATAAAGTGCCCGAAATATCACGGGAGTATACATACTCAAGCGTGCCCAGCAGGGATTCGGTTCGGATGTTCTTCCTAGTCTCTGCACTTAATGACCTTGAGGTCTTAAGTGCTGACATCCAAAATGCATACTTAACCGCACCAATTAAGGAAAAAGTACTACACAGTGGCTACACTGGAACAAGGATTTGCACCGGAGTTATGTGGAAGGCCCTGCAAAATTGTAAGAGCTCTGTATGGATTACCAGTAGCGGGCGCATCATTTCGATCTCATCTGTCTGAGCACTTAAGGGGACTTGGATACAAGTCTTGCAAGGCGGATCCAGATGTATATATGCAGCCGGCTGTAAAGAAAGAAGGCTCAGCATATTACAAATACTGTGTGGCATATGTGGATGACATCCTTGTATGCGGGATGGATCCAAAGTTCCAAATGGATGCGATCGAAAGACAGCTCAAACTGAAGGATGGGACCGTTGAACCACCCACTTTCTATCTAGGGGCAGATATTGGTAACACTTCCGTTGATGGGGCTGAGTACTGGTCCATGTCTTCAACGAAGTATACCTCCAAAGCCGTTAAGTCTGTTGAAGAGGAATTGAGTAGAAGGCAATATGCATTCAACTCCCAAAATCCGCAAAATCACCATCGGTAACTGGATATAGGCCCAAAATCGATGCCTCACCGGAACTCGATTCGGAGAAACAAAACTATTACCAGGGTTTAATAGGTATACTCCGTTGGATATGCGAACTCGGAAGGCTAGATATCGTAATGCCTGTCTCACTTATGTCCCGGTATCTTGCACAGGCACGAGAAGGACATCTAAACCAATTGTTTCATTTGTTTGCATACTTAAAGAATTACAGCAAATCAAAGTTGGTGTTTGACTGTTCCATCCCAGAACTTGATGAATCAGTATTCCATGAATGTGACTGGGCCGAATTCTATCCAGAAGCGGGGGAACTAATTCCTCCGGATATGCCCGAGCCACGAGGAAAAGCCGTAACTACCACATGTTTCGTGGACGCCAACCACGCCGGTTGCAAGGCTACTAGGAGGTCTCATACGGGGATCATCATCTTTGTTAACAGGGCACCAATCCTATGGTTCTCTAAGAGACAAACGACCGTTGAAACATCCACATTTGGCTCAGAAATTGTGGCACTCAAGATTGCAATCGAAATGGTAGAAGGCCTACGGTATAAGCTCAGAATGATGGGCATATATTAAATTCCTTTCGTACATATGTAAGGGAACCACAAGTCAGTACTTAAACTTACGTAGATTCCTACGTAATTTACAGTACTACAGCTGGAGTGGTACGATAATACCGTTCGCGTTATATGCACCTCTGTAAGCAGGATTGGAATATTCTTCTCGACGACCGAATGACCAGGAAGGCCCATACTTTCTGTAAACAGGATTGGAATATTCTCATATCTTATGGTAAATGACCGGGAAGGCCCATTCTTTCTGTTTTCATGATCGAGTTCGATACTTAAGATCAGAAGCAAGGTTCGTTCACGACCGAATTGGAATGTTCGATGACTGCATCCAGCTCATATCTTATGGAAAATGACCGGGAAGGCCCATTTCTTTTCTGTTTTCACGATCGAAGTTCAATACTTAAGATCGGAAGCAAGGTTCTTTTGTTTTCATGACCAAAAACAAGGTGAATTGCCTGGTTCCGGTATAGCCGTTTGATACCTCCAATCATGTGTTTCGATACTCAGGGAGGTTCGAAGAAGCTTCTTGTAACAGCTGTTTTGTTGATCACGATTAGAAGGAAGCTTCTCATGATAGCACGCGAATCTACAGTACTGTACGATTAGGAGAGTACTGTATAGTGCTATACGATTAGCGGTGTACTGTATTCATTACTGCACCAAAAAAAAAAGAGATATCATGCTCTCCAGCAAGATTACTCTCTTATCTCATACTTTTAACATTCAACTGATTTATATCCCAAAATTCACACTAGTTGCTACCAACTACCTGTAATCTACATACTAAGGTCTGTCTCGCTGCAATCTGAATAAGTCACAGCAAGAGGAGATCTGGCGTTTCCCTAGTCTCGCCTGTAGTCCGATTATCCGTTGCCGAAAGTATCCAACTACAATTGTCACGCGTAGAGTACAATCGTTCGTCTACTAACACACTAACACAGCGTTGCTGTTCGTCAGAAGCCTTTGAATCAGACTCTCAACGAATCGGATTCAGAAGGAAAATAATAGATTAACAGTCGCAAGCTCTCAGGCAGCTTGCATAACAATTCGAACAGTCAACGACAATCCGACAGCAGATCATCGAACGCTCGACTACGGCTGACGATCGATAGTTCTCTGATCCGATTACACACAAGAAAGACGCCAATCGGACACGCCGAAGTCTTTATTAGAAGCCCATTGCATTGGACAAGCCAATAGCAATATCTCCAGCCAAGAATCCCTCACTCGACAGATTCCATTTTCTCCCGTGTCGCGATCTCATCATTACCAAGATACCGACGCCCCATCAACATTTACAATGCTTACAATTTGATTCCAGGAACAAGCACCTTCTTGACACACAAGAGTCTACTAAGATTGACGATCACCGATTGACCGAATTTTCGTTGCGCAAACCAGAACAACAGAAAAGACAACGATTTTCAAGAACAACAATCCTATTGTCTGTTGCAACTCTTTCTTACTATCGATTCTTTGCTGCCAACGCCAACGCCGACAGTGACAAGAACGTATTCGCCGTAACATCGTTTAGCAACTACTATCGATCGATTGTTTCTACAACAACGAAACAACGAATTCTGTTGCTTCACCGACGACGCACCCAACGACGAAGATCTTCATTTTTCACTGTGAACGCCGACGACATCGTTTGGAAACTACCATCGGTCGATTGTTTCCACTACACAACAGCAAAGGTAAACGAATTTTGTTGATTCGCAAATTGTTGCTCACCTTCTTGATATACAAGCATCTACGATCGACAATCTCCGATTAACCGTATTTGCGTTGCGCAAACAAGGGCAACAGCGCATTCTGCCGTCAATCGTCGACGATACCTTCAACAGCAACAACAAACAACGCAACGAATTTTCGCCGTTTTACCACTTTAACGACCCGTCGTATCTCATCAAAAACGACTTCCCAAGATCTTCGATTTCCACTGTGTACAACAACGAAGACGACAACGGCATCGACAATAACCGATTCTACGATCGATTCTTCGTCAACGACAACGCTATCAAGAACAACAACGATAACGAGTTATCGTCGCTTCACGTATCTCATCGAAAACGACTTCTCCTCATTATTGTGGACGTACTGATACCATCCTGGTCTTCTATCTTCCAATATTGATCGAGATATCAAAGTTTTCGTGACGACATGCCCATTCACCAGCAGTCCAACATGTTGGATTCCGATCTCAAATTACTGTTCCCATCCTTTGATTCGGACCTTGCCCATATCCTACATAACACTCTGGATGTTCCTCAAGAAGCATGCAACCATATCTGTGAAGTTCTCATTATAGCAGGAGCAACCACCTGGAACCGATTCATTTGTGTCATTTATGAATATGGCTATATTGTTGACCTAGATGGGGTAGAATACCAAGCTCAGACCGACCCCCGTTCTACCAGAGTAAAAGATCAACACACATTAACTACATTTGTTGATTTTATAAATGATATCATTCCCCAAGCTGGCTGTTACTGGTATGACCACAATCAGTACACCCGGGATGCTTTCCTTGCATTTTGTCATGAGTGCAACCAGCACCCTGAACTGACTGCTTTACACAGGGCTAATGCAGCAATCCCTTTTGCGCCATTACCACCTGTTACGGCTCAAGTTCCTCTGGCATCACAACCCATCGTACAAGCTACACCTTGCATGACAAAACCAGTCTTACCACCGACGTCATCTCCATCACCAGTTCTCGTCACGCCTCCAGCACCTGTTTCCTTACCGTCTCCAGCATACGATCATGCTCGTGAGACAATTTCTACTCCTGTCGACAATGCGACCCTTCTTGGATCCCCTGAAACCCACACGTTCGCTTCCACAACTGATCTTCCTGCTTACATCAGTACTCCCACCTACACTTGGACTTACTTCCCTAGCACCGAATCAGTCCGTTTTCGCAGAGTTGTCTCTTCAACCATTCCTACTGTCCATTTGGACACTCCACCTGGTGATGCCTACCATATTACAAACCGTGTGCGTCACTCCCCACGCCCTTCCCTTGAGCCTTCAACTCACTCAAGATGGACATTTCATCCAAAATCCGCTATTGTGACATTCTACCGTTCACCCAAGCAATTTTCTTCTCACAAGCCTAGTACTTGCATTCCAACATTGCCACTTCCACCATCTGGGGTATTTTCTAAGGATAGTGTCGTTCCAAGCTCAGTTCATGCCAACGATAGTGCCATTACAAGTTCAGGTCAAGCCTATCCACAGCATGCTGCTGCATCTTCTTGCCCAGATTGGAAGCCTAATTATGGGGCACATTCTTTGTTCTACAACTCGCCTGCTGTGTGCATCACCAAACGCCATCGTGATGCTATCAAGCTCAAGCTGTATCACCTACATGCTACTCTCTTGGTTGCTAATTGGACTTACGACGACATTGCTTGATATGGGGCATGTCTGGATTCCTCCAACTCGATCGATACGGTTGAATATGATCAATCATTTCCTATGATTCGATCCTACAATTCAATCTAGTATGATCGCAAGGTTTCCATCGAAGGTTACTCACTCATTTTGATGTGATACTCAATCGATTATATTCTACGAATCGATCCATGATCACAAGGTTTCCATCGATTGTTATTCACATCCGATGACTCCTCATCTGTCATACAATCGCATCACCAAGCTTCGATTACGATTGTATTCGATTGTCGTCTACGATCCGATGTGTATCCACATTGTATTTGGTCAATCGCATTCTACGATTCGATTCTACGATTCGATCTATGATCACATTTCGATACGATTCAATTCTCCGAATATCGTCCGCCATCATCTACAAATCGATAATCAATTTCAATTCTCCGACGTTACGGTTGAATTTGATCTATCGATTCCTCCGTTGTGCTTGATCTATGAATTTGCCGGCAATCAATTTTACGATTGAATCCTTTTGCTACGATTCAATTCTCTGAATCGATGCTCCCCTAAAATCGTTCTTTCCGAAGTATGTGATACCGGTACACTTCATCACGTGCAAGAAGATGGGGCATATTAAATAACTTCCACATACGTACTCACGAAATTTATTTGTTCTTCTTTTCGAGCTATGTGATACACTTGATCACGTTCAAGAAGATGGGGCATATTAAATTCCTTTCGTACATATGTAAGGGAACCACAAGCCAGTACTTAAACTTACGTAGATTCCTACGTAATTTACAGTACTACAGCTGGAGTGGTACGATAATACCAGTTCGCGTTATATGCACCTCTGTAAGCAGGATTGGAATATTCTTCTCGACGACCGAATGACCAGGAAGGCCCATACTTTCTGTAAACAGGATTGGAATATTCTCATATCTTATGGTAAATGACCGGGAAGGCCCATTCTTTCTGTTTTCATGATCGAGTTCGATACTTAAGATCAGAAGCAAGGTTCGTTCACGACCAAATTGGAATGTTCGATGACTGCATCCAGCTCATATCTTATGGAAAATGACCGGGAAGGCCCATTTCTTTTCTGTTTTCACGATCGAAGTTCAATACTTAAGATCGGAAGCAAGGTTCTTTTGTTTTCATGACCAAAAACAAGGTGAATTGCCTGGTTCCGGTATAGCCGTTTGATACCTCCAATCATGTGTTTCGATACTCAGGGAGGTTCGAAGAAGCTTCTTGTAACAGCTGTTTCGTTGATCACGATTAGAAGGAAGCTTCTCATGATAGCACGCGAATCTACAGTACTGTACGATTAGGAGAGTACTGTATAGTGCTATACGATTAGCGGTGTACTGTATTCATTACTGCACCAAAAAAAAAAGAGATATCATGCTCTCCAGCAAGATTACTCTCTTATCTCATACTTTTAACATTCAACTGATTTATATCCCAAAATTCACACTAGTTGCTACCAACTACCTGTAATCTACATACTAAGGTCTGTCTCGCTGCAATCTGAATAAGTCACAGCAAGAGGAGATCTGGCGTTTCCCTAGTCTCGCCTGTAGTCCGATTATCCGTTGCCGAAAGTATCCAACTACAATTGTCACGCGTAGAGTACAATCGTTCGTCTACTAACACACTAACACAGCGTTGCTGTTCGTCAGAAGCCTTTGAATCAGACTCTCAACGAATCGGATTCAGAAGGAAAATAATAGCATACCTATAGAAGGACCGACCAACATGTATTGTGACAATGACTCAGTTGTTAAGAACGTAACACACCCAGAAAGCCCTTGTAAGAAGAAGCACAACAGTATTGCTTACCACAAGGCACGCGAATGCATTGCAGGAAAGATTATCTGGATTGGAAAAGAACCCGGTGAAACTAATATTGCAGATCTACTCACTAAGCTTATGGGTGGAGTAAAGCTATTTTCCTTATGTAGGAGGTGCATGTGGCGGTGCAAATAAGAAGACCGGCCCTTAAGGTATCTTCTACAAGTACTTAACACTACGAGTACGAAGACACGGGGACTCTAGAAAAGCGCCGGTAGCAAACGTACAGACGTACAGACATTCGGAGATACACACGAATGAGATAACACACGTATGACTAACAGGCAAATAAGCGAGCCGACTCGCTGAATCGCTAACAGTAAGGGTGCGCTAATGGTGCACCGATAGAGGTTCGATCCGAGAAGTCATCTTACATGAAAACACTCACAAATCTAAATACTAATACATGAAATCACTGAATACCACTAGAAATACCTAATGGACTACACGTGTAAACGTGTTAGCGAAGTAGTAAGCTCACGAGAGCAAAATTAGAATTAACCGGTGATCAGGCGGCAATCGGTTCCTGCTTCTTTCATTGGTGTTGTGTGAGCCCCTTGGTCTTGCAATCATCCTACTACTATTATTGGAAGCGGAAGTCGATTGTTGACTGAACCCCACCAGCTCGGACGAGTCCTTGGGTCTGATAAACTCTGATTTCTACACCGTATCGCCTCCTCATATGTCTCTGCCAAGTACATGATGTTAGTGGTAGTAGCTAAATAGAAGATTGGTGATATACTATTCGAGTGGATTCTAAAATAGTGAGCACTAGGAATAAAGTAGTGATATCCGGATCGCGCCTCTATCGACCTCTCTTTATCAGCCGTACTGAGTTTGTGTGTTGAAATGAATCATATAAACGGTTATTATCTTTGGCGGGTTGCCACGATCCATTTAGCCTGTCAGTCGTACGATACTGTTTGTCCGTACATCCTAACTGCGTGATTTCTAGATATGGAAGGAAACTACGTACACAACAACTCCACAGGGCCCCGCAAAGCACTAATTGGTGGAGTTGTTAGTTGAACGTTTAACACTAACCCTAGGAGTTGACAACGTAACCTTCTAGACGGAGTTTATGTGGGGGGGGGTTTGGGGGGGGGAAAATACGTAGAAATATTAAAAAAATCTGTTTTTAACAAGTAGACTTGGTACAAACGCTACGACTAAAAATCGCTAAAAAGCTTAGCCAAACATTTATTTACGGAAATGAGATGCTTCTTCTAAAAGCAATAGTAATATCTAGTGGTGCGCGCTCATTTTTATGGTAGCAAACTCTCATTTTTTTGGTTGCAACTAACCATAAAATTTAACCTGAATAAAGAAAAAATCAAACGATTAAAATCTGTCTTAGATCAAGTTGGTCGTCACGTCGTCATCAACCTTCCCAGATGAGAGTTGGTGAGAAATAATATCGGACTTGTTAGAATTGGTACAATTTGTACATGAATGAGTCGGACTTGATGTATTTACAGTCATATACCGGTTCGTACTCTGAATTCGATCGAAAAAGCGAAATATTGTACGGTATGTACGGTGAGTAGGGACTGGAAAGATTTGCACTGTGTTCAAATCTGGTGAGTTTGTGGGTTGACGATTGAATTATATTTTGGTTAGGGACTGGAAAGATTTGCAGTGTGTTCAAATCTGGTGGGTTTTTGGGATTTGCACTGTGTTCAAATCTGGTGGGTTGGATTTAAACAGACAAACAAAAATTAGAGACACTGAAAATACTTCATTGTTGTTTTTCACCATTCAGATTCCAAAGAGTCTGTTTGAGGAAAACAATGCTTGAGTGTAGCTCATATTATTCCAATTACATCAAGAATACATAATTGCTGACAGAGGATGTGTCTTACCCACAAGACTATAGTCGAGTGTGCACACCATGTATTTTTCACCAAATTGTAATTAATGCCACTTGTAATGCATGAAGCTTCAAGTTCAAGATTGAATTCATCATTGTAAGCCAACAGTACCATTTCAGATTATACTTATGGAGAAAGCCTCAGCACCTTAAAGTACACCACTGTGAAACGATCTGCAAAGCAGATTTTCGCACGCACAATGTACAAGTGGGCTTTGTCTCCGTAAAGCGACAATTCTATCCCCCCCTAGAAGGTGAAGGATGGAAATGCCATCTAACTATGGCTTTTAATTTGTTTGCAAATTTGCATACTCCAAGAACACTACTAGGTCCATGCTACAAATGTACACTTTTGCCATACACTTTTCATCTACAACAATACCAACGAAAGGTAGGATCATACATCCAATTCGATCCTGTGACCTCATTTGCTCAGCCACTAACCCACCCACACTATGGAATCATTGACTTGAGTCATGAAAATGAATCATATAATTGAATCAAAATTGAATCACAGAATTGAACCATAGACTTGTATCATGGAATTGAATCATGGATTGGAATCATGGATTGGAAGCATGGATTGGAATTATGGATTTGAATTATGGATTAGAATCATAGACTTGGATTGATGAATTGATTCATAGATCTGAGGCATGGAATGGAATCATGTACTTGAGTCATGAAAATGAATCATATATTTGACTCATAGACCTGACTCATAGACTTGAATCAAAATTGAGTAGTAGAATTGAATAATATAATTCAATTACGTATATTGTATTGTATCATAGACTTGTATGATGGAATTGAATCATGGAATTAAATTGTGGATTGGATTCATAGACTCAGGTTTTTTAGTAAACACGTGAAATCAGGAAGCAGGGAATTTTGAAAATGAGGTAGGGAGTTCTGAACGTACCGCGCCATATCCCGCAGGGGGTAGAGAAACAGTTCTCAGATGTAGACTTGATTGAAAATTGAATCAGAGAATTGAATCATAGACTTGTATCATGGAATTGAGTCAAAGAATTGAATCACCAATAAATTGAAATTAGAAAAATAGTTTCTTTCAACCCCTAATAAAATTAAAAAAAAATAGTTTCTCTTGAACCAAAATTGAAAAAATAGTTTCTTTCACCCCCTCAAAAATGAAGTATGACTCAAGCATGGTATGTAGTATGAGTATGTACTGGATCTAAGAACAAATCTTTTGAAAAACTAAAAAGTGAAAAAAATGGTTTCTTTCACCCCTTCAAAAATGAACTATGACTCAAGCAAGGTATGTAGTATGAGTATGTACTGGATCTAAGAACAAATGCAGTCATCATACATCTACTTTAATCGTTGTTGTGATACGGTACATACCAGTATTTTGTAATTATTGGCAGCTCGTACCGGTATATTAAATTCCTTTCGTGTCCACCAGTACCAAAGCTACATGACGGCAGTTGTTCTATTCGTACGAATCAATGAGTCCCCTATCAACTCAATTGGAACTGCTATCAGAACTATCTTTGTCTGAACTGGATACATAATATGAATAGATAATCAAGTTGATTTAAGGTTGGGGATGGGCAGGATTTGTAAGTTCGGTCTTTGACGAACGAGTTATATTTTGATTAGGGACTGGAAAGATTTCCACTGTGCAAAAATTGGTGGATTTTTGCGTTGACGATTGAATTATATTTTGGTCGGGGGTCGGAAGAATTTGCACTGTCTTCAAATCAGGTGGGTTTTTTGGTTGATTACTGAGTTATATTTTGGTCGGGGATCGGCAGGATTTGCACTGTGTTCAAATATGGTTGGTTTTTTGGTTCACGATTGAATTATATTTTGGTCGGGGGTCAGAAGAATTTGCACTGTCTTCAAATCAGGTGGGTTTTTTGGTTGATAACTGAGTTATATATTGCTCGGGGATCGGCAGGATTTGCACTGTGTTCAAATATGGTTGGTTTTTTGGTTCACGATTGAATTATATTTTGGTCGGGGGTCGGAAGAATTTGCACTGTCTTCAAATCAGGTGGTTTTTTTTTTATTACTGAGTTCTATTTTGGTCGGGGATCGGCAGGATTTGCACTGTGTTCAAATATGGTTGGTTTTTTGGTTCACGATTGAATTATATTTTGGTAAGAGACTGGAAAGATTTGCACAGTGTTAATTGGCGGGATTTGCACTGTGCTAAAATCTTGTTGGTTTTTGAATTGATGACTGAATTGTATTTTGGTTAGGGACTGGAGAGATTTGCACTGTGTTCAAATCTGGTGAGTTTTAGGGTTGACGATTTAATTATATTTTGGTTCGGGACTGAAAACATTTGCACTGTGTTCAAATCTGGTTGGTTTTTGGGTTGATGGCTGAGTTATATTTTAGTCGACGATTGGCAGGATTTGCACTGTGCTAAAATCTTGTGGGTTTTTGTGTTGGGTTCATGACTGCGTTATATTTTAGTCGGGGACTGGAAAGATTTGCACTGTGTCTAAATCTGGTGGGTTTTAGGGTTGACGATTTAATTATATTTTGGTTCGGGACTGAAACGATTTTCACTGTGTTCAAATCTGGTTGGTTTTTGGGTCCATCACTGCGTTATATTTTAGTCGGGGACTGGCAGGATTTGCACTGCGCTAAAATCTTGTGTGTTTTTGGGTTGATGACTGCGTTATATTTTGATCGGGGATCCGCAGGATTTGCACTGTGCTCACATCTGGTTGGTTTTTGGGTTGATGACTGAGATATATTTTAGTCGGGAATTGGCAGGATTTGCACTGTGCTAAAATATGGTTGGTTTTTGGGTTGATGACTGAGTTATATTTTAGTCGGGAATTGGCAGGATTTGCACTGTGCTAAAATCTGGTGGGTTTTTGAATTGATGACTTTTAGTCGGGAATTGGCAGGATTTGCACTGTGCTAAAATCTGGTTGGTTTTTGGGTTGATGTCTGAGTTATATTTTAGTCGGGAATTGGCAGGATTTGCACTGTGCTAAAATCTTGTGTGTTTTTGAATTGATGACTGAGTTATATTTTGGATAGGGACTGGAAAGATTTGCACTGTGTCTAAATCTGGTGGGTTTTATGGTTGAAGATTTAATTATATTTTGGTTAGGGACTGAAAAGATTTGCACTGTGATCAAATCGGGTTGGTTCTTGGGTTGATGACTGAGTTATATTTTAGTCGGGTATTGGCAGGATTTGCACTGTAATAAAATCTGGTGGGTTTTTGGGTTGATGACTGAGTTGTATTTTAGTGGGGAATTGGCAGGATTTGCACTGTGCTAAGATCTGGTAGGTTTTTGGGTTGATGACTGCGTTATATTTTAGTCGGGGATTGGCAGGATTTGCACTGTGCTAAAATCTGGTTGGTTTTTGAATTGATGACTGAATTATATTTTGGTTCGGGACTAAAAAGATTTGCATTGTGTTCAAATCTGGTTGGTTTTTGGGTTGATGACTGAGTTATATTTTAGTCGGGGATTGGCAGAATTTGCACTGTGCTAAAATCTGGTTGGTTTTTGAATTGATGACTGAATTATATTTTGGTTAGGGACTGAAAAGATTTGCACTGTGTTCAAATCAGGTTGGTTTTTGGGTTGATGACTGCGTTATATTTTAGTCGGGGATTGGCAGGATTTGCACTGTGCTAAAATCTGGTTGGTTTTTGAATTGATGACTGAATTATATTTTGGTTAGGGACTGAAAAGATTTGCACTGTGTTCAAATCGGGTTGGTTTTTGGGTTGATGACTGAGTTATATTTTAGTCGGGAATTGGCAGGATTTGCACTGTGCTAAAATCTGGTGGGTTTTAGGGTTGATGACTGAGTTATATTTTAGTCGGGAATTGGCAGGATTTGCACTGTGTTCAAATCTGGTTGGTTTTTGGGTTGATGACTGTGTTATATTTTAGTCGGGGATTGGAAAGATTTGCACAATGCTAAAATCTGGTGGGTTTTTGGGTTATTGACTGAGTTATATTTTGGTCGGGAATTGGCAGAATTTGCACTGTGCTAAAATCTGGTTGGTTTTTGAATTGATGACTGAGTTATATTTTGGTTAGGGACTGGAAAGATTTGCACTGTGTCTAAATCTAGTGGGTTTTAGGGTTGACGATTTAATTCTATTTTGGTTCGGGACTGAAAAGATTTGCACTGTGTTCAAATCTGGTTGGTTTTCGGGTTGATTACTGAGTTATATTTTAGTCGGGGATTGGCAGGATTTGGAATGTGCTAAAATATGGTGGGTTTTTGGGTTGATGACTGCGTTATATTTTAGTCGGGAATTGGCAGGATTTACACAATGCTAAAATCTGGTGGGTTTTTGAGTTATTGACTGAGTTATATTTTAGTCGGGAATTGGCAGGATTTGCACTGTGCTAAAATCTGGTTGGTTTTTGAATTGATGACTGAATTATATTTTGGTTAGGGACTGAAAAGATTTGCATTGTGTTCAAATCGGGTTGGTTTTTGGGTTGATGACTGAGTTATATTTTAGTCGGGAATTGGCAGGATTTGCACTGTGCTAAAATCTGGTTGGTTTTTGAATTGATGACTGAATTATATTTTGGTTAGGGACTGAAAAGATTTGCACTGTGTTCAAATCAGGTTGGTTTTTGGGTTGATGACTGAGTTATATTTTAGTGGGGAATTGGCAGGATTTGCACTGTGCTAAAATCTGGTTGGTTTTTGAATTGATGACTGAATTATATTTTGGTTAGGGACTGAAAAGATTTGCACTGTGTTCAAATCCGGTTGGTTCTTGGGTTGATGACTGCGTTATATTTTAGTCGGGTATTGGCAGGATTTGCACTGTGCTAAAATCTGGTGGGTTTTTGGATTGATGACTAAATTGTATTTTTGTGGGGAATTGGCAGGATTTGAACTGTACTAAAATCTGGTTGGTTTTTGGGTTGATGACTGCGTTATCTTTTAGTCGGGGATTGGCAGGATTTGAACAATGCTAAAATCTGGTGGGTTTTTGGGTTATTGACTGAGTTATATTTTGGTTAGGGACTGGAAAGATTTGCACTGTGTCTAAATCAAGTAGGTTTTAGGGTTGACGATTTAATAATATTTTGGTTAGGGACTGAAAAGATTTGCACTGTGTTCAAATCGGGTTGGTTTTTGGGTTGATGACTGAGTTATATTTTAGTCGGGAATTGGCAGGATTTGCACTGTGCTAAAATCTGGTGGGTTTTTGGGTTGATGACTGAGTTATATTTTAGTCGGGAATTGGCAGGATTTGCACTGTGTTCAAATCTGGTTGGTTTTTGGGTTGATGACTGTGTTATATTTTAGTCGGGGATTGGAAAGATTTGCACAATGCTAAAATCCGGTGGGTTTTTGGGTTATTGACTGAGTTATATTTTGGTCGGGAATTGGCAGAATTTGCACTGTGTTCAAATCTGGTTGGTTTTTGGGTTGATGACTGAGTTATATTTTGGTTAGGGACTGGAAAGATTTGCACTGTGTCTAAATTTGGTGGGTTTTAGGGTTGACGATTTAATTCTATTTTGGTTCGGGACTGAAAAGATTTGCACTGTGTTCAAATCTGGTTGGTTTTTGGGTTGATTACTGAGTTATATTTTAGTCGGGGATTGGCAGGATTTGGAATGTGCTAAAATCTGGTTGGTTTTTGGGTTGATGACTGCGTTATATTTTAGTCGGGGATTGGCAGGATTTACACAATGCTAAAATCTGGTGGGTTTTTGAGTTATTGACTGAGTTATATTTTAGTCGGGAATTGGCAGGATTTGCACTGTGCTAAAATCTGGTTGGTTTTTGAATTGATGACTGAATTATATTTTGGTTAGGGACTAAAAAGATTTGCATTGTGTTCAAATCGGGTTGGTTTTTGGGTTGATGACTGCGTTATATTTTAGTCGGGAATTGGCAGGATTTGCACTGTGCTAAAATCTGGTTGGTTTTTGAATTGATGACTGAATTATATTTTGGTTAGGGACTGAAAGATTTGCACTGTGTTCAAATCAGGTTGGTTTTTGGGTTGATGACTGAGTTATATTTTAGTCGGGAATTGGCAGGATTTGCACTGTGCTAAAATCTGGTTGGTTTTTGAATTGATGACTGAATTATATTTTGATTAGGGACTGAAAAGATTTGCACTATGTTCAAATCTGGTTGGTTTTTGGGTTGATGACTGAGTTATATTTTAGTCGGGGATTGGCAGGATTTGCACTGTGCTAAAATATGGTTGGTTTTTGAATTGATGACTGAATTATATTTTGGTTAGGGACTGAAAAGATTTGCACTGTGTTCAAATCTGGTTGGTTTTTGGGTTGATGACTGAGTTATATTTTAGTCGGGAATTGGCAGGATTTGCACTGTGCTAAAATCTGGTTGGTTTTTGAATTGATGACTTTTAGTCGGGAATTGGCAGGATTTGCACTGTGCTAAAATCTGGTTGGTTTTTGGGTTGATGTCTGAGTTATATTTTAGTCGGGGATTGGCAGGATTTGCAGAGTGCTAAAATCTGGTGGGTTTTAGGGTTGATGACTGAGTTGTATTTTAGTGGGGAATTGGCAGGATTTGCACTGTGCTAAAATCTGGTTTGTTTTTGGGTTGATGACTGCGTTGTATTTTAGTCGGGGATTGGCAGGATTTTCACTGTGCTAAAATCTGGTGGGTTTTAGGGTTGATGACTGAGTTATATTTTAGTCGGGAATTGGCAGGATTTGCACTGTGTTCAAATCTGGTTGGTTTTTGGGTTGATGACTGCGTTATATTTTAGTCGGGGATTGGCAGGATTTGCACTGTGCTAAAATCTGGTTGGTTTTTGAATTGATGACTGAATTATATTTTCGTTAGGGACTGAAAAGATTTGCATTGTGTTCAAATCGGGTTGGTTTTTGGGTTGATGACTGCGTTATATTTTAGTACAATGCTAAAATCTGGTGGGTTTTTGAGTTATTGACTGAGTTATATTTTAGTCCGGGATTGGCAGGATTTGCACTGTGCTAAAATCTGGTTGGTTTTTGAATTGATGACTGAATTATATTTTCGTTAGGGACTGAAAAGATTTGCATTGTGTTCAAATCTGGTTGGTTTTTGGGTTGATGACTGTGTTATATTTTAGTCGGGGATTGGAATGATTTGCACAATGCTAAAATCTGGTGGGTTTTTGGGTTGATGACTGAGTTAAATTTTAGTCGGGAATTGGCAGGATTTGCACTGTGCTAAAATCTGGTGAGTTTTGAATTGATGACTTTTAGTCGGGAATTGGCAGGATTTGCACTGTGCTAAAATCTGGTTGTTTTTTGGGTTGATGTCTGAGTTATATTTTAGTCGGGAATTGGCAGGATTTGCACTGTGCTAAAATCTGGTTGGTTTTTGAATTGATGACTGAATTATATATTGGTTAGGGACTGAAAAGATTTGCACTGTGTTCAAATCAGGTTGGTTTTTGGGTTGATGACTGAGTTATATTTTAGTCGGGAATTGGCAGGATTTGCACTGTGCTAAAATCTGGTTGGTTTTTGTTGAATTGATGACTGAGTTAAATTTTGGTTAGGGACTGAATATATTTGCACTGTGTCTAAATCTGGTTGGTTTTAGGGTTGACGATTTAATTATATTTTGGTTAAGGACTGGAAAGATTTGCACAGTGCTAAAATCTGGTAGGTTTTTGGGTTGATGACTGAGTTATATTTTAGTCGGGAATTGGCAGGATTTGCACTGTGCTAAAATCTGGTTGGTTTTTGAATTGATGACTGAGTTATATTTTAGTTAGGGACTGGAAAGATTTGCACTGTGTTCAAATCAGGTTGGTTTTTGGGTTGATGACTGAGTTATATTTTAGTCGGGAATTGGCAGGATTTGCATTGTGCTAAAATCTGGTGGGTTTTTGTGTTGATGACTGAGTTGTATTTTAGTGGAGAATTGGCAGGATTTGCACTGTGCTAAAATCTGGTTGGTTTTTGGGTTGATGACTGAGTTATATTTTAGTCGGGAATTGGCAGGATTTGCACTGTGCTAAAATCTGGTTGGTTTTTGTTGAATTGATGACTGAGTTAAATTTTGGTTAGGGACTGGAAAGATTTGCACTGTGTCTAAATCTGGTGGGTTTTAGGGTTGACGATTTAATTATATTTTGGTTCGGGACTGAAAAGATTTGCACTGTGTTCAAATCTGGTTGGTTTTCGGGTTGATGACTGAGTTAAATTTTAGTCGGGGATTGGCAGGATTTGGAATGTGCTAAAATATGGTGGGTTTTTGGGTTGATGACTGTGTTATATTTTAGTCGGGGACTGGCAGGATTTGCACAGTGCTAAAATCTGGTAGGTTTTTGGGTTGATGACTGAGTTATATTTTAGTCGGGAATTGGCAGGATTTGCGCTGTGCTAAAATCTGGTTGGTTTTTGAATTGATGACTGATTTATATTTTAGTTAGGGACTGGAAAGATTTGCACTGTGTCTAAATCTTGTGGGTTTTTAGGCTTGACGATTTAATCATGTTGGTTTTTGGGTTTATTACTTAGTTATATTTTGGTCGGGGATTGGCAGGATTTGGACTGTGCTTAATTATGGTGATTTTTGGTTGATGACTGAGTTATATTTTGGTTAGGGACTGGACAGATTTGCACTGTGCGAAAATAGGGTGGGTTTTTGTATTGATGACTAAGTTTTATTTTGGTCGTGGACTTGCAGGATTTGCACAGTGCTCAAACCTAGTGGATTTTTGGGTTCGTGACTGAGTTATATTTTAATCGTAGAATTTCTTACCATAGCTTTACTGACACATACTTAAAATACATACAAACACTATGTACTCAACAACTCCACAGGGCCCCTGCAAAGCACTAATTGTTTTTGAATGCGTATTACGCGTAGTAATCTACTAATGCTCGCAATATTTAGAACCTACTTGAATAAACTCCAATTTTAAAAGTATTCAAAACCGTGATACGATAGGGTCGATACTGTAGTGGCTATATACTAGTGGCGATCTACGATGGAACCGGTGGGAAAATCAAAGTAGCTCGGAGGAGCAGCAAGAAATGAATTATTCGCAAGTTGCGTGGTTTTGGACCTAACGCGTCAACTCATGAAAACATTAGTTCGAATGATACGGTGATACGATGTCATGCCGTGCCGTGCCATACTATTATCTTTTAGGAACGGGTTCGACTGCGTCTGTTCGATCGATGGAGAAGAGAAGAGAGGGGGTCTTATTATTTGAAATCGCGGGGCTCATCCAAAAGAGCACACGAGGATGGATCCATCGTGCCGACGAAGATCTTTGAAGGGATTGCATCGATATATATATATATATTATATATATGGCAGGGAGCAAGCACTGTAAACTCGATACTCGATACAATCATAGCTTATACAATTAGATTGCACGGATACACCGTAGTGGATCACGATTATCCTTTCGGTCATTCTTTTGCTTAACAACGGACTATGTAGCCGGTTGTTAAAGTAAACGCATGTACTTCGTAATATTTACCAATCTTCTCCTTCGACAATATTTATCAATGTTATATCAAGTCATAATATGTCTAATGAAGTCTAATTATTTTATCTCTACGTGTATTCCCCGTACACGCAGTTGATACACTACAATATTATACACTGTTTGGGGTTCCGAGTTGGGACGTAACGGAAGCGGCTCGGGCACTTCTTGGCAAACAACAAACAAACGGGTTCGTTACTCCAAAAGAATATGAACATATATCTCCGTGCCATCCAGTCCAACCGGATCGCTGGTGTTGGGATGGCATGGCCAGACTGAACCGAAAAACTCTCTGATCGTCAGCCTCACGGAATCGTCGTCACGGCGGCTTCCTCCGGTGCGGGGGTAGCAATGTCCGTAGCTTCGACAACACCTGCGGCCACGGCTTCCAGATAGGCAATGGATTGGCACCTTCCGTTCTTGCACTGACATGGACACGTCCAGCTGGGAGGCGACGTCGGGGGAGGCAGCGTCGGGGGATGCGTTGGATGCGGGGTCGGATGATTCGTTGGACGCTGCGTTGGGCTCTTGGTCGGATTCCGGGACGGCCGCCGGGTCCGGGGACGACGGGTCGGCTTGTTGGTTGGAATCCGAGTCGGGATCGCGCTAGGCGACCTGGTGGGTTCCGGGCTGGGTGCAGGACTCGGCTTCACGCTGGGCCGGGACGTCGGTGCCATGGTCGGTGTGGTGGTTGGTGCCCGGGTTGGCAGCGAGCTCGGCACGGACGTTGGTGCCGAACTTGGCGCCGATGTTGGCGCTTTCGTGGGCTGTGAGCTCGGTGCGGATGTTGGTCCTGAACTTGGAGTGGATGTTGGCGCTTTTGTGGGCTGAGGGCTTGGTGCGGATGTTGGTGCCAAGCTGGGGGTGGCAGTTGGTGCACGTGTTGGCTGCGGACTGGGCGCGGACGTTGGTGCCGAGCTTGGAGTGGCCGTTGGCGCTCTCGTGGGCTGTGGGCTCGGTGCGGATGTTGGTCCTGAACTTGGAGTGGATGTTGGCACTTTTGTGGGCTGTGGGCTTGGTGCGGATGTTGGTACCAAGCTGGGGGTGGCAGTTGGTGCACGTGTTGGCTGCGGACTGGGCGAGGACGTTGGTGATGAGCTCGGAGTGACCGTTGGCGCTCTCGTGGGCTGAAAGCTCGGTGTAGGTGTTGGTGCCGAGCTTGGAGTGGCTGTTGGCGCTACTGTGGGCTGCGTGGTTGGACTGGCTGTTGGCGCTCTCGTAGGTTGCGAGCTTGGTGCAGACGTTGGTGTTGAGCTTGGAGTGGCCGTTGGCGCTCTCGTGGGCCGTGAGCTTGGTGCAAATGTTGGTGTTGAGCTTGGCGTGGCCGTTGGCGCTCTCGTGGGTTGCGAGCTTGGTGCAGATGTTGGTGTTGAGCTCGGAGTGGCTGTTGGCGCTCCTGTGGGCTGCAAACTGGGCGAGGACGTTGGTGATGAACTTGGAGTGGCTGTTGGTGCTATTGTGGGCTGAAAGCTTGGTGCAGGCGTTGGTGCCGAGCTTGGAGTGGCTGTCGGCGCTCCTGTGGGCTGCGTGCTTGGAGTGGCCGTTGGCGCTCTTGTGGGTTGCGAGCTTGGTGCGGACGTTGGTGTTGAGCTCGGCGTGGCCGTTGGTGCTCTCGTGGGTTGCGAGCTTGGTGCAGATGTTGGTGCCAAGCTTGGAGTGGCTGTTGGCGCTCTTGTGGGCTGCGAACTGGGCGAGGACGTTGGTGATGAGCTCGGAGTGGCTGTTGGCGCTATTGTGGGCTGCAAGCTTGGTGTAGGTGTTGGTGCCAAGCTTGGAGTGGTTGTTGGCGCTACTGTGGGCTGCGTGCTTGGACTGACTGTTGGCGCTCTCGTGGGTTGCGAGCTTGGTGCAGATGTTGGTGTTGAGCTTGGAGTGGCCGTCGGCGCTCTCGTGGGCTGTGAGCTTGGTGTCAATGTCGGATTCGAGCTTGGCTCAGCGGTGGGCTGCGAACTGGGTGTCGCCGTTGGATTGGAACTGGGTTCAAACGTTGTTGTGGGTCCAGAGCTGGGATTTTGGCTGGGCTGCCGAGTGGGTACTGAACTGGGAGAGGAACTGGGAGCAGCAGTAGGTCCTTTGCTGGGAGTGGCCGTGGGTTGCGAGCTGGGCTCGTCACTCGGCTGGGCCGTCGGCCCGGAACTCGGCTCTTTGGTGGGATCTGCGCTGAGACTCGGCGCGGCACTCGGCGCTGTGGTGGGACGGGCGGTGGGCCCTTCGCTCGGTTCGCCGGTGGGCTGCGAGCTCAGAGTCGAACTCGGTGCAGGGGTTGGATCGGAACTAAGGCTCGGCGTTCCACTCGGAAACGGGCTGGGCTGGAGGGTCGGTTGCGAGCTTGGAGCTGGTGACGGAGCAATCGTTGGGCGGTTCGTTCGATTTGGCGTGGGAGGAATTGTCCCCGGCTCAGTTGGAAAGCTTGTTGGAGCGGTTGTTGGAGCGATTGTTGGAGCGGTTGTTGGAGCTATCGTTGGAGAGTTTGTTGGAGCGATCGTTGGAGCGTTTGTTGGAGAGTTTGTTGGGGCGATTGTTGGAGCAATTGTTGGAGCGATCGTTGGAGCGATTGTTGGAGCGATCGTTGGAGAGGTCGTTGGAGCGATCGTTGGTGCGATTGTTGGAGCAATCGTTGGAGCGATCGTTGGAGAGGTCGTTGGAGCGATTGTTGGAGTGGTCGTTGGAGCGATCGTTGGTAAGTTCGTTGGAGCGATCGTTGGAGCGATCGTTGGAGACGATGTGGGAGGGTCCGTACGCGGAGCAATCGTTGGCGGATTCGTTATCGGATTTGTATTGTCAGAAAGCGTTGGAGGATCGGTGTCGCTCCCTTGCGGAGTTACCGTAGGAGCAATCGTCGGAGACGTCGTGGGAGTGATGATGGAATCGATAGTGGGAGGCAGGGTGATCGGTATGGCGGTGGGCACCAACACGATTGGATCGGTGGGTGTTGGCCCTGCAGTGGGACTCTCTATTACAACGACATCGTCTTCGTCGATTTCGCGGGCGGTGGGTGCCGTAAGTGGTAGTGGCGCGGTGGGTGCGGTGGTTAGTTTGGGCTGGGGGATCAGCACGGGGGGGATTGGGACGGTTGGACTCGCCGTGGGCAATTCCCCCTCCTCGGCGGTCCGTTCCTTAATCTCGCAGACCTCCGGGGCCGAGTTCAGAATCTCCCCGTCGTAGACGGCAAAGAATTCCGCGGAGCTCGGTGCCCGCTCGGCGACCGCTTCGCCCTCGCAGACGCAGACATCAGAGCCCTGAAGCCTGCGATGTCTCCGGGCAGTTGTTCTCTTCCGTGAGTGGGAATCACCAGTACTCCCGTCCCGGTTCGTGGGATTGGACCGTTCGTAGGAAGTAACGAGTGCGTCGAGATTGATGATCGTCGTCTCCTCGGAGTCAAAGCCAGGGTCAAAGCCATAGTCAAAGTCCCTTCCTCCTCCTTGGTGCCATTGTAGATCCCGGCGGCGGCGACGACGACCACCACCGGCATCGAAGAGGGGCGTTCCGTCGCTGCAACCACGGCAAGATCCCCCCACAAACAATTCGATGAGGGTCTCCACGTTCTCGGTGAGACAGTTGTCATTCTGAAGGTTCCTTCTTCTTCTGTTTCGATATCTGTCTCGATTCCGTCTTTTGCCCGACATCTTTGTGACCTGCTCGACAAACACGGAGGTAACCTCCCGTGCCAGCGGATCGCAATACAACCCGCTGTTGAGGGTGTTGTAGGTGGTCGCAAAACTCTTGGCGAGCGCATCGATGCTGGCATCCGTAACATCGCCGGACAGTGAGAGGGTGACGGTGGTATCGAATTCTTTTGGGATGTTGTTGCACGCGACGACGTCTACCTCGCCGAGGATTTCGACTTCGACGTCGATGCCCTCATTGGCGAGGCAGACCTCGTACGCCGCGGACACGGCCGAAGATTCCACCTGGCCGCTAGAAGCGGGCAAATCGACGGGGCAGAAGCAATCCGACTCGGGGGATGCTTGGAGGTCTCGTCGCATCGTGCTGGTGGTGTTACTGTTACTGTTACTGTTACTGTTACTGTCCGGTAACCACGACGAATCCGATGTTGATTCCGATGTTGATGTTGGTTTCGATGTTGATTTCGACTTCGACGCTTGCATTTTCAAGGTGTCCGCTACTGCTTTTCTCAGCAGCTTACGGACGACGTCGTTGCCGAGATCCGAAAAAATCTGATCGTCGCACCCGCTGCAGGCTCCCGAAATAAAAAACAGGAGGGGGGAATCGTCCTCATCCTCGTCGGGGTCCGATGGATCGAATGGAGAGAAGGTCGGCGCATCGGTTTCGTCGTCAACGCCGATGATGTCATCTTCGTCTTCGTCTATATCGTTGTTGTTGCCTTCATTGTTGTTGCCTTCGTTGTTGCTGCCTTCGTCATCGTCACCGGTACCGCTTCCGCCAGAATCTCCAGCGCCAAAGAGGTCATCGTCGATCACACCAACAGTAGTGTTGTCATCGCCATCGCCGTCTCCGATAGTGACATTCTCGAACCCGGCGATGGTACCATTCTCGAATTCAAACCCCAACTCGTCTGCTCTGTCTTTGATGTCGATAAGTAGTGGTCCGTCGTCGTCGTCGTCGTCGTCGTCGTTATTGTCGTTGTCTTCGAGAGTCAGGTTTTTGCTCTGGACATTAGGAATTCGGAAGATTGGCGATGGCATCATTCGGAGTTGTTGTTGGAACGACGTGAAGGTGTTCACCCTGCTTCTTTGGTCATCCCTCTGGCGTTCCTTCTTTGGTTGTTGGTACTCCTGCCGATCTTGCTGATCTGTTTTTATTTGTGCTACACCATTCCGGTCTTCCCGCACGTGCTGTTTTCTCTCGGACTCGTCTTGTTGTCGTTGTCGTTGTTGTTGTTGTTGTTGTTGTTGTTGTTGTGGATCTTCTTGCCGTGAATCAGAATTCCTGCTAGTAGTACCCACGTCATCGTCGTAGTGCTGCCTTTCTTCCCCATGCCCTTGTCGCTCGTGCTCTTGTTGTTGTAGACTCCTATTGCTGCTGCTGCTGCTGCTGCTGCTGATTTTGCTCTCGGCAATCCTTCTTTGTCGTCGTCGTCTCCTCCTCCTTCTCGCCGCTTCCGCTTCGTCCGGAACGAGCTTGACCGCCTCGACGGCGCGGTAGTCCGAGTTGCAGCCGTCGCGGAGAAGCTCGTTGAGGGTTTTCTTGAGGCATTCCTCGAGGTCCGACACGGTGCCAGCATCATCGAGGTTCAGCGACGATGATTCACCGCCAGGTGCGGCAAACCCCACCAACAATCCGGTCGCAAAGGAACTCCCGAATTCGCACGACCGGACCTCGATGGTATAGTCCTCGCTCAATCCCATAATCGATTTCTGAAAGACCGCCACGAATTCCGCTTCGAGGGGTGCCCGGTTCGCAAAGGGCTGGGCGTCGCAATAACAGCCATTATCCGTCGGTGTTGTTGTTGTTGTTGAAGTCGAGGGGAAAGTCAGAATCTTGGGTTCTTCTTGTTCTTGTGATTGCTGTTGTTGCTCCAGATATCGATGCCGACCCCACAACTCGGCCGGTGTTGTTGTTGTTGTTGTTGTTGTCCCTGTCGATAACCACGGTATCGTTTCCGGTTCGATTTCGATCTCCACCGCTCTTCTTCTTCCTCCTCTTGTGGTTGGCTTTTGTCGTTGTTGTTGTGCGGCCGTAGTAGTAACATTAGACGCCAACTTCTGCATCGTCGAAGGATCCTCGTACACCTTGACCGTGTTTGGATCGCAACCCTTGCAGGTTCCCTCTACCTCGATGGTGAGGGACAACACGCCGGCACCGCTGGCATCGTCACCACCCCCAATGCTGGTGACCGTGGCACTGGTGATCCTTCTCGCGAACGGATCACAGAATTCTCCCGTACTGAGCTTGTTGTACGTTGACACATACGTCTTTTCGATGTCGGCCAAGAGAGCGTCTTCGATGGTAGAAACCGTCGTCTTGGCGAGTGCCGCCCAGAACAACGAGATTCGGGCAGTCGCGCCAGCTTCCGTGACGATCATTTCGACCAGGACCGTTTGTTGGAACTTGGTGGGGCTGGTCGGTTGGCAGTTGCCTTGTTCCTCGATTTCTTGAACGGTTTCTACTACCACCACTTGTTGTTGCTGTTGTTGTATCGCGGAGATGGTGATAAGACTCCTGCCACCTGCTGCTCTTGCTGTGCCCGTGCCCGTGCCCGTGCCCGTGCCAGTGTCGACAACAGCTGTATCCTCCAAGTTGTTGTTGTTGTTGTTGTTGTCGAAATCGTGCTCATTATCGTTTTCTGTAGCAATAGTGTTATTCGCATTAGCAGCAGTAGTAGTACTATTCGCAGTACTATTATTCCCCGGCGTTGACGGCGGTGGCGGCGGGAATACAACCACCAACCGATCCGCGACGTCTTCGGCGTACGCCACGGTAAAGTCGTACTTGGTCACCCCCATACCCCTGGCAAACAGTTCGGCATTGTCCCCCGTACAAAACCGAAACGATGGTGATGATGTGCCGTTGAAGCTGTTGAAGCTACAGGCCACCGTCACCTTGAACAAGATCGCGACGTCCATCCATTCCGGGGTGAGTGGATTATCACCATCGGCATCCTCCGGGGTGGTTGCTCTTGTTGCTGCTGCTGTTGCTTCTTTCTCTCCCAAACCGCGTCGTCGTCCGGTGCTGCCGTGTTCTGTTTGTTGCACCTCGTGCAATACGCGCCTCCGCCGTTGTCGTTGTCGAAAGACAAAGGGCGAGGAGGGGACAGAACTATTTGTGTAGTTGCTGCTGCTGCTGCTGCTGCTGCTGCTGTTGTTACTAGTGCTGTTGCTGTTGCTGTTGCTGCTAGTGCTGTTGCTAGTGTTGTTGTTGGCGGTGGCATTCGGTGCGAATGGTTCAACAGCAGGTGCTTCAAGGTTGTATTCTACCATTGTGATCGTGCGGCGGTACACGTATTCGGGATCGCACGGTGTGATTTGTTGTTGCTGTTGTCGTTGTTGTTGTTCGGTTTGGATCCGATTGTAGGTATACTTGAATATTTCCGCCAGTTGATCGAGGATGAATATCGTCGAAGGAGTACTACTACTAGTAGTAGCAGTAGCAGTAGTGTTAGTAGTGTTAGTTGCACTTGTACTTCTTGTACTTGTATTTGTACTTGTACTTGTTGTGTCATCGGTGGTGTCAATGGCAGTAGTGGCGTTGGCAGTACTTGTTGTTGTGGCATTATTTTGTGTGGTGTTGCCGTTGCCGTTGTCATCATCGAGCAATAATTGCACCCTTAGGTTGACCACTGCCAGGGCGTCGAAGGTAGTGTTCGTGAGATTGATGGCACAGGTGGGTGCCAGCGATGGAGGGCTCGACGGTGTTGTGGAGGGGGTGGATGTTGGGTTTATCGTCGTCGTCCTCGTCGGCGTGATGGTAGGTTGTGGTTGTGGTTGCGGTTGCGGTTGTTGCGGTTGATGTTGTAGACCACGGGATGATTCGTATTCGTGTATGTATTGAAATTGGGATTCGTATTTGTTCGATACTGGTCGTTGTTGTCGTTCTTGTTGCCGTTCCCGTTGCCGTTGTCGTTGTCGTTGCCGTTGTCGTTGCCACAACCACCGCCGCCGCACCCAGAGCTCCTCGAATGAAATACTTCCAAAATAGATACCCGTACTTCTAATAAGCAGAAATGAAATTAGCAACAGCAGCAGCAGCAGCAGCAGTATTCCCAAGCAGCGATATGAATATCGGTTGTGCCGTTGGTGGTTTTGGTTGTGCTTTCTCTTCCTGCTGTAGCTGTTGCTGCTGATTCTGCTGCTGTTGCTATTCGTGATCACTTCGTTGTGACTCTGATTATTGTGATTTTGATTTTGATTACTGTAATTGTGACTCTGACTCTGATTGTGATTGTGTATGTTTAGCCCCATGGTCATCATTGTCGTCGTCCTCGACGTCCTCGACGTCGCCACCGCCGCCGCCGAATCGTGGTCCATTGTATCGTATCGTATCGTATTGTATTAATCCTTTTCCGATACAATGCGATGCGATGATGCGATAATGCGATAATGCGTGTAGTACCGTAGAATAGATGGCGATAAAGGAAGATGAATAAAGATGAAGATGAAGATGAAGATGAAGATGAAGATCGATCGTTCGTAATTCGGGGGCCTGCAACATTCAGACACTACAGGCGTATCGTGTGTGGGTCGATTGCGGGTGATAGATGCGAATATACTCAATACCGAATACGACGATATAGATGCGAACGTACCGTATTGTTTGTTGGCGTTCGGTTCGGTTCGGTTCGGTTCAGCGTTTTCTATTCGGATCATTCCGATACCGTACATACCGGTAAATACTATACGAATACTATACCGTGTTGTATCGCTTTGTACATAAATATCATACCAGTAATCACGTTTGTTAGGATGATGCTGTGTTGCGTGTGTAGATGGACACTGGTTCGTAATCTTACCAACAACGGTGTAGTACGAGTACCGTACGGTGGTTTCTGTTCGATTCACTCATCACAAAAACCACCCAACCAACCAACCAACCAACACAACCGTGCTTTGCCGTGCCGGAAGAATTGCTTGTCTTGTCTTTTCTTGTCTTGCATTGTTCCATTCCATATCGCCTCTCGCTCGCTCGCTGTTATTTTGTTAACGAGCCATACTACCTTCACGTAGAGTTGCAGTGAGAGGTGACGTGACTCGAAAATGTGGCCAGGAAAAAACTTGTTTTCGGCCATTCTAAAATTCTTTAAAACCGTTCGAGATCGTTAGATAGACGGCAGAGATACTTTATTAGACGAATACGAGTATGTACGATACGTCCCGTCACCAAAAAGATTTGGATACAAGTACAAGTACCCACATAGGTACGTACTATGTCTGTCACTACATCACATACATGTTCAATGTCACACAACAATTATTGCGAGGGATAGGCGTGCAACATTAAGCCTCGAACCTTACCGTACGGTACGGTATGTACAACAGCACGTGCTTTATTTTTGTTTAGGCTGTGGCTACTCGTATGGTACGGTACTCGTATGAAACGAAAACGAAAATGACTTCCAGTTTGGCAACGTACCGGCACGTACAGCTTACGTACGTTGAAAATTTTGAACCCTACACTGTATCAACTAAAAACAAAACGAAAACAATTACTCCGTAATGTTTTTTGATTGATTGAGACATGGGGACTAAAAATTCTGAATCGTCTCATTTGAGAATCAATTCTCAACTAAAAATACCGGTACCGGTAGAACGCGCAGAGTTTTTTTGAATTATGCGTATTTTAACCATTCTGATTGGCTAGTAAAAAACATTAGTTTTTGTAATATAATCTACGAGTTGCTCGGCCGCGCGGTGTAATAAACTAGTAATCCGAAAATGGATTACAACAGTAATCATGTAATCCATTTTATTCCAGTAGAACTCAGTACTGGAAAACAATTATGGGCACGAGAGCGAGTGCAACGAGCTCGAGTGCCCATAATTGTTTTCCAGTACTGAGTTCTACTGGAATAAAATGGATTACATGATTACTGTTGTAATCCATTTTCGGATTACTAGTTTATTACACCTGTGTTCCACCGAGGCCGAAGTGGAGTGAAACGACACTGAGACCGAGGTGGAACACAGATAGTAACACTCCTGAGGCCGACACTGAGAGCTTGCTCGAAGTGGAGACCGAAGGAGTGTTACTAATGCAGCAAAGGCAAGAGCACACTCGTAGATTATTTACGTAATCCTACGAGTACGGACCGATTTTCCATGTAATTTGGACCAGACTGGATTGCTGAATTATTACACCGAAACGAGAGGAGCTCGCTCACAGCAACCGAACTACGAGCACTGCCTGCTACGATCTAGGGAATGGTGTGTTCTCGCTTTGGCGTCCGAACTACAAGCACTGCACTGCTACGATCTAGGGAATGGTGTATCGTTCTTTCGGGGGGGCTTGGATGGAAGATTTTCTAATGAGCTTGGAAGTGTTGCTTCTTGATGAGGCTGCTGCTTCTTTTATCAATTTTCTAGTGGGATCAAGATAAAGTTCGAATTTTTTGGTGGCCTATGTAAATTTCTGTTTTTGATGACAGCTTACTTGGAAAATACTTAGTAAATATTGTTTTTTTATTATGTCTTTTCTATGTCATTTATTTTTACATTTATGGTTCCCATGTATTTTCTATTTTCAAGACAAAGAAGCAGTCAACGCATCGAAAAAACTCTCCAAAAAACCCAACTGAAATTGTAATCACTCCGCTGAAACAACGCATACCATAATCCATACAACAACAACAACAATGGGGATGATGATCATGATGCTTACATTGCTCTTCTGGTCTAGTACTACTACTACATGATGGAGCATCTATCACGTTCCATCTGTCGGTGAACCTGGTCCAACTCGTTCTGCTTTGCGTTCAGCTCAATCTGTTTCAATCGTTTTTCATTTTCTAGCTTGGTGTGAAGGAGAGAAATGTTGTTGTTGTTATCTGCTTCCATCCGGGCCTTTTCATTCCTCCACTCTAGCTGAGTGAGCTTGTAGCTATCTTCGACTTCCTTCTTTGCTATTGCAATCGCAGCTTCCTTCGATGCTCGGTGTTCGGCCTCGGCTTCCTTGAGATGTTGCTGTTGTTGTTGTTGTTGTTGTTGTTGTTGATGCCGGAATTTTTTTACAATCGTATCCCTCTCCTCCTTTAGTTCCAGGACTTGTTTCGACAAGTTCTCCACATCGTTGGTCAACTGTTTGTTTCTGTATTCGTAGTCTTCAATCTTGGCCCTTTGTTTCTTGTTTGTTTTCCGGAGATCCTTGGTGTCTTTTTTGCGTTTTTCAACTTGCTGTTTTAGGGACTCTTTAGAGGGAGAAGGTTTTGCGAGGCCCAGGCTGACTCGCGGTCAAGGTGCCGGGGGGTCTGGGGTGTTCTCTTTGTCTTCTGCAATTGTATCGACGCGGACAGTCACTTTGCTAGGAGCAGGTGTTGGGTTTTTGTTGTTGCAAACCGGTGTTGGAAGATTTTTTTTTCTTCTAACTCAATCACCTCTTTCTTTGGTTCATGGAGACTAGCACTCAGGACGCCCTGGACAGTAGCCTGTGACTTAGAGTTCTGGTGAATGTATGGGTGAGACGACTTGGCGCTCTTGTGTCTTAGATGATTCATTTGGACCTTCTCTGGAACAGCCAAGTCGGAAGCTAGGATAGTACAGCATCGATGCCGATTGTCATGTGGCGTGTACTTCTCCCAATCCTTGAAGTCAGCTACTTCTGCAAACTCTTTCACCCATTTTCTAAGACTGTCTTGTCCCACTGGACTCCTTGGCCTGAAGTAATACACAGATCCCTTCTTACGACCATTGTTGACATGACAAAAGAATCTTGATTGATCCGGTTTACATCTTTCTCTGTAGAAGGAGATCAACTTGATTACACAAAATGGGTTGCTTGTATCCTCAACAACCATCGGGAATTGCTTAGTTACTAGCGGATTGTCGAGTGATAGTTTGTGTGCTTTGTCAAATCCACCTCCCGGTGCAACAATAGCATACTTGAGACCTTTCATGTGTCCCCATCCAAAAGAACCCAACCTAATCCATGCCCACAAGAGAGAGGTTAGCTCGGTTCCTCCCCTTATTCCGAATTGCCGACCAAGTTCCATAGTTAGTAGCTTGAGTAGATCATGCATGTCATCGAATGGCTTGTAGATACCATCAGTTACAACCTTGGCAAACTTCTCATCAACAAACTCATCGAACTCGGCCTTGGTTCTCTTAGTTCCAATCGTTGGATCTGCTTCCCTTTTGTTATTCCAATCTTTCTGCAATACGCCTTTGAATCCCCCTTGAAAATTGAAATCAGCCGCAGCAAATTGAACATCCCTAGCATGAAAGGCTGAGAAGAGTTGTCGAACATACACTCCATGAGTAGTAGTATTCAATGGCTTACCATCCTTGGCATTGGCAATTCTTGTTGTCCAGATTTTCAATGCTTGATCTAGGATAGTCCTCTTGTGCATGTTCCGTGGACCGCTTACGTTGTAGTAAAAGAGATAATCCACCTCTAGATGGTTCTTCATCCTCACTTCTTTAGTGAACATCTCATGTAGTACTGCATCTCCTGGGTTATTTGTTGTAGGATCTGTTGCTTCTCGGACAATCTTATGGAATCGATTGTGTGTGCTGTTCTTCATTTTTGAATACTTTCTGGTGATTGTTTCAGCCAAGGCGTACTCTTCTCCCTTCTCCCCAAAGGTGCTGAAGTGATTCGCATTGTTGTAGATCTTCTCTGTATACTCTTGGGCACTAGCGGTCATGTCGAAGTCATTCGGTGCTGTTGCTGTTGCTGTTGCTGTTGCTGTTGGTTGTTCTGTCGTTGTCGTTGTCGTTGTTGTTGTTGTTCTCTTGTTTGCGCTTCTTTTCTTCCTCTTCTTCTATATGGGTTTTGAAGTATTGATCTAGGTGGCTTGATCGATACTCTCGCTGGTCTAGTTGGTGGCTCATCGAGTGCAAGATCGATTGTTTTTGTTGTTGTTGTTGCTGTTGGTTGTTGTTCTGTCATTGTTACTTCTGTTATTTCTTCTATCATGTTTTCGTCGTCGTCGTCGTCGCCGGCCGCTGCTTCATCTATTACAAGTGGAAGTTCCTTGTCTCCATCCATAATTAATTCGCAACCTACTCTCCTCATTGCAACCTCCATTCGGGCTGTCATCTGTGCTCTCTGGTCCTCAGGTTTGATCATATCAAGTAATCCAAGAGCTGCTTCCTGGGTCAGCGGCCCCCGACTTTGGGATGGCGGCGTAAAGTCCCATTTATACTTCTCGGCCAATTCTGCAAACGATAGATTGCTGTCGGCTTGAGAGTTAGTACTACTAGTAGGAGCTATATTGTTCATCGATCACTTGTTATTCAATCTGTCAAGGAGTAAAGGTGTTGTTGTTGTTGAGGATAGCTGCTTCTCAGAAAAACTCGATTTTCAACTGAAATGTGAGCGTCTCCAACCAAAAGAAGATTCTGTAATCTGCGTTGAAACTGTCCAGAAAAGCTCAACGATCATTTCTACTGTCTTAGTACCGAGCTCGGTGGATTACTAAATTGGATTACTTGTTTTAGCGAGCTCTTAAGTAGATGAGAAGCGTTGACTTCTACTGTCTTAGTACCAAGCTCGGTGGATTACAACATTGGATTACTTTTTTGAGGGCCTGCTGGTGTAATCCGGCGAGGTGCTAATGAATTGATTAAAAATTAACTAATGTTTCTTAGTACGAGCTCCTCGAGTTTTGGTGTAATAATTTAGTAATCCATTTGGTCAAATTACATGGAAAATCGGTCGTACTCGTGGATTACGTTTCATACATAAGTTTTATTACGAAGAGTTACTATGGTTTTAAAAAAAAAAAATTTACGTAACGTACGGTACCGTACCCTAATCTTACTGGTACGCTTTGGCGAATAGAATAATGCAATAGAATAATTTTGGATTAATTACGGTAGGCGATTAATAATTGTGTATCTGTGGAAGCACGAGTATAACCCGACACTTATCCCTTGCTCTCCGACGAGTCATACCGTAATGTACGGTACAAAAGCAAGCACATGCCAAAAATCTTACTTGTACTTGTACATACCGTACGAGCACTACTGGCGCGAAATAAGAAGGCTATCACTCACTACGTTCCTACGTTTGTGATAGCCTCAGTAGCCTACCTACTTGTAGTACTGGATGTGCAGTGTTTTTTAGTTCATAGGTGTGTTGGTGGGTTAAGCAATGCTAGAGGGGGATCCGGGAAACGCCAGCCTGTGGCTAGTTTTTGCAGGCTGGTCCGGTCCCTTGCTTTGCCCACACACCGGCGCACAGCTTTGGCTGTTAAGCCTTTTCTGCGGGCGGGCATGGTGGGCCTTTTACTTATTCTACTACTAATCGTTTTAGGAGCAAAAAGAGTGAGCTGTAGGCTTGGTTCTTGCTGGAGGAATCCTTTACAGGCTTGTTGGTGCTTTTCCTGTAATTTGCTGATTACCGTGCAATTGCTGTATTCGGTGAGGAGTGATCGTAGAGTTCGTACCTACGTTGGTGATACAGTGAGATCTTGCATACTCAAGGGTGTTCTTTGGTTCGTACGTCGTACGTTCCACGTGGCACTACCATTCCTTACATTCGGTTCGCTACATCAACTATCACTCACTACGTTCCTACGTTTGTGATAGCCTCAGTAGCCTACCTACTTGTAGTACTGGATGTGCAGTGTTTTTTAGTTCATAGGTGTGTTGGTGGGTTAAGCAATGCTAGAGGGGGATCCGGGAAACGCCAGCCTGTGGCTAGTTTTTGCAGGCTGGTCCGGTCCCTTGCTTTGCCCACACACCGGCGCACAGCTTTGGCTGTTAAGCCTTCGTCCGAGAAGTGTTTCGCGGGGTTCGAATTTACTTCTCGCGCACAAATTTTGTGCGTGATTTTAACACGGCAATATTTCTGGACACCCTGAAATTCCCACCCCCAGTTATTGCCTTAAAATAATACAAAAAACAATTCTGTGCGCGTGATGCACCGTCCGACATTACTCTACGTCCGAGAACTGTTTCGCGGGGTTCGAATTTACTTCTCGCGCACAAATTTTGTGCGTGATTTTAACACGGCAATATTTCTGGACACCCTGAAATTCCCACCCCCAGTTATTGCCTTAAAATAATACAAAAAACAATTCTGTGCGCGTGATGCACATTACTCTACTCTCGAATAAAAATAATTTATTTCAGTCTTATTATTCTGTACGAACAACACTTACTTCTATTCACGAATAAAAAAGAAATCTTGAGTCAGTATTAATTCCAAAATATTAATCTACCAAACAACAATTCGATTCTGCTCCCCTAGTTGTGAATTCTATTTCTCGACTACAATATTCCCTTTTTAAAATGTAGATTCTATTATGCTTGATTTATTCCTATTGCGACGTATTACGAATCCTCCATTATTTCTAATATTCTCAAAATTAAGTTCAAGATTAGTAGTAGTTTTGTATTATGTATGTACTGTTATTTTCTACATTAGTTCACCCATAGATAAACTTTCATTCATCAATGCTGTTATTGCCGGATCAATATAGACGTTTCTTTTCTTTTTCTTTTTTGGTCCACTACAATTAGTGGAGCTGCTACTAGTAATATTTGCATCGCCATGTGTATTGTTGGTGTAATCTGTTGAACTTTCGTTCCTAAATCTGTCCCTCATCATTTCTTCCAATTTCCTTCCTGTTTCTGGGTGTTTTCGCATCTCGCCAATTTTGTTGCACAAGTCACTGAACAACTCGCGACCTTCCTCCATCCATCCATTTCTGCTTCCACTGTCTGAATCGCAGAATTTTTTTTTTGTCGCGGAATCGTGGCATCACCCTTTCGCCGCTGCTGGTTCACCCATACATGATGCTCATTGTAGATCAGTACCAATGCAAATGCTTCATCTGCTATAGTAAATATATCACTCAGCAAGTGCCTCTCCTTCCGTTGTTTGAAATTGGAATTTGTCGGATTGATTGCCGACATGATTCTTGTAACAAAATAATAAAAATCTTCATCTTCCGCGTCTTTGTATGTTCTGTATTGAGGGTTTAAAATACCTGTGTTTTCATATTCTGTGTCTTGAATAACTGCAACAGTACCAGGGAATGTGATAGGGACTCGACCTTTTCTGTAATCGTCTGTACGGAAGTATCATCAGTATCAACGGGCAGCATGTTAGTGTTGTCGGACCAAAAATAGATTCCCAAATTCCTAATTTCAACAACCAATTCTCCCACCTGTACTTACCTATCCAGTTTTTTCTCGCTAATGTTTGTGAGTTGTGCCTCAATGCAGTCAGTACTGTCCCTACTCGTTTTCTGTAAAAGGAACAGAATGCCGCAAGTGGAATATTTGGTGGCTTCATAACCGCACTTGCTCCAACAGCTTTTTTGTTACAAGCGCCGTTACCTTGTCATTGATAGGGAACTTCATGTTGGGGTACCAATGTTTTTTGACGTAATCCCTTAGCTGCTTGTCCACTGTTTCAGTCATATCACTCAAAGCCTTAAGCATATTGTTGTCTATTATAAGCCCATATTTGTCTGTAATTGTACTTACTGCTCGTTCTCTTGTGTCGCCGGCATTATCAGTCCCCTCTCCCTGCATGGTTGCCTCTGTTTGTTTAGGTACCATTACTACCTTTCCCACCCCTATATGTGGTTCCCTCTCTTGTTGCCGTAAGTGTTTTGCCACTTCCTCTGCCAATTTGTCATATTGGATTTTTTTCATGACAAGTTCCGCAACATCCTCTAAATTGTAGCATTCTCCGTTAGATGTTTTCTCTACCACATTTGTTTTTGTTCCTTCTTTCTGTTGGTTTGTTACTGTAGTGGTGGTTGTGTTGGTAATGCTCAGTGCTGGTTCGTTACTCTGGTTGATGGTGTTTTGTTCTTCCGTGTTTGTAGTAGTAGAAATTGTGTTGTCGGAACCATTTTTTTTACTGTTGCCCTTTGATGCGTTCATAGTTGTGGTATTACTGTTACACACTTTGTTAGTAATTGCGGTGTTTGTTTTCACTCTTTTTTTCTTACCGTTGTTGTCCCCTGTATTTTGATGATCACCAGGCCGGATGGTTTTGTTGTTTCAAAGGGTCTTCCCCTCGGATTTTTTGCTTCGTCGTGTCTTTCCGATAGCATTCATATTTTTTTATTTTATTTTCTGAATACGGTGTCGATCAAGAATCATGTGTTTCTTGTTGTGTGGTTATGTGTGTGTACTAATAATTTGTCGGGTTGTGTACGGTGTTTTGTGTTGTGTGTGTTGTGTGTGTCGTGTGTGTGTGTGTGTGTGTGTGTACGGTGTTTCGTGTAGTATGTGTACGATGTTTTGTGTGTAGAATTTTTCCGTGGGTTCTGTACTATGTTGTTTGCCCAAACATCTTCTGTGTGTTGTCTGGTTTTGGGCGCGCTGTTGTATTTGTAGAAGTAGATCACGTACCTGTGCCAGCCACCCCTCCCGCGCCATAATTTTTTCAGAAGGGAAACTTTTGATCACACTAAGGTTATGTATTTCAATCCTCTAGTCACATGTAGAATCTCGTAGACTGCTGCACCTAACATACCGTACTGTCTTGTGTGCCATTTGTATCTACAAACCACAACATTGTCTGTACTGTGTGTGGCAAAGTTGTTCCCAATATGCATTTAAAAGTTGTTCCCAACATGCATTTCGTAAGTCATGTGATATGCATTCATGGTCTGGTACAAAAACTTTGGTAGTCATTACCAAATGAGACTGTTTGTGCCCTGGAATTGCACCAAAAATACCCTCATCATGTTTGCCATTTTGAGAGTCAAACCACAACATTTTGGGCATTCTGAGTGGCAAAGTTGTTCCCAAAATGCATTTGATGAGTCATGATAAATGTATTCATAGTTTTGACCGGATACTTTTGGAGTCATTACCCAATCAGTTAGTTTGTGCCCTAGAATTGCACCAAAAATACCCTCATGTTTGCCATTTCGAGAGTCAAACCACAACATTTACAGCATTCTGTGTGACAAAGTTGTTCCCAATATGTATTTGATGAGTCATGAGGAATGTATTCATTGCTTGGACCAGATACTTTTTGAGTCATTACCCAATAAGTTAGTTTGTGCCATGGAATTGCACCAAAAATACCCTCATGTTTGTCAGTTGGAGAGTCAAACCTTAAGATTTTGGGCATTCTATGTGACAAAGTTGTTGTTCCCAATATTCATTTGATGAGTCATGATGAATGTATTCATTGCTTGGACCAGATATTGTTGTAGTCATTACCCAAGAATAACTCAGTTTGTGCCCTAGAATTGCACCAAAAATACCCCCATGATTGCCATTTGTAGAGTCAAACCTTAAGATTTTGGGCATTGTATGTGACAAAGTTGTTCCCAATATGCATTTAATGAGTCCTGATGAATGTATTCATTGCTTGGACCGGATACTTTTTGTGTCATTACCCAATAAGTTAGTTTGTGCCCTAGAATTGCACCAAAAATACCCCCATGTTTGGCATTTGTAGAGTCAAACCTTAAGATTTTGGGCATTCTATGTGACAAAGTTGTTCCCAATATGCATTGGATGAGTCATGATGAATGTATTCATGGCTTGTACCCGATACTTTTTGAGTCATTACCCCATAACTCAGTTTGTGCCCTAGAATTGCACCAAAAATACCCCCATGATTGCCATTTGTAGAGTCAAACCTTAAGATTTTGGGCATTCTATGTGACAAAGTTGTTCCCAATATGCATTTGATGAGTCATGATGAATGTATTCCTCGCTTGGACCAGATAGTTTTTGAGTCATTACCCAATAAGTTAGTTTGTTCCCTGCAATTGCACAAAAAATATCCCCATGATTGCCATTTGTAGAGTCAAACCACAACATTTTGGGCATTCTATGTGACAAAGTTGTTGTTCCCAATATTCATTTGATGAGTCATGATGAATGTATTCATTGCTTGGACCAGATATTGTTGTAGTCATTACCCAAGAATAACTCAGTTTGTGCCCTAGAATTGCACCAAAAATACCCCCATGATTGCCATTTGTAGAGTCAAACCTTAAGATTTTGGGCATTGTATGTGACAAAGTTGTTCCCAATATGCATTTAATGAGTCCTGATGAATGTTTTCATTGCTTGGACCGGATACTTTTTGTGTCATTACCCAATAAGTTAGTTTGTGCCCTAGAATTGCACCAAAAATACCCCCATGTTTGGCATTTGTAGAGTCAAACCTTAAGATTTTGGTCATTCTATGTGACAAAGTTGTTCCCAATATGTATTGGATGAGTCATGATGAATGTATTCGTGGCTTGGACCCGATACTATTTGAGTCATTACCCAATAAGTTAGTTTGTGCCCTAGAATTGCACCAAAATATCCCCATGATTGCCATTTGTCGAGTCAAACCATAACATTTTGGGCATTCTGTGTGACAAACTTTTTTCCAATATGCATTTGATGAGTCATGATGAATGCATTCATGGCTTTTACCAGATACTTTATGAGTCATTAGCCAATAAGTAAGTTTGTGTCCTGGAATTGCATGAAAAATATCCCCATGATTGCCATTTGTAGAGTCAAACCACAACATTTAGGGCATTCTGTGTGACAAAGTTGTTCCCAATATGCATTGGATGAGTCATGATGAATGTATTCATGGCTTGTACCCGATACTTTTTGAGTCATTACCCCATAACTCAGTTTGTGCCCTAGAATTGCACCAAAAATACCCCCATGATTGCCATTTGTAGAGTCAAACCTTAAGATTTTGGGCATTCTATGTGACAAAGTTGTTCCCAATATGCATTTGATGAGTCATGATGAATGTATTCCTCGCTTGGACCAGATAGTTTTTGAGTCATTACCCAATAAGTTAGTTTGTTCCCTGCAATTGCACAAAAAATATCCCCATGATTGCCATTTTTAGAGTCAAACCACAACATTTTGGGCATTGTATGTGACAAAGTTGTTTCCAATATTCATTTGATGAGTCATGATGAATGTATTCATTGCTTGGACCAGATATTGTTGTAGTCATTACCCAAGAATAACTCAGTTTGTGCCCTAGAATTGCACCAAAAATACCCCCATGATTGCCATTTGTAGAGTCAAACCTTAAGATTTTGGGCATTGTATGTGACAAAGTTGTTCCCAATATGCATTTAATGAGTCCTGATGAATGTTTTCATTGCTTTGACCGGATACTTTTTGTGTCATTACCCAATAAGTTAGTTTGTGCCCTGGAATTGCACCAAAATTACCCACATGTTTGCTATTTGGAGAGTCAAACCTTAAGATTTTGGGCATTCGATGTGACAAAGTTGTTCCCAATATGTATTGGATGAGTCATGATGAATGTATTCATGGCTTGGACCAGATACTTTTTGAGTCCTTACCCCATAACTCAGATTGTGCCCTAGAATAGCACCAAAAATACCCCCATGATTGCCATTTGTAGAGTCAAACCTTAAGATTTTGGGCATTCTATGTGACAAAGTTGTTCCCAATATGCATTGGATGAGTCCTGATGAATGTATTTGTGGCTTGGACCAGATATTGTTGTAGTCATTACCCAATAACTCAGTTTGTGCCCTCGAATTGCACCAAAAATACCCCCATGATTGCCATTTGTAGAGTCAAACCTTAAGATTTTGGGCATTGTATGTGACAAAGTTGTTCCCAATATGCATTGGATGAGTCCTGATGAATGTATTCATTGCTTGGACCGGATACTTTTTGTGTCATTACCCAATAAGTTAGTTTGTGCCCTAGAATTGCACCAAAAATACCCCCATGTTTGGCATTTGTAGAGTCAAACCTTAAGATTTTGGGCATTCTATGTGACAAAGTTGTTCCCAATATGCATTGGATGAGTCATGATGAATGTATTAATGGCTGGGACCAGATACTTTTTGAGTACTTACCCAATAAGTAAGTTTGTGCCCTGGAATTGCACCATACTCGCGTAGGAACCTACGCGGAGGATACACTACTCTAACCCTAAACCCTAAACCAAACCCTAACGAATACATTTCTTCGTACGTACGAGATTTTTTTTTGGTACGAGATTGATTTTTTTTTCGTCGCGACAAAAAAAACTCTCTCCCACACAAAGAGTAATAATCTTTTCTTACCTTGCAAGAGACAAAAAAATCATTTTTTTTACCTCGCGACAAAAAAAAACTTACATCCTACTTATTTGAGTAGAGTGTTGGTTCTTGCAATCAACACTTCGTCCGAGAACGTGGGATCCGACCCTCTTCGTCACATTTGACGTGTTAGTGGCACAACGATCCGTTCTCAAATATTTCAGTCCGAAATAACAGCCTTGTACTGCAAAAGAAGTAGTTAGCATTTGACGAGAAGGGGATTTGCTGGATAGATATTGTTTGGACTGCAGCCTTACATATACGTCTTGAAAATAGCAATGAACCGGCTTCTTCCCTTGCAATTATATCAACAGGAACAAGGTACTGTTTTTCGTGACATAGGAGTAAGAAGTTTGTCAATCTACGGAATTTCATCGGGACGATTGTCGGAACGTTGGAACGTTGGAACGTCGGAACAAGCAAAGGTAAGAATGAGAGAGATAGACAATGATTATACTGCCTCCGGCATTGCTGATACTCAATGTATTTCCTCCCTTCTGTTTTTCTTCTCATTTTCATAGGACCAGATCGTAACAAAGGATCGGAACGGAACAACGGATAGGTGCGGCGAACAACAACGATCGTCGTAAGATTGAGGTGCGGGAAGATTGAGGTGCGGGAAACAACGGATCCGTCGGCAAATCTTTCCTGGTGTCTCTGGAGGCGTGTTGTCTTGTTCCCTGTAGGTGCGGCGAATCTTTCCTTGAAATTGTAAGCATCGAATTGATCGGACGAATCGAAGCAATGAATTGATCAGACAAATCGAAGGCAACAACAAAAGTAGGTGTCGGCGTCAGCATCGAATCGATCGGACGCCAACAGTCTTGGTTAGTGGCATGTAGATTATATTTTTCTGTTGTTATTATTTACTCTACTACATCACTAGATACTCACCCATTTTGTTCAATTATTATATGTTGTCATAGATCAGCTACAGCAACAACCTCCTACGGTGCAACCCCTAAACAACAACAGCAGCAAATCGTCGGAAACGAATCGATCATCCTCCTCCACCAGCGCTTCACCAACGTTGGCAACTCTATCAGTATCGGCAACGGCAATTGATTGGTCTTCCACTCCATCCGCACCGACGTCCGCACCGACGTCTGCACCGGCATCCGCACCGGCATCCGCACTGGCATCCGCACCGGCTTCCGCATCGGCATCCGCACCGGCATCCGTATCGTCGGCAACAAATCGTCGGAATAGTAGCAAACGGGGACCATCGAAGCAACCGGGAACCATCGAATACGACAACGAATCAGCGAAACGCTAATCCTCCTCCACCGGCAAGCGGCAAGCGACAACGAATCAGCGAAACGCTCCTACGACAACGAATCAGCGAATTTCTACTCCTCCTCCACCGGCAAGCGGCAAGCGACAACGAATCAGCGAAACGCTCCTACGACAACGAATCAGCGAAACGCTCCTCCTCCTCCACCGGCAAGCGGCAAGCGACAACGAATCAGCGAAACGCTCCTACGACAACGAATCAGCGAAACGCTCCTCCTCCTCCACCGGCAAGCGGCAAGCGACAACGAATCAGCGAAACGCTCCTACGACAACGAATCAGCGAAACGCTCCTCCTCCTCCACCGGCAAGCGGCAAGCGACAACGAATCAGCGAAACGCTCCTACGACAACGAATCAGCGAAACGCTCCTCCTCCTCCACCGGCAAGCGGCAAGCGACAACGAATCAGCGAAACGCTCCTACGACAACGAATCAGCGAAACGCTCCTCCTCCTCCACCGGGAATCGCTTCTCCTCCTCCACCGGCGATCCACCAACCTCGCTCCTCCTCCACCGGCAAGCGGCAACGAATCGGTGGCATCGAATCGCTCCTACTCCTAGCAACAACAACGGCAATTGGTGATCTACTCCAACACCAAATCCAATCAATCCAACACCAATCAATCTGCAACACCAATCGATCTGCAAAACGAACTGATCCAACACCAATCGATCTGCAATCCAACACCAATCAATCCACGACGAATCGATCCAACACGAATCGATCTGCTATACGAATCGATCCAACACCAATCGATCCGATCCCACACCAATCGATCCCACACCAATCGATCCAACACCAATCAATCCAAAACGAATCGATCCAACACGAATCGATCTGCTATACGAATCGATCCAACACCAATTGATCCGATCCCACACCAATCGATCCCACACCAATCGATCCAACACCAATCGATCCAACACGAATCGATCCAACACGAATTGATCTGCAAAACGAATCGATCCAACACCAATCGATCTGCGATCCAACACGAATTGATCCTATCCAACACAAATCGATCCAACACAAATCGATCCAACACCAATCAATCAGCAACACCAATCGATCCGGAACACCAATCAATCCAACACCGCAACACCAATCGATCGAAAACACCAATCGATCCAACACCGCAACACCAATCGATCGACAACACCAATCGATCCAACACCGCAACACCAATCAATCGACAACACCAATCAATCGACAACACCAATCTATCCAAGACACCAACGTCGTCCCGGCAACGGCAACGGTAACGGCAACGGCAACGGCAACGGTAACGGCAACGGCAACGGCAATTGGTCTTCCACTCCATCGTCGGCAACAGCAACGGCAATTGGCCTTCCACTCCAACATCTTCTTGTCGTCGTCATCCAACGGCAATTCGTCTCGGCAACAATGAAATCAACCACAACGAATGGAAAGCAATTGCCAGCACGAGGAAGGAAGCAAAAAGCCAATAGGAAACATGAGAAAAGAAGTCAACAGAAAATGTCTTCAAATTTTCTTAAGGTTGCTGCACCGGTTTCAACTAGCCACGCAACTTATGCAAAGTTGTCTCTGATAAAACCAAGGAAGAAGGAAAGGAATAGGCGTTCAACTTGCAAAGATGTCGTCCGTACAATAGCGCTGAAAAATAAATCCAGTACCGCTGCGGTGGCAGGTAAATACATGGAGATAGATTGGGGTGGCAAGACAGGAGGAAAGAAGAAGTATCGACCGGAACAGGCTTTGTCCATCGGAAACTTCAATACATTGGATAGTACGGAAGATAAGCCTATTCTTGCATTTGACAATTCTGAACCATCGTTGCGAATTTTTGCCAAAGTTTCACGCAATTTTGCGTTACGACACCTCGCTTCCAAGCATAATATCGAATTGTTGAGACAGTTTGCTCCTGCCATTGTTGGAGCAAAACCAACCGTTGGAAGAGGGGTGAAGCGGGGCAGTATCAATGATGATTATGCTATCATTGGAATTCGACCAGAAAGATTGGATTCAAATATTGGTGAGTATGTTTTCAAAAGTCATGTTGATCCCAGCATGAAACTAGAGCTAGAAGAGACAACAGTTGAAATTGTGAAGCATATGCATCATAGTTTAATTGACGTGGAACCGTTTGTTGAAGAGGAAATGGATGTGTCGTCTCAGATTCTGTCTCGTACAAAGCTAAATGCAATTGGGCAGCAGGCATTAGCATTTTCAATCGGTCGCAACTACCATTCTAGATGCCATGTGGACGATGACATGTACTACACTCGTTTGACAGTCATTGCTCCGGCGGAAGTGTCTGCTGACGAGGTCATTTATTATTTTGTCTTCCCAACGTACCATATCAAAGTGCCGTTGCGTTCTGGAGATACTCTATTGTTCAACCCATTAGTATTACATAGCTGTTCGAATCCAAAATTCGAAGGGTGTTATATTATGAGTGCATACGTATCTCGCAAAACTGTGCTTAGAGCTAACCCTCTATAGTAATATTAAACAATACTTTAAAGTTAGCCGTTACATTAACCCTTGCTACTCAATCGGAACTGCTGTCCGAGCTTTCGCTCTCTGAACTGGATAGCGAATCACTGGATTCGTTATCATTCAATGCTATCTCAAATGGTTCCAACTGTATGTCGTCCTGTAGTGTGCATGCGTTGTACAAACATTCGTAAGACGGTGGTGTAGCAGCATTTTTGCTTTCAAAAAATTCAAGCCATGAGATCCGATTCGATATCACTAGCCAATCGCAATTGGTTATGCACCCATCAATTCCTTGCTCTGGAACAACTGCCAGCTCGGAATGGATAGTGTCGACATGAAATAGGTAGAGTGAATTCATCAGGCGCCCACGTTTGACATATTAAATTCCTTTTGTGACCAGAAGTACCAAAGCTACCAAAGGGTAGATTTCCTATGCGCATGAATCAATGAGTCCCGTATTCATCTAAATAATCGATTCCCACGGCATATCGGTTCCCACGGCGCATCGATTCCCACCGCGCATAAACGGTGAGCAATCCCTGTCTTACGGTATTGCCATTGTTCTCCGGTGAGCAAACTCTGATTTCATAAAATATCACACGAGCTACGGGAGCAATTCCTGACCTTAATGATAAACATTTCATGGAGTCTTCCTAACGGAACAAGAGAAGAAAACCGTTGGCATGTGATTCTCACACAATACATATACATGCATACAAATATATATGGTCAACGACTAATACATGCACGGAAATAATCAGCGAGTAATCTCAGCACTACGCAACAGCAGTTGCAATGTATTCATCTCAATAAAAGAGATATCTTGCATTTCGGCAAGATTTCACTTTATCTCATACTTTTAACATTCAACTGATTTATATCCCAAAATTTCACACTAGTTGCTACCAACTACCTGTAATCTACATACTAAGGTCTGTCTCGCTGCAATCTGAATAAGTCACAGCAAGAGGAGATCTGGCGTTTCCCTAGTCTCGCCTGTAGTCCGATTATCCGTTGCCGAAAGTATCCAACCACAATTGTCACGCGTAGAGTACAATCGTTCGTATACTAACACACTAACACAGCGTTGCTGTTTGTCAGAAGCCCTTGAATCAGACTCTCAACGAATAGGATTCAGAAGGAAAATAATAGATTAACAGTCGCAAGCTCTAAGAAGGCTTGCACACAAGAAGGAACAGGAACGGAATTGAACACAATCCCTACGCTGGCATATGCACGTCGCACATCGTACACGAAGCAGTTCCCATTCTCAGTCACCACGCAATTCTTTCCAAGGCTCCGAACCACCACAGATGCCGAACATACCATTGATGCCCGGCAATGCACTCGGAGGCGAAGAGAAGAATGACGCCGAAGTCACCACTATCGAACGCTTTCCCAGCTTCGATGCTGATATGAGAAAGATACTCATATCATTACTCAACGTAACAAGTGAGACTACTAGCAAGTTGTGCCTAGCTCTCAAAGAAGGCGGATTATGCGAGTGGAAGTCGTTCCTCGACGCACTTATTGAACCGGATTTTGCACGCGAACTTACCTATATGGAGCAAGGATTGGCAACGCATATCCCTCGATCCATCCAAAGGAGCATAGAAGCACTTGCGGATTTCGCTATCGACCTACAAGAAGAAGGTGTCGACCTAGAAGAAGACGAGAAGGACTGGAAAGATGTAAAGTCATATACATACAAGGAATTCCAGGCATTCCGCGGAGAGCGTGCCCAACGCTTACGTAACGAATCTGCTCTGAACCCACCACCTCCTCCGGCGGGAAGTAACAAAAAGTCCCCTCAGCAGGTAAAGTACGAATCATGGTGCCGAAAAGCACGAGATGAAAAGTCCTTTACACCCCTCACGAATGACTCGAGATTCGAACACTGGCTTGTCGGTTTCAAAGCTAAACTCGAGGCATACGACATTGATACAGAGACATTCCTTGATGAAACTTGGCCTCCAGCCACGCTTGTGGGTTACACCCGTGATCTCTACGTCAAACAATGTGCCTTCTTCTGGGTACTAATGTTGGAAGTCTTCAAGAGTGACCTTTCTGCATCATGTGTGCACAGTCATTCTACCACTCGTGATGGACGCAAGGCTTACTTCGACTTCGTAAACCTTCATAGCCAATCAAAAGCAAAGGTATACGACAACTCGACCCAGCTACAAGCGTTGCTCAAGTTGAACCTCAACAATTGGAAGGAATCCAAAGTGAAATTCATCACACATTGGTTTGATGAATTGAATCACCTCAACAAGCTCTGTCCTCCCAACAAGCCCCTTGAGTACCATACTGTTAAATCAGCATTGTGTCAGGCATGCTATTCCAGCTTCCAGCTAAGCGAACAGTTTGCCAAAGTCAAGGATCCAGGTGGGACGAATAGCACCGTAACGGATGCAGTTGCCAAAGCCGCTGCTATCCACGATCTTAAAATCACGCTTTTACTCGAAGCAACTCGACTTGATTCCCAGTCTGCGATGTCTGCTCCTCGTTCGACCGTACGTGCACACGTTCATGATTTTCTTCTGACTCGATCCAAAACCATGAGGACTATGCTCTCCCCATTGAATTTGAAGGAGACTATCAAGATTATGCTGTGTTCAAGGCTGGACGTACCCCTGACCCTACCACAAGGTTGCCTACAAACATATGGAAGGCCTTGTCATGTCAGGACATGAAGAGTTGGCTCAGTTTTTCTCCGGAAGGCAAGAAAATCGTGGTTGCCTCATTGCGACACGACTTACTTAACACGGACCAACCTGACCCCAACAGTGTCAAACCCATTACCCGGAAGGCATACCAACATGAACACTCGGTATCTTTCCAAGAAGACGGTACTTCGACCAAGGATGAGCATGCCAATTCCGCAGCAGACCTACATCCTGATGTAGAGAATGATCGTAGAGGCGTTTTCCATGCATCCCTAGGTGTATACAAATCCACGACCTCCTCGTCTAAGGACCAGCGACCTCTCAAGTCTTCCGTGTCATCCGCACATCCAGCTCGATTCCTTTCAAACAACCCTGACATTCAGTACAAAAAGGACGGTGACACCCAAATACCTGTCGGAACACCACCGTATTCCGCCAATTTTCACCAGTGGTATACTCCCGAGGATGATCTCACCTTTCCTAATGATGGTCCCGTAACGTCATACACATACCGTATACACAAAACTACGGTTACTAGCCCTGGTTTTGCCATGGTCGATCGCGGCGCAAATGGCTGCATCATCGGTAATGATGCGTGTCTCATCTCCAAGGATATTCCACCACGATATGTTAACGTCACCGGCATTAACAATCATCAGGTACAAAACATTCCCATTGCTACATGCGGAGCATATTCCATGTCAAACAGAGGCCCCGTCATTCTCATTTTCAATGAATGTGCCTATACAGGACGACATCCTTCTATATTGTCATCCGGCCAGATGGAAGCATATTTTTCCACTGTAGACGACACGTCCATCAAAGCAGGCGGAGGACAGGTCATCACCACCTCCGATGGCTATGCACTGCCTCTTAGCATACGACATGGCTTACCATACCTTGCGATGCGAAAGTATACGACTGTCGAGTTTGACACGCTACCACATGTTATCATGACGTCCGATAAACATTGGGACCCATCTGTTCTCGATACCACGATCAGTGCGAAGGATGAACAATTTCTCCAGAAATATCCTCCCCAACCACAGCAACTCCCTTATGCCGATTACGACGAATATGGGAACCCACGCTGCCTTGAAGGATTAGATATCTCTGTTTCTCCCGGGTCCTCCACGGTCACATCCCTCAGCTCGTATTCCAGCCATTCCACCCGATCTCCCTTTCTTCCTATTGATGATCATAGGACCAACAATCGCTCCTTTTGGCTTACTTCCACCGACTACGCTCATCAACAACGTCTCGCATGCTGCGCGCTACCTGCAGTCTCTGGAACAGTCACTGCGTTTCCGACAGATTGTACAGCCAGTGACACTACACGCATTGCAGCTACGCCCCGTGAAAGATACCCCAACGAACATGACTACTTATCCCTGAAACCTTTCTTTTGTTGGGTTTCCACCGATCGCATCAAAGCTACTTTTGAAAACTCGACCCAATACGGTTCGTTAGCGGTTAGCCCTGATGGTAACATTTTCAAACGGTTTCATTCCCCTCAACCGGCCATGAACGTTCGCCCCTTCAATGACGATGTTATGTCCGATGCTGTCTATTCAGATGTCCCAGCAATTGATGGTGGCTCCAAGATTGCTCAGATCTTCTTCGGCCGCAAATCACATATTATACACGTTGAGGAAATGCGTACCACCGGCGATTTCCTATCCTGCTTTCAGAACTTTGTTCGAAAATGGGGCAGGCCCATCCACCTCCTTTGCGACCACGGTAACTATCAATCAAGTAAGAAAGTCATGGATTACCTCAAAATGTTATGGATTGGACTCTGGCAAAGTGAACCGTATCATCAACACCAGAATCAATTCGAACGACGATACCAAACGTTCAAACGCATTGTCAATCGCGTCATGGATCGTACCGGCACACCACCACACATGTGGTTACTGTGCATGACATACGTCGCGGGTCTCCTCAATGTTGTCTCTGACCCTACGCTGTCCGATAAACAACCGATCTTCATTGCCACGGGTACACTTGGCGACATCAGCGCATACACCAGTTTCTTCTGGTTTGAACCTGTGTATTTCAAGACCAATGACTCTCCTTTCGGTACCAAATCTACCAAACGCCTAGGTCATTTTGTCGGCATCGCCAAACATGTTGGCAATGGACTCTGCTTTCGAATCTGGGATCCAGTTACCAACAAGTTACTAGACCGGTCCGGTGTTCGATCTGCTCTTACACCTGAATCACGTAACAAACGCGCGGGCCTATTTACTGATGATGGTTTCATCAAATGGCGTACCGCAAAAGATTCCTTACCCCGTATATACGTCACTGGAGAAGCTCCAGCTTTCAAACATGGGGAGCATACCAATCAAAATAAACTCATTGACGAGTCTACAAAACCAAACAGCTCAGTTCCCCCTAGCGTTTCACCTGCTGATTCTGACACAGCCAATGACACCATTCCATCTGCACCCAACAAACAACCAGATACCACGCCCCACGCATCCGGCACTCAACCAAATCTTGATGGTCCTCCTACGACACACATCTTCAGCAAGACATCCGACGGCGTTCTCCTTACTGAAGATGATTTTGACCCACCGGAATTAGCATACTTTGATGTCAGTGACGTCGCAACTCCACACACAAACCCCGCTACTCCTTCCGTAGACCCATCACAGGTAGTTGTTACCGACGAAGAAGGTAACGCACAACTTGACGATGACGGTAAACCTATTACCATTCCTATGCTCCCGATTGCCGATCTACAAGGACGTTCCTTCCTTGTAACCAATCTCGATGGCACCCGGAAGCGTCTTACCATTGTCGATGTTGAAGACAGTCTTGAACGCAATAAAGACTTCATCAAGTTCAAGTGCAAACACTCTGATGACTAACTCGATGATATCATTGCATACAATGACGTCATGAATTACATACATCGTGATTCAACACAAGAAGACGGCAAACTCTGGTCGTTTCGCCACATCCTAGGACACCAAGGTCCACTGGATAACAAGCATCCTCAATACAAAGGTTCCAAGTATAACCTCTGGATTGAATGGGAGAATATGGAACGCACATATGAACCTCTGGCCAACATTGCAGCCGACGACCCGGTCACCGTTGCAAAATATGGGAAAGACAACAACTTGCTTGATCTCCCGGGTTGGAAACGTCTCAGGAGAATCACCAACCTAGCCCGACGAACCAAGAAACTTGATCGACTCGTGCACCAAGCCAAACTACGTTCCTTCCGTACCACTCCGCAGTATCAATATGGATTCAAAGTTCCTCGTAACCAGGAAGAAGCCCTCCGATTTGATCAAGCCAACGGAAACACCAAATGGGAAGATGCCACCACTCTGGAAATGGCACAACTCAATGAATACAATACATTCATTGATAAAGGCGTATACAAGACAAGCTCCATTCCCCCGGGATTCCAACAGATCAAGGTACACATGATATACGCTGTCAAACACGGCGGAAGACACAAGGCTCGCCTTGTTGCTAACGGTAATCTCACTGAGGCCCCTATCCACAGTGTTTACGCAGGCGTCGTATCTCTTCGCGGTCTACGTATGTGCCTATTCCTAGCTGAACTCAACGATCTAGAAGCATGGGGCACCGACATAGGTAACGCCTACTTAGAAGCAGTCACCTGCGAGAAAGTATGCATCAAGGCAGGTCCCGAATTCGGATCGTTGGAGGGTCACCTGTTGGTCATTTACAAAGCCCTATATGGTCTCAGGTCTTCAGGCAAGTGCTTTGGAGACTTACTCGCGGCTTGTCTCATCGAACTCGGCTTCGAAAGATCCCGCGCAGAACCGGAAATATTCCTCAAACCCGGAACGAACAAGCATGGTGAACGTGTATATGAGCTTATATGCACATATGTCGATGACCTATGTCTCTGCATGGCAGATCCCAATTCCTTCTTGAAGATATTGCAATCGTCACCATATAACTTCAAATTGAAGGGATCCGGACCTATGAACTTTCATTTAGGATGTGGATTTGAGCGCGACGAACATGGTGTTCTGTGCATGAATCCCATAAAGTTCATCGAAAAGATGGAAGCATCTTACGAACAAATGTTCGGATGCAAACCTAGCACTAGGTTCCGATCACCCATTGCGGAGAACGATCATCCTGAATTGGACTCCTCAGCCTTCCTTGAAGAAACCGGTATACAGAAATATCAAAGTATGATCGGTTCACTGCAATGGATCATTGCTATTGGGCGTTTCGATGTACAAACAGCTGTGATGATGCTCTCAAGTTTCAGAGCTCAGCCACGAGATGGGCATCTCGAACGTGCTAAACGTATCTATGGATATATCTCCAAGTTTAGACATTTTAAAATCAGATTCCGCGTGGAACCGCCCGATTTTATATTGACTAAACCCGACACCATCGACTGGTCCAACACCGTCTATGGGGAGCATTCTGAAGAGCTACCCGACGACGCTCCTGCACCGCTTGGAAAGACAGTAGTGTTAACACACTTCTATGATGCCAACCTCATGCATGATATTCTCAGTGGCAAGGCAGTTACCGGCATTCTTCATTTAGCGAACAAGACTCCCATTATGTGGTTCTCGAAGAAGCAGTCTACTACGGAAACAGCCACCTTTGGAGCTGAATTTGTTGCAGGAAGAACTTGCATCGAACAGATTGTCGATCTACGCCACTCATTCCGATACCTCGGAACACGAGTCCATGATATCTCATACTCCTGGGGTGACAACGAAAAGATGATCCAAACGTCGACATTTCCTTACGCAAGGTTGCATAAGCGTCATAACATTCTATCGTTTCACTACGTACGGAGCATGATAGCGAGAGGATTCATTTTAATGATGCACGTCCCAGGTAAGGATAACTGTGCAGACATTCTCACCAAGCATTGGAGTCACTCAGTTGTGTATCCACTGCTCAGGCCCATCTTCCACTTCTGTGGTAATACTGGCGACCTTCTCCAAGATGATGGAAGCATCATGTAGAGCGTGATGACCCTTCACAATGAGACATGGGGAGTATTAAATTCCTTTCGTGACCAGAAGTACCAAAGCTACCAAAGGGTAGATTTCCTATGCGCATGAATCAATGAGTCCCGTATTCATCTAAATAATCGATTCCCACGGCATATCGGTTCCCACGGCGCATCGATTCCCACCGCGCATAAACGGTGAGCAATCCCTGTCTTACGGTATTGCCATTGTTCTCCGGTGAGCAAACTCTGATTTCATAAAATATCACACGAGCTACGGGAGCAATTCCTGACCTTAATGATAAACATTTCATGGAGTCTTCCTATTCAGAAGCTGTTTTCTTAGGCACATCTTGAAACCGACGAGCCACAGCATACATTCAGTTTGTATCAATTGGATAGCCACCAATACTACTGTATGGCTGCTTCAAATTCTGTACAGTTAAAAAGCATACCAGATGGCACGGTATGAGCTTGGGATTGTTATTTAAATCAAAGTCCAATTTCATCAAACACCAATCCATCCATACGGAGTTGAGCAGAGAACTATCCGATCTATATGAAGGATGCGACCGAAATATAAAATTAGACCCACAAGCAACATCGAAACGATTGTGCTCTGTAACTCCACAAATGTGCGAAGGATTCTCCAATAAAGGTAGCACAGAATCACAAACAAAGTCAAGTATGTCAGAAGGAAAACATGGTTTGCTTTTGTTCGTAGAACGAAGCCACTTCATTGTTGATTCCCCATTTTTGGTTCTCATTATTTGAAAATGAGAACCGCCACCATCAGGGCGTTCAATTGGAGGAGGATCAGGTGGATTCAAGTTGTAGTGATATGTTGCCTGGCTTAGCATCATTTTCTCGGACTTTCTATTGGCAGTTTGATTGATTAGTGATGCAGCATTACATTGCGTGTTCTTGGAAGGAGCTTTAATCTCAGTTTTGTGGTGAGATTCATTGGGAGCACTATCCCAGCCTGCGGGGCTTCCCCATAAAGAGATATAATCTGGTAGGTGAAAGTACAGGTGATTCTTGATTAGTTTTGTTCCCATCCCTTTCCTGTGACAAGTTGAGTTTATACAATTGATAAAGTGAACAATTGATTTTGGGAGATTCTTTAAGGAACCGTATTTCATCCGACCGTGTTTAAGAAATTCTTCCATTGATAGAATGAGCTGAATTACCTCTATCTGTTTCTTTACAAAACGATGGTCACCAATAATGTCAGATCCATGTTTGGAAACAATAGCGATCAGAAGAGAAATAAGCATTCCAGAGAAATCATGCCCTTCTTTCTTCGTGGTTGATAAAAGCTGAGTCCCAAATTTGGTGTGAGGAAAATCTCTATCAGACTGCCGTGATAACAAACCACCGTACCGTTGTGCTAAATGGCCAATACTGTTAGCAACAGCCACGCCGTGATTCAAATTGGGGGCATAAACACATGGAACACTTCCGCGGAGCAACAATTCAATTGACTCGACAGCCCGTTTGGCAGTACCAAGCTGGTGCATGTGCAAACATTTACCGGGAGTTGCAAAATGAATATTGTTCTGATTCGTACCAAAGCATAAATCATGAAATACATTCCTGATATTGTGATGAGAGTTGTTTTTGAAGTTCTTATTGATATCATTTAGATCTGTGCCGGGAAAACAATGAAAATCAACAGGTGACCACTTCTTTGTTGCAGGTTGAACAGAAGGAATGTTTATGTTCGGAGAATAACAGTTGCAGTGACGGCACATCCGCATGACACCCTTATTGAAGGAGCCATATTTTCCACACAATTTATCGTGAAGTTCTGTGTCGCCAATAACATAGGCAATGGCAAATTTCATTTTTACCTTCCACTGTTGATTTGCGTACGGAAGATAATTCCATTCGATACCACCGTCTTCGTTACACGTGGCTTTGAAGGAACGAAACGCTACTTCCAAACCATTGTGAAGATTCTGAATTTTTTCCTTCGAATTGGCAGGACGAGAGTGTCTGGTTGACTCCCATTCAGGGTCGGGATGGAAGTAAATAGTTGTCCATGCTTCAGGTCAAGAACGGGTCTCCACATTAAAAATACCAAGTGTCATGTTCAATGGTGTTAACGTAAGTCGTCCGTGCGCATCCAAAGATATGCCATCCATGTAAAATATAATAGGAACAAGAATTTCTTGCGAATTGGGATTGCAAATTTCTTTCCAAGAAGATTTCCACCACGAGCCGTGATGCAATTCTGAGATTACAGAATGAGGATTCAACTCAGGATTATTGTCGGGAGAGAGAGGGGTCGAATAGTCGGGAAAGGAGAGGTTTTCTTCTATCATTAGCTGCTGGTCAGAAAGAAGAGAATAAATGGCATCCTTAAAAGAACGGACATACACCTGAGTGGGCTTATTATCAGGTAAACAATTCAGTATATGAGGATGAAATTTCATATCAGAGAGACCAAGATTGGATTGGAGATTGTCAAAAATTGTTTTCCGAGATCTAATTTTGGCATCGCAAAAATCAAAACCAGGTCTCATTTGACTTTTCTTTGCCCACTGGAAAATTGATTTGAATGTGTTCAATGGCAATTTATGTCGGGCCATTAAATTCATGAGTTCCAATTCTGCAAGAAGATGATGGGGCGGCGGTAGTTTTGTGTGCCTTTGAAATGCATCCTCTCTTTCGTTCAGATTCATGATTTCATGAAGAGATGGTGGTGGAGGGGCTTGCTGAGCAGTAGCGACGTTAACATCAGAACGATTAGTGGGATCTTCTTCGTTGTCTCCACAATCTATGTTGTTGGTAAAAATGTTGTCGTTATTTTCATTTACGTCATCGTCATTGTCATCCTCGTCATCGGAATTGTCAATATCATTATTCAGCGGGAATGCATCTTCATCTTGAACAGCGGAAACAGCCATGTAAGGTTCAATGGCGTTCCGATCCATTGGCGGTAAAAAGACATCATGGACAATCTGTTGGTTTAGAACGGAATGAAGACCCGTGGCTGATTGACTTGTGACGGTGTGGTGCTGGGAGAGATGGGAAGGGGGAACAGATGGACCGTTTTGTGTCATAATCATCCCAAAATCTGACTGGGAATGTTGAACAGACGGCAAGGTAAGCTGCACTTTGACAGAGGTGGAGAAGTTAGAGATCTTGCGTTTAATTAGACCATCACTTTTGTATAAGTTGTAGCATTGAATATTGTAGTTGAGATGTTTTCTTAGGCCGTACGAGACATATTTCAAGGTATTGCACTCTTTTGACCCAGATTTGTATCCTTTAAAACTCTTGGATTTTTTTCCTTTCTTATCCCAGCAACCACGGCAGTAGAATAGAAGAGGGGTTTTGATAACAGGAGGCATGATGTTGCGGAGTTGCTTGAAGGAAAATATCAGTAGAATGGGTCGAGAGGACGGAGGTCGAAAAGATGAATCGTTGAAAGGAAAAAATTAAATAAGCGTATTATTTTGTGTGTGATGTGTTTTCTTGTACGGTAGATTTCCTTACTACCATACTTCGATTGCAAAAATGGTCCGTAAAGTAAATGCATTACTACTTAGTGATGATTGCAACATTCCTCGTAAAATATGTTTAGTAGTGAACAGTACGTACAGTCAACTCCTTAAGAGGGTTAATACACAGCGCCGGACGGGTCAATCCCATCAGTTCTTCCAAACATTCGTTGGCAGGCGCGTCAGTTCTTCCATAAGGTGCACGGAAATGTGAATCGAAATGGAAATCGTGGACAATTGCGTTGTTGATTATCGAAATGGAAATCGTGGACAATTGTTTTGTTGATTGCGATCGAGTTGATTCCGACTTTCATGTACCCGTAAAACCAACTAGTACACTATTTTGCATGAGTTATTACTAGTAGATACTAGTAGGAAATCGTGGACGATTGCGTTGTTGATTATCGAAATGGAAATCGTGGACAATTTTGTTGTTGATTACGATCGAGTTGATTCCGACTTTCGTGTACCGGTAAAACCAACTAGTACGCTATTTTGCATGAGTTATTACTAGTAGATACTAGCAATACATTATTTTCACTAGTACTTCATCATTATAATTGATTATTTCATTATCTTTCCGACGAGGAAAACAAATACCAACGTGTTAGGTGTTACTACTACCTAATCTTCGAATAGATAATCTACTCTACTGATACTACTAATACTAATCATCCAATCGACAGTCGAACCAACCATGGAGGGAATTTACAAAATACAAAAGGTGGTTCAGGAACACCCAGCCAATCTCGAACAAGAACTCCAGAAAATGATTGTTAATTGCAAGAAAGAGATTGCTGGACTCCAAAAAATGATTCGTAAGATTCGTGCAGGAAAAAGCAATCATCCAAATGTTAAAAATGAAAGCGTCGATCCTACTAGCAATCATCAAGTTGTTCCGAATGTAACCAGCAGCATCAATCCACCAACCGGGTTATTGAAGAGCAAACCAGATTTTGATGGCGATTCCAACAGTGTAGCTTCTGAAAATACAGCGGATCTTCCTGCGATTAAACAGGAACCAAACCCTTGAGTGCAATAGCCCGCCTGGGGTGGATTCGACTTGGAGTTGGAGTTGGAAAATTTGGGTCGGAGCCCATTATACTGGTATGGTGGAAACATGTTGAGAAAATGAAATAAGTCATTCGTGCACAAGTTGTACACAAAATAGTGCTTGTCACGAAACGAATATGATATCCTTAACTCTAAAATAGTTATTTTATTTGAGGAGTGACGAGATATTGTCTCAAAAGTAAAGGTGTGCGACGCGCGAGGTATTTTAGTAGACACGCGACCTAAAAAGATAGGAAATTTAAAAAATAGGGTCGAGAATTGTAAAAATACCGCGCGATAGCCCGCGGGGGGTAGAGAAACAGTTCTCGGACGTTTTCTGCCAATGGGCCAGATGGCCACAGGGTGGGAGGTGGCTGGAGACGAACCTGTAGGGGGCTTGGAGGACAGCGAGGGTGGGAGAATCATAATGGAGGATTCATAGAGGAAGATTCCCCAGAGGGGGGTCAGAGAGAGCTGCCAGGGGGAGTGGGGGCCGAGGCCGGCACCCACTCGTCAGGCAGGAAGGAGTATGTTCCATTGTTGAACATTACAGAGGCAAGGTTCTTGAAGATGGGGAGGGACTGTTGATGGAGGTATCGCATCATGCAATCACTGTGCCATCTTGCAAGGAGCTTGATGACATTGGCATCACATTTGCCCTGGAGCAGTGCCATAGCCCCTCCCGCGCGAAGGGAGCGGGCAGAGATTGCTGCAGGGGAGATGCCTGTGGTATGGTATAGGGTCGTGGCATAGACTCGCATGGAGGAGGTGACAGTTGCGGCGCGAACGAGGGTGAGGACCCCCTTGTCAAAGTAACTGGCAAGCTTTAGGTTTGGGCTGAAGGGGTGTGTGCTAGTGCAGCAGCCCCTGAGGTGGAGCACCTGGCGCGCGCATGCTGCGACAGGGCAGCAGAGGCAGTCACCACTCCTAGCATGAGCAACTACCTCACCTTTGTCCCCATTCTTCTGTGTGGTGAATGTCAGGGTGACAGAGGTAGCGGCAAGGAGCTCATGTTCAGGGCCATCGTGGTGGACAATTTTGGAGCCGAGGTAGAAGGAGACCTCCTTGAGGTGGAAGGCTTGGTCATCCCTGGTAGTACCGGTGTACTCACCAGGCCTGAGGCAGAAGAAGAAGGCTATGCAGATCATGTTGGCAATGGCCTGCCTGGCGGGGGAAGGGTAGTCATGGTATGCAAAGCGGAGTGCATGCATGACAAGGGTGATTGGGACTGGTTTGACCCTGCAAGGGGCGGGGTCAAGTTTGGCATAGGCCTTGAACTGGGCAGTTAGCCTGAAGTCAAGACTGCCGGTTGAGTTGGTTCTGGGGTCTTTGGCCCCCACGCGGGCCAGCGTCTGGCCCACTGACCTGAGGGTGTCCGATACTGTGCGAGATCTGATGGGCTTGCGGCTACAGGACAGCCTGCCATCATGGAGGCGCCGGGCAAAGACTTGGAGGATGGGGATTGGATCTGTAACAGATTGGAGGGTCGGTTCAAAGCCTTGAGACAAACAGAATTGAACCCATTGATTCCAATGGGCATCCTTTCGTTTGGCATAGAGTTCAGTGACTGAAGCGCGCATGGTCTCCTGGATAGAGCCAAGGTCAGAGCAGAATGCGTGGCAGGCTTCAGGGGACATAAGATCCAGGGCAAGTCCTGGGGGTAGGTGGTGTTGAAATGAAGGAGCAAGGCAGCGTCAGAGAGGGGTGATCGAGAGAGCAAATCAGCCAGGTGATTGACAGGGCCAGGGATGTAATCCCTGAGAGGGACATATTGGTGGAGGCGCTGGTGAAGGGACTGAATCCGAAGGAGGTAAGCGGCAGGTCCAGTGGTGGTGGTGGCGCCTTTCCTTTGCCAGTAGACAGCTGCGGTGTTGTCATAGCAGTTGTGGGTGGTTCTGTATTGGACACAGGCAGCGTGGGCAAGAATGTCATTGTGGGCAATGGAACCAGCGAGCTCCAGGTCACTGTTGGTGATGGTGCCTTGGGGGTTGTCAAAGGTGACTAACTGGGAGGAGACCCACTTGGGGAAGGCATGTCTCCACAGGATGGGTTGGATGTTACCATCAGGGCGTGGAACAAAATGAATGCCCCCCATACCATCTCCAGAGGCATCACAGGCGCCCATGGTGGCAGGGAAGGGGTCCGGCACCAGTTCAGCAATAGAAGTGGGTCGGTTGGATAGATCAGTGGCGAGCCATTGGAAATCCCGAAGGGAGCTATGGACTCGCTTGGTGAGACGGATGCGCCGCCGGCCTGGATCGTGGTGTCGCAAGGCTTCTTGGAGGATGGAGAAGAGTCCCATGGAGCCAGGAATGGCAATAGCCATGGATCGTAGTTCCCCAAGGACTTGGTGCCACTGTTGGGTGGGGACATGGCGTTGGTTGTGGGTGATGGAGTGCAAGATCTCCTGTAGCCGGGCTACGCGATGGGGAGGGAGGCTGATGGTTTTGTTGATGGAATCAATGAGCCAGCCAAGGATAACTTTTGTGGTGGTCCACCTGGCGTCCCCTTGGCGCATTTTCTTGAGGGAGGCTGGCTCCTGTCAGAAGGGGGTGTCGGTGGCCTCAAGGGGCCTGAAGACTTTGTCCAGGGATTGGAAGAGCACTCACTTGATGGCGCGGCGGGTCCATTTGTTGCCCTGAGCTAGGCCACAGAAGTCATCCACATAGACATCCCAGTATCGGACAGGCTGCTTGCTGGGGGTGGTGCTATGGGGGGTGCGTTGGGCGGCCTTGGGAGGGGGGTCCGGCGGGATTGCAATTGGGAGGGGTGGAGCTGGGGCTTCAGAGGGGAGATCCAGTCAATGGGGGGTGAGCCTGGCCTCTGCCAGCCCTGTGGAGAGGGTGGCATTGGCCAAGTCTGCAATGGTTTCAGTGAAGGCACAGAAGTTGGGGGGGCTGGATTTCCACCCCATTGGGTTGGTGAGGGGGATTCCAATGAGGGGTGGCTCGCCCTTCCTGGAAGGGAACAGCACTCCTAACTTCATGGTGTCTTCGGGGTTCAACTGGACCCGGTAGAATCCATCAGCTAGGTCTATCTTGGACATGTACACTGGACCGAACCTGGGATTGGCGCGGTGCAGCCTGGAGAGGAGCCGGGGAAGGGTGTGGCCAAATTGCATGGCTTCAGCCGGGGCGAGGGGGATTGTGTCTTGGTTAACTTCTGAGTAGGTGTAATCTGAGATCATTCGGGGGCGCCAGCCTCGCTGGGGGACTAGCCCGAGTGGACTCAGCCGGAGGTTGGGAAGGTCTAGGATGAGGCTGGCTGGGAGGACAGTCCATTGCTGCTTGTCCATCATGTTGGCATATTCTTCGCGAAGGAAGTCGATGCCCTGCCGGGAGGATTGGTGGGGGCCCCTGGCTAGGGCCCCAGCAATCCGGGCAGTGTTCCAAGGGGGTCCGTGCATGGAGGCCGGGGTTCCCTCCTGCCCAAAGTGGGCTAGGAGGTGACCGGCAGGATGGGGGATAGCATCCACATTCGGGTGGATGTCACCTCGTCCCCGGATGGTCCAGATGAATTCTCCCCAGCTAGTGCTGTTGTTGTAGGCCTGGATGGCCCGGGTGATGTGCAAGTCTAGCCGGTCAATGGGGTAACCGGGAGGTGGGCAGGCTGGAGGAGGTCTTCGTACAGCGCCGGGTGGGACCAGGTCGGCGCTGGGAGGAGAGGCCAGCGTGTTGCTGGAAGATCCCAGGTCGGTGCTGGGTGGAGAGGCCAACGCGTTGCTGGAGATTGGGAGGGGTCCCAGCGTGTTGCCGGGTGGTGTGGAGCCCGGCGCGGAGCTGGGTGGGTGAGATCCCAGGACAGTGCTGGGTGGTGTGGGTCCCAACACGGTGCTGGGTGCAGGAGGGCCCAGGACGTCGCTGGGCGGGGGCTTGGTTGCCGGGGGGGGGGGGGGGGGGGGGGGGCATACAGGAGCTGCGGGACAACGCGAGAGTGCTGCTTACCGACAACGCGCAATTGCTTCTTACCTAGGTCCCGAGGGAGGGGGAGGCCGTTGAGCAGCGAGGATGGGGGCCGGTGTAGGCGGGGGGGATGCAATGGGAGGTGTGGGGTTTCCCGGAGGGAGCGGGGAGGAGAAGGGGCTTCCCGGATGGAGCGGGGAGTGGTTGCCTGGCGGAATCAAACGTGGTGAGGAGATGGAGTTTCCCGGGAGGAGCGGGGAGTGGTTGCCGGGCAGAATCGAATGTGGATTAAGTGATTGGGTGGGGGCGCTTGGATGGCCCCCGAGGCAATTAGATTGAGAGGGGGCGCAGCGCCGAGTGATTGGCGCTTGCCAGGTCTTCAGGCTGAATAAGCCTCTTGGCACCAATCCCAGAGCAGGTCCTGCTCTGCTGGCGCGATGTCGACATGGTCATGAATATGTCGGCAGCCGGTGAAGCAACGACCTCTGATGTGCCAGGAATGGCAGCGTTCTTTGCCATCGGGGCGTTTGAGAGGTGGTTTGCCCTTGGCTTTCATGGAAGAGATGACTAGTCTCATTGCTTTGTTTTTGATTTTAGCAGTGAGGGGATTGGATTGGTCAGAGAGCCTGGGATCTCTGTTGGGATTGAGTCTCTGGTCCTCATTGTTGGAGGGGCGCTTGTCGCCCCTCCCCCCGCTGTTGGGGGGTGGAGGACTGCCGGAGGACCCCTTCTGTGGCAGGTTTGGTAGCTGGAGGGCTCTCAAGGCATCTACATTGGACACGTTTGGGAGCCAGTTGAGATTTTGAGTCATTCTGAACCGGTGGATGTCTTCCCCAAAGTCGGGGGAAGGGAGTGTGGTGTCAGACTCCCATTGCTCTTCTAGCCAACCCCTCACTCTGACCTGGAAGTAGTACACCACAATGGCCGGGGTGAGGCGTTCCCCCACTTTGTCTGCTATTGCGCGGCGGAGGGGCATCTGTTGCCACTCCAGTCTGGAGAGGCCTCGTTGGTAACCCTTGACCACATCATGTGTGGCGCCTAAAAGGGTGGCTAGGACTGCAAGGTAGCTTTTGAGCTGGGTGGTAGCTTCTGTCCAGTCGAGGGGGATGTAGGCCTTGGTCTTTTGCAATTCCAGGGAGTCCTTGAGGGAGAGGGAATTGCCTTGGGTGGAGATCATGGTGTCATATGCTGCTACATTAGCGGCTGCTTCATGTTCCCGCTTTAGGGTAGCTGCTGATCCTCCTGGAGGAGTAAAGGCTAGAGGAAGTATGCCATCTGCTACATCAAAGGGGTCTGTTCCATAGAAGTTGCAATCTTGGAACCGCTTGAGCATGGCTGTGGTGATGAGTGGCGCCTGGATCCCAAGGTTGTAGGCGTCTGTTGCAACTTGGCTTTGGAGGATCATGTGGGTCTTCTCGTGTTTGCTCTTCTTGGCCCAGGCTGTGTAGATGGGGGGAAGATCTGCTTCCGTTGTTTTTCCACAGAGTAGTAGGAGTCTTTCCGTGTAAAGGTCCCCCCACACTGCCCTGACAGAGTGCAGCTTGGAGGATTCTTGTCGTCTTTGGTCCAGAGACTCACTCAGTCTTAGTTGCTGGTCTGTAAGCGCTGAGAAGGCTGCAGTGAGGGTAGGGTCTGCTGGTGCTGCAGGGCCTACTCTGAGGCCCGGGAGGTCGCAAAGGAGGACGTTGGTCTTCATGTAGGCGCGGAGGTTAGCTTCAGCTCTGAAGGAGGGTCCGGGCTCTAGGAGCCGGATGGCGCCCAGCAGAGTGGTGGGCTGCGTCCCCACTGCTCGAAGTGTGTCCAATAAGGGTTTGCAGATATTCTCCAATCCTTGCTGGTGGATGTGAGGTTGGAGGACTTGGAAGGCCTGCTTCGGGGTGAGGCCCCTGCACAACACCAGTGGGACAAATTCAAAGGGTAGGAAACATACCTTATGGGCCTGGACCATTTCAGTGTGGGCGGTCCCTTCAGGGATGGCGGGGATGTAATCTCTATCCGGGTGTTGTGATATGGTGGCTTCATGGTGGGCCATAAGGTACACCCGGCTAGCTGCAGCCCGCGAAAGCAGAGCTGCATCCACTTGCACCAGCTCACCCTCTTGCCCTTCTACATCGTCGATGTAGCCAAAGGCGCGGCCCCGGTTGGCAGACGGCTGGGTGATGGTGCCTGGATATCGTCGGAGGCCATGGATGACCCGGAGCCGGTCCACTCCCGCTGCATCTTCTTGGAAGATGCCCAAGCCGCCAATAGCTTGTGCATTGAAGATATCCAGGAGGAGGGGGAGAAGCCTATCCCCCTCAGCCTCTGTGAAGAGAGTGTAGATGGCCTGGTAGACGTCGTGCCTCGCAGGCGCTTCCCCAAAGGGGCCTGCACCTTGGAAATACTCCCTGTAGTTCATTGTCGTGTTGCTACGGTCGAACCAGGAGGGGTCCTTGCGTTGCGGAGGATGGTCGGCGATGTAGGTGTTTACCTACTAAGCCGATGAGATTAGAGAGACGCGTTGATGTCGTTTGCTGCGGTCGAACCGGAGGGGTCCTTGCGTTGCGGAGGATGGTCGGCGATGTAGGTGTTTACCTACTAAGCCGATGAGATTAGAGAGACGCGTTGGGCCTCTCTGGTGGACGATCCTCACGTAGGGAGAAACCGACGCGTCGCGATAGATGACTATCGGACCAAGGCTTGTACGGGTACAATAGGGAAGACTATTGGACCTGGACGGATAAGCCTTTTACTTATTCTACTACTAATCGTTTTAGGAGCAAAAAGAGTGAGCTGTAGGCTTGGTTCTTGCTGGAGGAATCCTTTACAGGCTTGTTGGTGCTTTTCCTGTAATTTGCTGATTACCGTGCAATTGCTGTATTCGGTGAGGAGTGATCGTAGAGTTCGTACCTACGTTGGTGATACAGTGAGATCTTGCATACTCAAGGGTGTCCTTTGGTTCGTACGTCGTACGTTCCACGTGGCACTACCATTCCTTACATTCGGTTCGCTACATCAATTTGGTACATACCTACTCGTACTTTACTGCATTGTACTGTATTCTACAGCACGCCATTTTTGGGAAGGATTGACGAAAAATTACTTCGTCCCGGTAGCTCGAATTACGAAGTGCGTACAAGTACGAGCGCTACGAGCGTACCGGTACGTACCGGTACTCGTACGAAGTAGTATTCCTTCATTTCGTACCGCACCTATCAACGCACCGTAACGTATCTCTATGTACGTTCGTACGTGTACGGTGAGTGTACAAGTATTAAATTCCTTTCGTACGTATGTAAAGGGAACCACAGGCCGGTACTTGAACTTACGTAGATTTCTACGTAATTTACAGTACTACAGCTGGAGTGGTACGATAATACCGTTCGAGTCATATGCACCTCTGTAAGCAAGATTGAAGCATCTCTGTAAGCAGGATCGAGTCATATGCACCTCTGTAAGCAGGATTGGAATATTCTTCTCGAAGACCGAATGACCGGGAAGGCCCATACTTTCTGTAAACAGGAAGACCAAATGACCGGGAAGGCCCATACTTTCTGTAAACAGGATTGGAATATTCTTCTCGAAGAACGAATGACCGGGAAGGCCCATTCTTTTCTGTTTTCACGATCGAAGTTCAATACTTAAGATCGGAAGCAAGGTTCGTTCACGACCGAACTGGAATGTTCGATGACTGCATCCAGCTCATATCTTATGGAAAATGACCGGGAAGGCCCATTTCTTTTCCTTTTTCACGATCGAAGTTCAATACTTAAGATCGGAAGCAAGATTCCTTTTGTTTTCATGACCAAAACAAAGTGAATTGCCTGGTTCCGGTATAGCCATTTTGATACTCCCAATCATGTGTTTCGATACTCATGATCAAAAGGGAGGTTCGAAGAAGCTTCTTGTAACAGCTGTTTTGATGATCACGATTAGAAAGAAGCTTCTCATGATAAGCACATCCTTCTACAGTGCTGTACGATTAGAAGGAAGCTTCTCACGATAGCATGTGATTCTACAGTGCTGTACGATTAGCGGTGTACTGTATTCATCACTGCACTAAAAGAGATATCATGCTCTCCAGCAAGATTGTTACTCTCTTATCTCATACTTTTAACATTCAACTGATTTATATCCCAAAATTCACACTAGTTGCTACCAACTACTTGTAATCTACATACTAAGGTCTGTCTCGCTGCAATCTGAATAAGTCACAGCGAGAAGAGATCTGGCGTTTCCCTAGTCTCGCCTGTAGTCCGATTATCCGTTGCCGAAAGTATCCAAACACAATTGTCACGCGTAGAGTACAATCGTTCGTCTACTAACACACTAACGCAGCGTTGCTGTTCTTTAGAAGCCTTTGAATCAGTCTCTCAACGAATCGGATTCAGAAGGAAAATAATAACAAGATAAAAATACCACAATTAATACCCAGTACCATAACCATGTAGAAGTCTACAGGAAATAAACATATGTGTGCTCCGCACACCGAAGTCCCTTCAAAAAAAGAACAAGACAAAAGACCCTGAAAACACACCAAAAAACTCACTCCTAAGACAATTTTTTTAATGGGAAGTCCGATCATCGAAATCACGAATGTCGGCCCATGATCGACCCTTCTGTTTCTCCTTCCATAGAACAGACCATGAAGGTCCGCCACTGTACAAATAGAACAAAATGACACCAACTCAAATACCTACACATTCCTCTACTTGGTTTTCGATCCGGAAGGGTATTTGAATGGCAATTCTACTGCGAATAACACACAAAGATACGTACAAAAAAACGAGCCGACGACCCTTCTCCGACCCATCTGTTTCTCCTTCCATAGAACAGACCATGAGGGTTCACCACTGTACAAGTAGTACAAAATGACACCAACTCAAATACCTACACATTCCTCTACTTGGTTTTTGATCCGGAAGGGTATTCGAACTGCAATTCTACTGCGAATCACACACAAACATACGTCGTCGTCGTCGACCCTTCTCCGACCCATCTGTTTCTCCTTCCATAGAACAGACCATGAAGGTTCACCACTGTAAAAGTAGTACAAAATGACACCAACTTAAATACCTACACATTCCGATACTTGGTTTTTGATCCGGAAGGGTATTCGAACGGCAATTCAATGGCAAATCACACACAAAGATACGTCGTCGTCGTCGTCATCGTCGTCGACCCTTCTCCGACCCATCTGTTTCTCCTCCAATAGAAGGGAAGATGAGGGTGGACATGTACAAATACTACCACATTCGAACACCATCATGTTCCTCTACTGATTTGCTGACCTGGAATGGCAATCAAATGGCAATCGAACCAAATGGCAATCAAACAAGATACAATACAAAGAACAACTAGATGACAACGCAATGACAATGGATGGATAGTCTACAAAGGGGACGTTACAAGTGGATTTAGGTACCAGCTAATGTGTTACACTACACTAAAAATCCGCAAGGCAAATCCCCTCTAGCAACAACAACAAGGGAGGGATGCTCTCCAGCAAGATCAATGCCTTCACATCACCACGACACAACAATAAACCAGCCGCCGCCGCCGCCAACGCCAACGCCTACCGATATAGCCTGTTGTTCCCTCCACGACCTTCATCCTTTCAAAGCTGGTTAATGGCAATCCAATGGCAATCCGGTGGCAAATAACAAACGTTACGATCGAACTTTGCCACCAAGGGATATGTAGACTAAATTATCATTGAAATACAGTATCAAAATGTTATACAGCACACTATTAGTAGCTTGTTTAGAGGGGACTGATTTAGCAGCAATAATAGGGGGACCGGCGCTTATTAGCCATCTTATCGGTTCTTGTCTTATTGGTCGTTATCGTCACCATCACCATTTCAAAAAAGTGAGCAAAAAAACCAGCACCTCCGGGGAGTTTTCTTAGAAAGAAAAAGACTGAAGAACAACGGTCATGTAAAGTACTTGTGGTATTTGTGGTATTTCCTTAAGAGTTACACGGAGTCTTATACCACTAAAAATGCAACAATACTGTGTATGGAAATTCGACCGGTACACATGCTTTTTTAGGGGTACAACATGATTTATACAGAGAAAAAACAGTAGAAATAGTCATTAGAGGTATGTACCACTAAGCGTACCGGTTTCTACTTACGTGCCACAGTAGTCCCAGGCTAAATACCACATTTGTGGTATTTCCGACGTATGGTACGAGTACCGGTAGGAGAGTTGTTCTCGTGTCTGTCTGGCGCTATCATTGGGTCATTCCCTGAAATACTTTTTTATGTCGTACCCAGATTTCTGTTTTTAGTATTTAGGGAATGAAAGATTTTACATAGATTTTTGGCAGGCTAGTATAAATCTCATTTTGGAATGTGGAATCTCATCATATGGACAATAATAATAGCCAAATTTGTCTTCTTCATACGATTAAAAATGTGGGTTTAATCCGTTCAGATTTTTCAGTGACGTTCAGATTTTTCAGTGACTTCACTATCAATTTTTTCATTTTCAGCGACTCAACATTCTGACTCAACCGACAATAGATACTCAACCGACAACATAAATAGTTACCGATTCGTTGACTATGTCACTTGAGTTGCTTGTTTGCTTGTATCTTCTAGAAGATGAGGATGAGGATGAGGATGAGGATGAGGATGAGGATGAGGATGATGATGATGATGATGATGATGACGATGATGATGACGCAGAAGAAAGGTGTCGAAGAGATAGGAGAACACCAAGGATAGCCCTACGTTGTCATTCCAAGTCTCCCTTTCTTTATCTATTCAACTCTGGCAATGAACAGGCCCTTCTCAACTGCTGTGGTGTCGGCCACACGGTCTTTCGAGAGCTTCTTGGTCTATTTCAAACCACATTCGATAGTTACACAGTCGAAAAATACACCGACGCTATTCAGAAGAGGACGGTTAACGTGAATGGAGTATGGAGTGGACGAAAAGCGTGAGGCAAATGCAACATGCTGTCTTGGTCTAGTACTTCATTGGTTTAGAACACGAGGAGGATCCATTGCAAGATCCATGTCAATAGCATTTCAACTTACCTCTACTGTTATGTACAAATGGTTGAAATTCTCCAGAAAGGTTCTTTTGTTTGTATTGCAGAATCATCCAAAGGCAATGATTAGACTTCCAACTGAAGAAGAATTGGAGGAATACATCAGCACGATTGGTGCCAAATATCCCAGACTAAAAGAATGTCGTGTCTGGGGTGCAGCCGATGGACTCAATGTCAAAATTCAGCAGTCTTCAAATTGATTGAGTCAGAGCCGGTATTACAACAGCTGGGTCTGTGACACGTATGTCAACAGCATCTTTGTCTTTGCGGCCAATGGGAGAATTTCTATTTGCAGTTACAACTGCTCCGGTACCTGGCACGACAGTACAATTGCGGATCATGGTATTTATGATAAAATAGAAGAACTGTTCGTCAAGTTCCAAGCAATAGTTTGTGTTGACTCTGCATTTAGGGTTGCCACAGGGAGACTCAAATGCCTTGTCCAAAGTTTGCAGCATGATCCGGATACCATAGAGGCTATTCTGTTGAACAGAGAAGCAACATTCCTTCCACAGTTATCAGAGTGGGGGATGCGAGTGATCCAGGGGAAGTTTCCACAATTGAAAGACAGGCTCCTGTTGGAGACATTTGGCAATAGGAAGATCATTTTGAACTTAATGATGCTTCTGTACAATTACAAAACAAGTACCATTGGTCACAACCAGATCCTGAATGTTTTCATGCATAAGAAGGACAGATACTTCTCTTATGCCGACAATCTACCAGAAGATGAGTAGCCAAACGTTGAGCCGTTGAGCGGTTCGCCTTCGAATTTTGCTTTGTTCTTCGATGCTTCGCATTTTGCTTTGAGTGGTCGAGTGCATTGTTGTTGAGCGGTCAAGTACATTGTTGTTGAGTGAGTAGTCGAGTAGATCGTTGTTGAGTGGAGTCGATTGTCAGTTCAAAGTATCAATCCATTCTCCGTGGTCCATCAATCCATTCTCCATGGTCGATTGATCATGGTCAATTGATTGATTGGTTGAGTAGAAGTAGATTGTTGAGATCCCCCATGGTAGTAGTAATTAGTAGCTTATATTTGGACATAGCTTTTGCTGTTGCTATGTTTTTGAATTATGAGCTGAATTATGAGCTTAGAGCTTGTTGCTGCTTGTTGCTGGAAGGATAGAAGGATACGAGTAATTTATACGAGTTACAAGTAATACGAGGAGTAGTTTTGATCCGGATGGAGTAGTTTCGCTTTGGGTGTTCGGGTTCGTAAAAACCACACGACTCCTTAAGAGGGGTTCAACACAGCGCCGGACGGGTTAATTTCATCAGTTCTTCCATACATGGAAATGGGAATCGAGGTGGGAATCGTTGACTCCCATCGAGTTGATTCCAACTTTCATGTAATACCAACTTCACAATTTTGCATGAGTTATTACTAGTAGGTACTAGTAATACGTTATTTTCACTAGTACTTCTTCATTATAATTCATTATTTCATTTTCTTTCCAAGTTGCAAAACCAAAAGCAACGTGTTAGGTGTTCCTACTAACTAATCTACTAATCTAATCCTACTAATCCTAATCTTCCAATCGACAATTGAACCAACCATGGTGGTAGTTTCCAAACAAGAACAGCTTCTTCAGGCTCTTCTCGCCAAAGTCCAACAACAACACCAACAAAGTCAAGCCATAATTGAACGACAACACCAGCAACAGATTGTTTATCACCAGCAACAGATTGCTCAACACCGACAACAGATTTGTAAGATTCTTGCACAGACCAATCCAAATCGCAATCGGTTATTTGAGGATTCGGATTCCGATTCCAATTTATTTGATTCTATTATTTTCCTTTTGAAACTGGCTGTTGAGCTGATTCAATCCAAAGGCAAAGAAGAGCAACAGGAGCTGTGGCTGCAGGCCGGTTGAGGTGCCGGTCTGTTTGTGGTCTAATATTTCTCTGATATCCACTACGATTGAACGTTAGTCCAATCAGATCTATTCTAACTACCGATGGGCTCAGTCAGTTGGATCGTTTTGTAGCACTGGGAAGGTGGTTTCGTCCCTTGGTTGTCTGATCCATGATTCATATTTGAGCTGGTCTATCGGTTTTGTTGATCGACCTGGTTCATCAGGTGTTGTTGTGGCGTTGGTCACTATCCCACCATCAGCTGCAGAGTCTCGTCTGGCTTTGACGATTCGTTGACAGTAGTCTTTGGAAGCTTTCTTGGTGTAGTGCTCTCGTTCTTCCCAGTCTAGGCCTTGCTCTGTGAGGTGTTGACCAAAATCAATGAATCGTTGTAGATTTAGCTGTACACGACGGGTGAGTGGTACTCTTGTTCCCCTGTCTTGATATGTAAGATAATCAATGTCTTCTATGAATATGAAATCTGACCATGTCCTATACCGGCTAGTGATGAGCGCCTCACACAAAGTGCTGTGGGATTCCTTTGGGACATCGAAGGAGTCGTGTAGGAATGTGGCTAGCGCTTGATCAAATGATGGGAAGAGGTCCGTGATGGGGACATCCTCTTCATCATCTTGATTAGGGTTATCCTGTAGGTTAGGCGCCATAATCATGGATGATGTCAGGGGTGCTCGATTTGCAGCACCGCCAGGTTAAAGCGGTAGGAATTGTCCTGTCGATGTGCTTATTGTCTTTCCGCCAATGGGGATACCAGACATGCGCTTTTGTCGTGTAATCAGAGCAGAGAGCGATCGATCGTCGACCGATTGTCAAACCAATTAATGATTTTCTGTCCTGTCGGCAGGCGTGGTCTTTAAGAATAGAAGTAACGGATACAGGAACGCGTAGAGGCCTTCTATTCGTGAGGTATGAACGGCAAGATCCGGACGTATCTATGTTAATTTCCTTTTGAAACTGGCTGTTGAGCTGACTCAATCCAAAGGCAAAGAAGAGCAACAGGAGCTGTAGCTGCAGGCCGGTTGAGGTGCCGGTCTGTTTTGGTCTAATATTTCTCTGATATCCACTACGGTTGGATGCTAATCCAACCAGATCTATTCTGACTATCGGCAACCGACGCATAACTCTTAGGCTTGTAGTTCTACAGTAGGACGCAAAGGGGCGTCCGATGCAAGGTTTAAGGTTGAATAATCAAATAGTCTAAAAGTATAAGAGATAGAGAGATGATCCTTGCTGGAGAGCAAGTATCTCTTCTAAAGGTCGGTGCTGCCGCTAATACAGCACGCGAATGTACGTGTTGCCGCTAATACAGCACGCGAATGCACGTGTTGCCGCTAATACAGCACGTATTTTATACAGAAACAAGTAACAAGTTCGTGAGCAGCGCTCCGAACCAACAGCACACTTAACAAGAGATTGCATGTGCGAACCTCTAGTGTGTGTTCTTCTTCGATTACTAAGTATCGAACTTCGATCGTAAGAATGACTGTTGTTCGATCACTAAGTATCGATTTTGAGTGTCAGAATGACGATTTCACCTCTGGTTCGGTCTTACTCCAATCTCACATAGAGAAAGAGGTCTCATTATTCCAAACACTAAAGGTGCATATGACTTGATCGTTTGTATCTTCGACTCGTATGATCGTATCATTCCATCTGCAGTACTGTAAGTTACGTAGGAATGTACGTACGAAAATTTAGAGTACTGTCGTGTTCGCGTACGTGCAAAAGGAATTTAATAATCTAGGTCTTGAGGAAAGCGAAACCAAGTGGCTTGCTGGGTCGTGGTAGGAGCTAAACGATTTCGGTGGGAGCAGAAACAAGCTGAGAAATCGCTGAGTACAGCTCAGACTGTAGTATCTCAATCAATATCTTGAGTCCGACGGCGAGACCAATATTGGTGTCTTCAGTAATACAGAAGGGACTTCGCAACGAATATGGTTGTCGTGTGTATGACAAGTGCCGTGGATTTCTTGTATGTAATCAGATCAGAGAACTATCAATTGTCGTCCGTAGTCGAATCAATCGATGATCTGCTGTTGGATTGTTTCTTTCGTCAATGGGATATCTCTGTCAATACTGGGAGAAAGAGGACAAGAATGGTATCGGCGTGTCGGCAATGGAGATGGGAAGTCGTTTTCGATGGGATACGACGTGCCGGGGAGTTGTTTTCGATGAGATACGACGTGCCGGTGACGTGGAGAGGCAACGAAAATTGACTTATATGAGATGTGGTGAAACACAACGAAGATTTGTTTACGAAAAATTCGATTAATTCGGATTGAAAGATTCGATTAATTCGGATCGTCGTTGGTGTTGGTAAATTCTAGAATACTGGAGATGAGGAATTGTATGATCGTATCAGTGTGTTGACGATCAATATGTCCACAAAGCTGTGAAGGTATTGCTTGTAGCAGGTGATTCCTCACCAATCGGAGGGTAGACTGGACGCGGCTATGAATTGACCGCTCGATTTGTAGAAGTGACGTTGACAGCGTGTCGTCTTTGTCTTCTTTGTTTGTCTTTCAATTGCTTGGTCTTTTACTTGGTAAGAGAGGGTTGGAGGAGCAACAAAATTCGTGTTTGTTTCGTTTTTCGTTGCGTCATTGGTTGGTGTTGGCTCTCAATTGCTTGGCCTCGTGAACGCAATTGACGTTGTTGTGTAGACGGAAAGGTGTAAGACAGCTATCGTTAGAATAGCTGTAGTCGTTGGTTTATGGTGCTTAGCACAATCAAATGATGGGCGTCGACGTGTCCTTGACAAGATGGTGTCACGAGGAGTGTAGACGTGGAAAATGAGATCCGGAGAACTTGTAATGCGGTCCTTGGATGGAGATAGATTGCTATTGCTGGCGTGTCCAGTGCAATGGGCTTCTATTAAAGACTTTGGCTTGTCCGATTTTGTGTCTTTGTTATACTGTAATCGGATCAGAGAACTATCAATCGTCGTCCTCAGCCGAGTCAATTGATGATCTGCTGTCGGATTGTTTTCGTCATCGTAGAGTGCTCGTACTGCGTCGTCTTCTTCTTTTGCAAGCTTCAACAAGCTTGCAACTGTTAATCTATTATTTTCCTTTTGAAACTGGCTGTTGAGCTGATTCAATCCAAAGGCAAAGAAGAGCAACAGGAGCTGTGGCTGCAGGCCGGTTGAGGTGCCGGTCTGTTTGTGTATTAAATTCCTTTCGTGACCAGAAGTACCAAAGCTACCAAAGGGTAGATTTCCTATGCGCATGAATCAATGAGTCCCGTATTCATCTAAATAATCGATTCCCACGGCATATCGGTTCCCACGGCGCATCGATTCCCACCGCGCATAAACGGTGAGCAATCCCTGTCTTACGATATTGCCATTGTTCTTCGGTGAGCAAACTCTGATTTCATAAAATATCACACGAGCTACGGGAGCAATTCCTGACCTTAATGATAAACATTTCATGGAGTCTTCCTAACGGAACAAGAGAAGAAAACCGTTGGCATGTGATTCTCACACAATACATATACATGCATACAAATATATATGGTCAACGACTAATACATGCACGGAAATAATCAGCGAGTAATCTCAGCATTACGCAACAGCAGTTGCAACGTATTCATCTCAATAAAAGAGATATCTTGCATTTCGGCAAGATTTCACTTTATCTTATACTTTTAACATTCAACTGATTTATATCCCAAAATTCACACTAGTTGCTACCAACTACCTGTAATCTACATACTAAGGTCTGTCTCGCTGCAATCTGAATAAGTCACAGCAAGAGGAGATCTGGCGTTTCCCTAGTCTCGCCTGTAGTCCGATTATCCGTTGCCGAAAGTATCCAACCACAATTGTCACGCGTAGAGTACAATCGTTCGTCTACTAACACACTAACACACTAACACAGCTTTGCTGTTCGTCAGAAGTCCTTGAATCAGACTCTCAACGAATCGGATTCAGAAGGAAAATAATATTGTGGTCTAATATTTCTCTGATATCCACTACGATTGAACGTTAGTCCAATCAGATCTATTCTAACTACCGATGGGCTCAGTCAGTTAGATCTTAGTCTTGTACGTCCGATAACTGTCACGCGATCCTTTTTTTTTTGTCGCAAGGTACTGTCGCAACCCCTTTTTGTGTGTAATTTTAACACGAGTCCCCCTTGCAATTCACTAGGCCAGTATCATGCGTCATTTTCTAACTCTCAATATGTGGGTCGCGTTTATTTTTTTCCCTGGGTCATGAATAATTACTATTAATTTTTAATAAAACTTACCCGTACGATCGCAAATCACATTTACTAAAATTAAATACGCAAGGTCATAACTCACAACCACCCCCCCCCCCCCCCCCCCCCCCCTATGATTCGGTTGCTTCGTATCATGCTCATTTTTCTCACCCTCAATCCCTGGGTCGCGATTATTTTTTTCCTATGGTCATGAATATTGATTTTTAATTTTTAATATCACCTTCCCGTACATTCACGAATCACATTTACAAAAATGAATTTTGCAATGTCATGACTCACAACCAGTAAAATTTAACATTAGTGCTCGCAACACACAACCCTTAAAATGTATCTCCATTGCTCGCTACACACTACCCTTATAATTTAATATTTGTGCTCGCAACAAACAACCCTTGAAATTTACTATCATCGCTTGCGACTACCTACCACTACAGTTGAATTATTCGGGTAAAGAATTTGCCTAGTAGTATCGTATGCAAAATATGTATGATATGTACGAGTACTTCTTTCTGTACAATTTAATCGTATTTGTCACACAATGTACTATTTGCAATCATGGTATGCAACGTATGTTAGATATGTACCTTTTACCCGACTAATCACTTTCCTCGAAGATTTACCCGTGTCGTAGGTGTGAACCTACCCTCATCAAATTAGTGAATGGACTGACACAATGAACAGTATCGGTTCTGAAAACAAGGCCTAAACTTCCTCCATTTCATCAAGCAATTGCCTCCATGCCGAATCAATATAGTTTTCATCCTCACTTTCCTCTTCAGCAAGACTACTGGCAACAGTGCCACCATTATTTGATACAGTACTGGTAGGATTGCTTTCTGAGTAGAATCTTTGTAGCATCATTTTCTCCAAATTTATACCAGTTTCGGGATTTTCTCTTAACGTTTGTATCTTCTTGCACAATTTATTGAACACTTTCCGTCCTTCTTTGTCCCATCCATTTGCACTTCCACTTTTTGAATCGCAATTTTTTTTTTCAGTGTATTTTTTTTTTTGGTGTCGTGTATGTTCCATCAAGTTTCATTTCCTTTTGTTTTTCCCAATTGCTGTACTCGTTGTCAATTATCATTAGGGCAAAAGCCTCATCCGTAACACTAAAGATGGTACTAATAAGATCCTTTGTCTTCCTCAGCCTAAAGTTAGTCTTTCCCGGATTAATGGCAGACAGGATTCTTGTCACAAAATAATAAAATTCTTCATTTGCCGCATTTCCGTATCGCCGGTACTCTTTCGCCAGAATTTCCATCGATTCCGTATTTAGAGCTACAGTACCAGGGAATGATGCCGGCACTTTTGCCATTTCACTATCAACTGTGGTGATGTCATCAAATGGCAGTATGATATCATAGTATGGTTGGGTTAGTTGTATGTCGGTCGTAAGCACATATTGAAGAACGTCGAAAGTACCATAATTTCCAGATGATTCAACAATTACGCCGTCACTTACCAAACCAATTTTTTCTAGCCAATGTTTGATTATTGTGTCTCAATTTAGCCAGTGCTTTTGGTACTGCATTATCAAAGTAGGCACAGAATTTCTTAATGGGTATATTTTTTGGAACGGATATTACACACTCATCGATTCCTTGCACGATTATTTTATTGGAGAGTGTGTTTGTTGTCATAAATTTCAGGCCACCGTACCATTTCTTCTTCACATATGCCCTCACCTGTCCTTCATTTGTATCTTTACACGTTTTCAATAGTTTCATAGTTTCCGTTTCCATACTATGTCTAGTTCCACAACTCAATGTACTCACTTTATCCACGCTATCGCCGTCCCGCACTGTTTTCAATGGTACCGTGTTGGTAGTTTTTGCAGCATTCTCATTAGAATTCTCTCCCTTCTTACCTTCGCTCCACCTTTTCATGAAATCCTGTACTAGATCCGGATCCTCATTCGCTATTTCTGTTAAAAATTTTTTGTTCACGTTTTTCTTTTTCTGTCGTCCGCCCTCCGTAGTTTTTTGTTTTGTTTTCTCTTTGGTATTTTCTCTAGTATCCTTATTCTTTTTGGAGCTCCCATCATTGTCTTCACTAACCAAACTCGAATCAGTGTCACTGTCAGTGTCACTTTCACTGTCACTGTCGCTGCTGTCCATGATGCTAATGTTTTCCGCTTTCCTTTTTAGTGGTTTTTCTCTTTCTGCCGTGGTGGTGCCTTTTTGTGTTGCTGCAATGTTTGTGTTCATCTCGCTGGACATGTTTGTAATGCTTGTATTTTTGGTATTATCTCTAGTGTCTCCATCCCTGACTGCGTTTGCCATATCTGCTATTTTCTTTTCTTGGAGACGTGTTATTTTTGCCTTGGGTAGGTTGGACCATTTTTGTTTCGTCATCTTGTATTTAAAATTTTTCAATTGTTGGTGTTTTTGGCAATTTTGTGAATTTTTATGCTGCCTTGTTTTGGCATCGATTGTACGAATTCAGCAATTTGCAATACATTTGTCTTTGTCTGAGCGGGCTTGTGAACGCGGGCCAACCAAAAAGAACTGTCTGCCTAGCTGCGCCATTTTTTTCTTCCGTACATTCGCTTCCTATTTCCAAACAAGTAGTACTAGTAACGGTACTAGATTGTACGATACCAAGTTTATTTTGATGTTCCCCATCCTACTACCGTATCACATCACTTCATATTGAAATCTGTAGAACCGAAAAACAGGCACATTGTATGGAAAGGTGTTGGAGATAACAATTCTCTGTTAGGGAAAATCCGCACAACGTATGCATTTTTGTTTTAAGGTTAAGTTTCTGTAACGGCGTTCCTGATTGAATTGTCTGGAACCTCAATTCTGACTTCTTTATTTGTAAGGAACCAGTTGCATTGATGAGCCTGTAATGGAAAATAAGCACGATTTTTGCCACGGCGTTTCCGTGTTGTGTGTCTGGAACGGTGTTGTAGCTAACAATTCACTGTTTTGGAAAATTTACAGTACGTCTTTATTAGCGTTTCAGGTTTAAATTTCTGGAACGGCGTTTCAGATTTAGTTTTCTGGAACGGCAATTCTGACTTTTTCATTTGTAACTAACGTTTTTCACAGTAGTTAATTTTTATATTTACGTATTTAACAAGGACAGGATTGTGCACGTATTCGTGGTAAGTAGGGGTAAGTTTTTCCATAGTAAAGCTTGTTACTAGCACTATTTCACATGTCCCCACGCACCACAAGGAACGGGATAGTTATTGTATTCCTCTAAATCTTCCGGTGAATTCCAACGTTTTTCGTAAAGTTGTAGCCAGTGCACAATGTTTCTCTCCTTTCTATCCTCTTCCTCCCTTTTCTCTTTGTTTGCAAATTGTTTGAGTTTTCTTTTTTTCTTCTTAGACTGCTTTTTCGCTTTGTTCATGAATGAATTCCAATTGTTTTTATTCTTGTTGTTTATCTTCGTTTCTTTGTTTCATTCCTTTCCGTCCTCGGTTTCTTTGATGTACATTATACTGTTTTTTTCAATGATTGCCTCTTCAGTCATTGTGCGCCACTCGTTGAACCAAAGGGTTGTCAGACAGGGACGGTTACCCAGGGTGAAAGTGTATGCATTGCTTTATGTGTTTTCTGGCTTCCGGCGTCAGGTTACTCCATTTTTTTGGTGGAACTGTATGACCATTGAGTTCGAGCCTCTCTCGTTCTCCTGATTGTACTGGTTGTCCAATACCCACGTTGTTGTAGCACTGTATGTCCTCCGTTCCTTTCAATGTGTTGTCGGCGAAAAAAATACGGACTTTGTCGGCATCAAATTCGATTGGAAAAGCCAACAAAACGAAACGACGACCGAGGTGCGGAATATGAGATACGAATACCCTGATGAGCACCTCCACTACTTGGAATCCTTAAGTGGTAAAAACGATATCACCTAAGGCTACAAACAAAAGAAGATATTCAGTTAGAAACAAGAAATATCCAAAGACCTGAACAGTAAGTAAACACTTGGAATCCATAAGTAGATTCAGAAGAATATACTTGATATCCCGTGAGGAAATTACTTATTGCAATCAAGAAAATCAATACCGATTCTGGATGGGCCTCATTTATCTACCCATTCTACGAACAAGCATACGCCCCACCGGATAAGAAATACTTAACCTCGTAAAAGACCGACACGACGCTAATACAGCAACAGCAACAGCAGTATCAGTACGATGAAGATAACAGTAACAGATAACCGGGGAAGATCTCTACCAAGCAAAATACAGCAGAGAGCCCCGATACAGTGAAAATACATAGTAAAAATAAGAGCCTCTCTCTGAGCTCACATCTCTTTAAATTTTAACATCATATACCTTTGGTCGATTTTTAGAGTAACAACACAATGCTGGATAACTGCATAAAATGTGTGCCACAATGATACCCAAAGCCCATACGTGGTCAACGGCATCAGTGTCGCCTTCCTTGTAGAAAGGAAATATGTCCTCAGTTACGTACTTCAAGCATTGTTCCTAAATTTCTAAAGCTTCTTCTTCATCGAAATGCCCTTTTGGGCTGTCGAGTCTATCTCTAACGTCGTCTATCTTGTTGCATCCATTAAGTATTGTGAGTACCAAGTTGCCGTTTTCGGCACATAGCGCATCGAAGCCAGTTTCAAAATGATATAAGAATGGATTATTCTTGTTGTTTTCGTCACCGTCATTTAGCTCAGTCATTCTTGCACAGTACTCCGCCGAATCCCAAAGATACCTAGGCTTCAATGGCTTCCTCTTGTACGCTGATTGTGTTGTTATGTTCTCCATTTTGCTCTTTGTTGTAATAATGATTTACGTTGGGCAAATACCGAGGTATTTTCGTTCAATTACTCGTTGTAAACTGTGAAGGAATAATTCTTACCGCACTTTAAGTGGTGTAAATTTTGTCATCTCGCAACGATTCGGTTATATTCCAGTAACTGTGTCTTGTGGTTCTACTCCCCCTTAGAACGGTCCATACGTAGTACTTCCCTCCTTACTTTATGTTCCTACTAGTTCTATTTCTTTATTTTTGTATGAACAAGTAGTAACCTAAGAAATAATGATTGCTTCTAAGTTTTTGTTGAGAGCAAAAGTTTGTTAGTTTCTGTTGTTTTAAGGATGAATACTGTTCATTCTATGGATTGGTTAGAGTATGAAAGTATATTGCCAATTCTAAGGCTGATACTTTAGTCTTCATGAAAGTTTTAATATTTTTGTTGTTCCCTGGTCATTTTTTGTCCAAAACCAGTAACCAAATGCACTAATTAGGTTGTGACACACAAACCACCTTGACCGATAAGTCACTTCTGTTTCTTTCATTAATCATCTTATCCATTACACTAACATTATTCATTGTTCAATCCCACGAAAAATCTGATTTTGGAACTTTTAATTGCAAATTAGTAGTGTGTATTTTTCTTCCCAATCCAGTCACCAAATGCAATCATTAGGTGGTGATACCCAAATCACGACAGATAACTCACTTCTGTTTCTTTCATGATTCATCTCACCCATAACAGGAACAATATTTATTGTTCAATCACACGAAATATGTGATTTTCTATTTTTTAATTGAAAATTACTGTGTATTTATACTCAAAATCCAGTAGACAAATGCACTTATTAGGTGGTGACACACAAACTATGACAGATAACTCACTTCTGTTTCTTTCATGATTCCACTTATCCATAACAGGAACAATATTCATGGACTAATCACACAAAATATCTGATTTTCTATTTTCTAATTGCAAATTACTGTGTATTTTTCCTCCAAATCCAGGACCCAAATGCACTAATTAGATGGTGACACACAAACTATGACAGATAACTCACTTCTGTTTCTTTCATGATTCCACTTATCCATAACAGGAACAATATTCATGGACTAATCACACAAAATATCTGATTTTCTATTTTCTAATTGCAAATTAGTGTGTATTTTTCCTCCAAATCCATGACCCAAATGCACTCATTAGATGATGACACATAAACTATGACAGATAACTCACTTCTGTTTCTTTCATGTTTCATCTAACCCATAACAGGAACAATATTCATGGGCTAATCACACTAAATTTCAGATTTTCTATCTTCTAATAGCAAATAACTGTGCTTTTTTCCTCCAAATCCAGTGCCCAAATGCACTCATTACGTGGTGACACACAAACTTTGAAAGATAACTCACTTCTGTTTCTTTCATGATTCATGTCCCCCATAATAGGAACAATATTCGTGGTTCAATCCCAGAAAATATTGGATTTTCTATTTTTTAATTGCAAAGTACTGTTTTTTTCCCCTACAAATCCAGTACCCAAATGCACTTATTAGTAGGTGGTGACACACAAACTATGACAGATAATAACTCACTTCTGTTTCCTGCATGATTCATTTCACCCATAACAGGAACAATATTCATGGACTAATCACAGTAAATGTCAGATTTTCTATTTTGTAATTGCAAATTACTATTAGATTGGAATTACTATGCATTGATGGTACTACTAATATTAGTACTACAAGTATTAGTAACAACCTTCTGAGAACTTTGAACTACTAACCACTATGAACATCCATGTACTACTACTACGACTACAGTATTACTACAAGAACATGTAATAGTAGACTAATATGAAGCAATTCAAATGATCCAGTACTGCGTGTTTTAGTACTACTCCACTAGTAGTAGTAGGTACTCTATTTTACTTTTGAATATTTCTTACGTAAACAATAATGTTTTGGTTAATCTGAATCCAATGTGGAGAAGAAGAACTACTAGTAGTGACGACGTTGTAGTAATCTGATAACTTCTTTCCCGCTTAGGCCCTCTTTGCTCTTGTGTTCTATGGTGGTCGTGCGTGGCGAAGGCTATGAACGTATACCCAATACAGCATAGTTTCATTATTTGAAGACATCCGACAACTTGGTGAACTGTGGTTTATCCGACCCCACACAGTCGTAAGGGAACCAGGTTGCGCGCTTCACTGTTGTACCATCCGGTAGTTTCTTGTGCACCATGTATCCAGGGTATTGAGGATAATGGTCCTTCTTCTTCGATGCATAACTTTTCACAACACCAGTTCCAGGTGCTGGCAGACCCGTGATTGTCACCTCACTACCAATTGCGAATTTAGGATACAAGATCACCGGGTCAGGATCTGCGAACAACACCTTCACATTTCCGGAGCGCTTCTGTCTTATTACGTTGGCTGGTTTTGGGCGAGGAACTTGCAGAAGGTATCCAAGATCTTCAACGTGGCCCAGGTTTGGAGAAACCTTCCTCTCCTTGTACTTCACCTCTCCATTGGATTCGTCTGATGCAGTCTTGTGTTTTTTTTTTGGGTTTCCTGAGGAACGACTTCTTCTTTGCCTTCGTGGATGCATTCTCTTTAACTGCGTTTGGTTCTGTTGGAGGTACGTTGCCGTTTACTACTTCTACGTCTTCTTCTTCTTCATCATCATTGCTTGTGTTACCTCCATCAATTGAGGATTCACTAGAGTTGTTGGTCGATTTGCCTTCCCAAGGAAATCGAAAGAATGATTGCGGTTCATGGATCTCTGTGTTAGTGAACACTATCCATCGTACGGAATACATGTCATTCTCTTCGATGAACTTCTCGAAGTTCTTCAAGTGTTTCTTCATGAAGTCCCACTTTGCAATGTCGGTAGCTTTGTAACTCTGACTCTTGGGTACCTCGATTTTTTCAAATACTTTGATCAATGAGTTGCTATCGGATTGTAAAGTCTTTTCATCCTCTCCTGAAACAAAACTTACTTGCAAGCTTGCTTCCCACAGGTGTTTTTTGTTATTGAAAACCCAACACAAAAGTTCCTTTGTCAAGGGGACGAACAATTGTCCCCCTTCAGGTAGATAATTGTAAGTTGTCAGAAACAGCAAAGACCTCTCAAAAAACTTAGAACCTCCGAGTACTATTTCTGGTCGTGTGATGAAAAGATCACTGAATACCAATCTCGTATGTTCCCAGAACAATTGATCGTCCACCGTGTACGTGCAGTTCTCATCAAAATTAAGGAACCTTGTGACGGATAAGCTGTAGTCCTCTTTTGCAATAGGGTAAGTATGTCGACTTTCCTTACCTCTCACAAGCTCAGGCGGACTTGGTTCTTCAAATTGAACGGATCGAGCACCGTCACTGGTGAAAATGAATAACCGATCTTTGCAGTGAGGTTCACCTGGATTAGAGCGCGACGACAAAGAGCTTCGCTCTGCTTTCAACAAATAGTCCAGACACTCATGTGCATGGTCAACGTTAAAAGAAGTTTTTTCTTCGTGGCCAAGTACAGCCTTCATTATTTCCTTTGAAACCATATCCCTACTAACCGAAACACGTGTACCGTCAGCATCACGTAACAAACGAGATGTTAGAACATAGTCAAGCAATTTGTCGCAAACAAGATTCACCTCTTCAAGTTGGTCTGGCGTCGAAACAACATTGTCAACACAGGACAAACTCAGGAGGTAATGTTGCAACAATGTTTTCACGTGAACTTCGTCCTCAGGATCGTAATCGTCCACAAATATGTCACGTTTGGCCGTTTTCTTTTCAGTAGAAAGAGTGACCAATTGTTTGGCAAAGTCAACGCCTACTCTGTACAACTGGTTAAGAGTTTTCCGGTGCTCCATAATCTTGCAAAAGTGAAGAGAAGATAACAGGTTGAATCGAATAATGTCATGTAGTAATGACTCATTGGGGAAGTGGTGAAGGCTGAGTTCTTCAAAAATTCTGGCCTTCTGTCGTTGGAAGCATACCCACAAATACATGAGGACCTTTTGAAACGCAAGGGGTATCTTGGACACATCGGAGGGCCATTCCAACTTGAGGTATTTTTGGGAATCAGTCAAGGGCACTATCTCGACTGCTGCGACACCATCTCTTATTGGTCCACCAACAACTTCTTTACCCCTAATAGAATTGATTTCTTTCACCAAATCATCAAAGGAGTGACTAGAGGAAAGAAAATGCCTCAATGTGTGGTTAAAGGAAAGACCTTCAAAGAACGAGACCATCTGCCGGACGTATAGCTTCCCTTTCTTTACATCGTCTTTAAATCTATGATTGAAAAACGGTCCTTCTTTTTCCGGTGAAGGTGCAGGGGGGAATTGGACACAACGTACGTACCAACGCAGTAAGCTTAAATACACTTTCATGTACTTCAGTATGGTGTCGTAGTTAACCACATTCTTTGCCCAGACAGAATGCGACGTGCCTTCCGCTACTTCGTCTTGTCCTTGAACCCAGGTGAATTGTGTTTCGCCTGCCGTGGTATTTTCATCGATTTTGATAACGGAGTTGAGGGCTGACTGGAAGGAGTTCCATTTTTCTTTCATTTTGTACTCCTTGAAACAAGTTGTCAGTTCCTTTGCATTCAAGATACAGACCTTCTTTGTCAACTGCGACCCGGAGTCACGTAGGAAAAAGATTTACTATCACGTCAACAACCCTTGGTATAGGACCCGAGGATGGTTTGTCTGACGTTTCTTGCTCTCTGAAGTCAGGACGGGTTCCGGAAGAAGAAAGTTTAGTAACAATGAAAACCTTGTTCATGAGATGGCGGAAGACAGATTTGATGTCACAACTGACGGCAGTGATGAGTTCGTCCGTCAAAATATTCTCAGAGAATCCGTTAGGACCCTGTTGCTTCAGACAAGCTTCGACACGTCTTTTCATTGCATCCGTGTGATCCTTGTATTGGGAGTCATCATCAAATAATTCCAATGACAAACTTCGACCGCCTACATTTCCCGAAGACGACGAAGGTTGAGCGGCACCTGTGACTGCTTGATGTGGTGTTTCGGGAACGACTGCTGGTATTTCTACCACATGACTTCTTTTCTTATTCTGTGATGGTCTTTTCGATGTTTGGTGTTTCCTCTTCCTTGGTTTATCGACTGCACGCCCTTCACTGACCGGATGAGCTTTTGTATCGTTTGCAAACAACGTTGTTGGGGTATTACCTGAAGGTCTGTCTTGGTCTACGGCTGCCCCTTCATTTCGTGGTGGAGTAGATGCTGGAGTACCGTTGACTTCTGGCGCTGCATTTGCGCCGGCTACGTCGTTGGTTGGAGTTGCGGCTGCATCTGTGACTTCATCTGGTGTTGAATTAGCAATACGTTTAGCGGCACTTCTTGTAAGTCTCGGCATTGTTTGATTGCTAATTTAGATAACAACGAAATAAAATTGTGTGAAAAGCAATCTAAGTTGCTACAAGTGTTTTTTTTGTCGCATATCAAGAGATTCTAAAATGAGGTAACGAAAAACAGGATCGACTCAACTTCAAACCTCAGCGACTCTATCGACAAACAAACATCATGCAACAATGTACAAATATTTCCACTTTTACGGTAAACAAATGGTACAGCCTGCAACGCCGTTGCAAACGAAAAGTGAAAACGTTACCAAAACAAACCACAACAATACGAAACACCGATCATCCATTTTGAGATACGGTAATGTATGTTAAGATTTTCCGACAAATAGTTTAAAACCCAGTAATTTTGTAATTTGCAATTGAAACCAAATTGGAACTCAAACTTTGCAACGCCGTTCCATGACTGTTGACATAAATTGTCCAAGAAACCGTTTCACCACCAAACCATACGTAGTACTTCATTTTGAGATTTGAAATTGAAACATGATTCGAAATTTCAAATTGGAACATGCTCCAAACACAAAGCCTGAAACGCCGTTCCGGTGACTGAATTCTGAAACGCCGTTCCATGATTGATGACATGAATTGTACAAAATAACCCTTCACAACCGAAACAGAAGTCATTAGTATTATCATACCTACATTACTATTACTACGCATACTACTATCGTAATATACCTGGACACAAAGGTTTCTGTCTACGTAGCTACTACTGTCGTAGAATACTGCTGGACAAAAATAGGCAAATTCAGTACCAGTAGGATCACCGGCACACATGTGTTGTTAAGAAGTAGAACCTCACCGGTACATAAAAGTTCTCACTGCATCACAAGTTGAGAACATTAAGAATAAAACTCATTGCACTACTTTTTATTGTTCTGTATTCAAAAAGAGCGCGGGTGGAGATTTATTTACTTACTGTTCTTATTTTTAAATAAGAAAATGGAATTATTCTTCATTGTTCTAGATTTACAGCGGTAGATCTGACAGGTTAGTAAGTATCGATTCTTTGTTTGGAACACACATGCCCACACACACACACACACACACACAGTGAAAACATTTTTTTTCGAACTGATTTTACACAGTGATTTTACAGTGTGGTGATTTTACAGTGTGATTTTACAGTGTGATTTTAAAGCGTGATTTGTTTTTCTTTTCGAGTAAAAAAATACTGTTTCCCTTCATAATCATCTTACCAAACTTATCTTGAGCAGAGTTGGTTTACCGTACTTGTACGACAAAGCACTCCGTCTGAGAACGCGGGATCCCACTGAACTGATCAGCAATGGTCACTAGTAGGCAGGGAATTCAGGCTCGAGATATTTTAATCCAAAAAAACTGCCTTTGCTGGCAAAAGAATTGGACGGCATTGAACTGTAGAGGAATTGCTGGATAGATATTGTTTGGACTGCAGCCTTACATATACGTCTTGAAATCAATGAATTTGCATCCATTGTGTAGATACATCAACAGGATAAAGATCCAGTTTTTCGTGAGAAAGGAGTAAGATTGAACAACGTATCGGCAACAACAATTCGACCGACAATCTTCCCCTGTAGTTTGAGAGAACGATTCGGAACAAAATATCGGAACAACGGACCGAGGTACGGCGAACAACTATTGTAAGAACAAGCAACGGTACAAATGGGAGAGATAGGCAATGATTAGAATGCCACCTGCATTGCTGATAAGAATGTATTTCCTCCTTTTTCTATTTTGCTATTTTCATAGGACCGTATTGGAAACAACGGATTGGAAGGCAACACTGGGTCGAAGGCAGCAAAAACAACAACGTAAGATAGAGGGACAATGATGCCTACATCCTGCATTGCTGATGATGTCTTCCTTACTTGTGTTTCCCTCCTTCTTATTTTCATAGGTACGGATCAGTAGAACAATCAATTGGAGAAAACGTCCGACAAGGCGGACGCAGGATCGTAACAATTTGATCAGACGAATTGAACGCAACAACAAAAGGAGGCCAACAGTGTAGGTTAGTGACACGTAGATTATTAATACTATTCTTTTGTTATTATTTACTCAATGTAGCACATCAATAGATACTCACCCATTTGGTTCAATTAACATATCATGATAAACTCAAATACAATCGTAGACTACGGCAACGACAGAGAGCAACAACAGCAACCGGAAACCTCGCGACAGCGATAGCAAAAGTAGCAAGCGAGAATGATCCAAGCGGCCGCAACCTGGGATCCATCGAACCAACAGCGGCAGCGATACCAACAACAGCGCCAGCAACAGCAGCAAGCGGCAACAACAATAGCAACAGCAGCAATCGGGAAGAATCCAACCGCCCGCAAAAGTAAGAATTGCGGTTCCAAACAACTCATTCGGAAACGCCGTTCCAGAAACTTTACCCTGAAACCCTAATACAGACAGAATTACCGTTCCAGAATAGTAAATCCGAAACGCCATTACAGAATCTTGACCCAGAAACGCCAATACACCAGATGTTCAAATCAGAATTGCCATTCCAGACAACTCAATCTGAAACTGACCCGGAAACGCAAGCAATACAGCAAACGTTCAAGTCAGAATTGCCGTTCCAGAGAACTCAATCTGAAACGCCGTTCCAGAAACTTGACCAAGAAACGCCAATACACCTGACGTTCAAGTCAGAATTGCCGTTCCAGACAACTCAATCTGAAACGCCGTTCCACAAACTTGACCCAGAAACGCCAATACAGAGATTCTGCGGATTTTCAAGCGGGCGGAACCGGGAACGATCTAACCAACAGCGGCAGCGATAGCAACAGGTGGGAACATTCGAAGCGGCCACAAAAGTCAGAATTGCCGTTCCCGACAACTTAATCTGAAACGCCGTTCCACAAAGTTGACCCGGAAACGCACTCCATGGGCAAATCGATTCATCGTCTTTCTCAAACAGCTAATCTGCATAGAGTCCGGCACTGGTCACACAACAATGGCACCCGGTGCAATGGGATTGAATACAATAACAAAGCAATTGGCAACAAAATCAATGAAGCAACAATTAAAGAGGAAACGGGGGAAGACAGAGAGAAAGAGAATGAAATCAAAATTTCTCCAAAACGGAGCAACATCATCATCAACAATCCACCAGACTTACAAACACTTGTCAGAGATAAAACACAAGAAGCGTAAAAGTATGAAGGAAATTGTACAACATGTCGAGCAAATAGCATTGAAAACAGTTCACAAGAATGGGTTTCGAGGTAAATTCATGGAAACACGATGGGGTTTTAAAACAATTGGAGAAAGGGAATACACATCGGAAGAGGCGGTGTCTATTGATAGTTTCAAGACAGTGGATAGTACCGACGATAAGTTTCTTTTAGCAGTCGCCGAATCAGAACCATCATTGAGAATCTTTGCAAAAGCTTCCAAAAAATGTGCAAAACAACGCTTGGGTACTCCCAAAAATATAGAAATTACAAGAACATTTGCTGCGGAAATTGTTCAATCTAAACCCAAAATAGGCCGAGGAACCAAATGTGACAGTGTAAACAGTGGATATGGTATTATTGGGATGAGACCAAATCGATTGAAATCGGGAAATGGTGTGTATGTTTTCAAAAAGAATGTGGAACCGAAAACACAAGACCACCTTGAACAGAAAGCCCTACACATTGTGAAGGAAATGCAGCTTTGTTTACGTAAAATATCCAAATTTGTCAACCTTGAAACAACTGTGATGAATGAGGTTGTTAGTCGTACAACACTGAATGCAATCGGCCATCAGGCTACGGCCTTTTCTATTGGAAAGGATTATCACTCGAAATGCCATACCGATGCCGATATGTTCTATACAAGGCTGACGGTTATTGCTCCAAAACATGTAAGTGATGACGAGGTGATTTATTACTTTGTGTTCCCAACATATAAAGTGAAAGTTCCATTGAGGTCAGGCGATACTCTATTGTTCAATCCATTAGTATTACATAGCTGTTCGAATCCAAAATACGAAGGCTGTTATATTATGAGTGCCTATGTATCGACAAAAACTGTGCTAAGAGCTGATCCTCTATAATATATTAAACAATAATTTAAAGTTAGACGTTCCATTCACTTCGTTTGTTTTCCTGCGACATTGTGCAATCATTTTGGAGTAGCTATCAATCAAAATGTAGGAGAAATATGTTACGATCAATATGGAGGAGCATTCAATTCTTCACTAATACTAAGTTATTATGGATATTGTAGTAGGAAAACAATTAAGTATTGGATGTATCAGAGAGGACATCACTATAGTCATCATCGTTCGATGACATTGAACAATCATCACCTGAATTAGTAGCATCATCATTATTGTCGCTGTCCTCTTCAACAATAGTGCATTGGGAGTAGAGTGCCTCTTCATTAGGCAAAGATGACGTTGTCTTGTGGAATTCATCCAGCCAAGCCCTTCAATTTGAGACATCTAGATATGAGTTTGATTGCAACGTACCAATTGCATCAAGTTCTGGGACAACTGCTACATCGGAAAGTATGCTGTCGACATGAAATAAGAACAGGGAATTGTTGTCTACTTCACCTCTCGTCACAAACGACGAAGCTGTTGGTAGTGGAGTGGATTTAAATTAGTGCTTTGCAGGGGCCCTGTGGAGTTGTTGAATATGTAGTTATTGTATGTATTGTAAGTATGTGTCAGTAAAGTTATGGTAAGAAGTACTCATACGATAACACATACAATTTCTACTAGTAGTGTGCATCAAGTAAGATCAGAATTACCAAAGGTGTTCTGATCTGAACCAATTCTTACCAGTACCAATTCTACAATTAGCAAACCAATCAAATTTACGTGTAAGCTATCAGCAAGGTATCTACATTCATAAGGATGGGGTTAGATTCAAACAAGCAAGCTGTAGGAGCTACCAGTAATTACAAGCTACCAGATCTACAAGCAAGCTGTCTATGTTCTTCCCAATCATACCAATTATTTGAAGACCGTGCAAATCCTGACCATCCCCAACCTAAAATTAACACAATCATCAACCCAAAAACTCACCAGATTTGAAGACAGTGCAAATCTTGCCAATCCCCGACCAAAATAAAACTCATTCGTCAACCAAAAAACTAACCAGATTTGAAGACAGTGCAAATCCTGCCAATCCCCGACCAAAATATAACTCAGTCATCAACCCAAAAACCCACCAGATTTGGAGACAGTGCAAATCCTGCCAATTCCAAACCAAACTATAACTCAGTCATCAACCCAAAAACCCACCAAACTTGAAGACAGTGCAAATCCTGCCCATCCCCAACCTTAAATTAACTCAATCATCAACCAAAAAACTCAACAGATTTGAAGACAGTGCAAATCCTGCCAATCCCCGACCAAACTATTACTCAGTCATCAACCAAAAAACCCACCAGATTTGAAGACAGTGCAAATCCTGCCCATCCCCAACCTAAAATTAACTCAATAATCAACCCATAAACCAATCAGATTTGAAGAAAGTGCAAATCCTGCCAATCTGCGACCAAACTATAACTCAGTCATTAATCCAAAAACTCACCAGATTTGAAGACAGTGCAAATCCTGCCAATCTCCCACCAAAATATAACTCATTCATCAATCCAAAAACTCACCATATTTGAAGACAGTGCACATCTTGCCAATCCCCGACCAAAATATAACTCAGTCATCAACCCAAAAACCCACCAGATTTGAAGACAGTGCAAATCTTGCCAATCCCCAACCAAACTATAAGTCAGTCATCAACCCAAAAACCCACCAGATTTGAAGACAGTGCAAATCCTGCCCATCCTTGACAAAACTATAACTCAGTCATCAATCCAAAAACTCACCAGGTTTGAAGACAGTGCAGATCCTGCCCATCCCCAACCTTAAATTAACTCAATCATCAATCCAAAACCCCACCAGATTTGAAGACAGTGCAAATCTTGCCAATCCCCGACCAAACTATAACCCAGTCATTAACCCATAAACCTACCGGATTTGAAGACATTGCAAATCTTGCCAATCTGCGACCAAACTGTAACTCAGTCATCAACCAAAAGACTCACGAGATTTTAAGACAGTGCAAATCTTGCCAATCCGCGACCAAATTATAAGTCAGTCGTCAACCCAAAAACTCACCAGATCAGATTTGAAGACAGTGCAAATCTTGCCAATCCCCGACCAAACTAAAACTCAGTCATAACTCAATCATCAACCCAACTCACATAAACCAACCAGATTTGAAGAAAGTGCAAATACTGCCAATCTGCGACCACACTATAACTCAGTCATTAACCAGAAAACCCACCAGATTTGAAGACAGTGCAAATCCTGCCCATCCCCAACCTAAAATGAACTCAATCATCAACCCAAGATCATCCAGATTTGAGACAGTGCAAATCCTGCCAATTCCCGACCAAAATATAACTCATTCATCAACCCAAAAAACCAACCCGATTTGAAGACAGTGCAAATCCTGCCCATCCTTGACCAAACTATAACTCAGTCATCAATCCAAAAACCCACCAGATTTGATAACAGTGCAAATCATGCCCATCCCCAACCTAAAATTAACTCAATCATCAACCAAAAAACTCACGAGATCTCAAGACAGTGCAAATCCTGACCATCCCCAACCTAAAACTAACTCAATCATTAACCCTGTTGTTACTCTAAAAATCGACCGGATAGGTATAACGAATTGTTTAAATTTAAAGAGATGTGAGCTCAGAGAGACGCTCTTATTTTTACTGTGTATTTCGTACTGTATCGGGGCTCTCTGCTGTATTTTATACATGGTAGAGATCTTCCCCGGTTATTTGTTACCATTCTCATACCAATACTTTCGCTGCTGTTTCTGTGTTAGTGATCGTGTCGGTCTTACTGTATCGATCATTCGATGGTATCGGTCATTGTGGGGTTAAGTATTCTGTTCGATGGGGCGTATGCTTATTCGTGGTGTATGCGCTGGATATGAGTAGGCCCATCTGGAATCGGTACTGATTTTCTTGATTGCAATAAGTAATTTCCTCACGGGATATCAAGTATATTCTTTTGAATGTACTTATGGATTCCAAGTGTTCACTTATTGGTCAGGTCTTTGGATATGTCTTGTTTCTAACCGATTATTGTCTTTTGTTTGTAGTCCTAAGTGATATCATTTTTACCACTTAGGGATTTCCAAGTAGTGGAGGTGCGTTTGATTCTAACGCTTGATCGTTCTCGTATTCCGCACCTCGGTCGTCGATTCGTTCGTTTCGTCGGCTTTTTCGATCGAATTTGATGCCGACAAAGTCCGTATTTTTCGCCGACAACACACCCCTTGATCCAACATGTTTGCTTCAATGTTGGATTACTGTCGGAGTAGATTTGATCGATCAGGCGTTTAAATCTGTTGTTATCTGATACTGTTGTTGAATTGTATCGATAGACAGATAGAACGTCCGGATCGTATCATTCGGATCAAGTCAAATCGATGAAACGACTTGAGCGATGGTCATCGAATAGCCTAATCCGGTTATCAATCGAAGCAATCGAATGGAATGATTTAACCTGCGTGGTGTCCCATAATGTATCTTGCATGTCGGGCGTGCAAGATCCATCCCAATGGTTTGGTTAGATCATCAGCCGGGTTGATAACTCCAGGAATATGAATCATCTTGATCTCACCGTTTTCCTTCCATGATTGGATGGCAAAAAACCTGATTTCAATATGCCTGGTTCTTTCAGTTGGCTTCTGAGCATTGATGATCTCAATTGCCGATGCGTTGTCTTCATATATAGGGGTTGGACCATCTTGAGCAAATCCTAATTCTTTGAGTACGGATCTGAGGTATCTGGCTGTTTTGGCCGCTGTGACTGCCGCAATGAATTCTGCTTCTGTAGAACTCTGTGCGGTAAGTGACTGAGCCTTGGATCTGTAAACAATTGCTCCACCAGCATAAGTGAAGACGTATCCTGTGGTGGACCTTCGGTGTTTTGGATCATTTCCATATGCGGCGTCCACAAAACACATCAGTTTTGCTTGCTTGATGTCTTCCGGGAATTTTGGGAGTGATACATCTTGGACTGCATCGTTGTATGGTTCTCCTGGTGGTAGAGATGGCTCGGCATTTGGTCTGTAGAACCTAATATCCCAAGATCTGGTTGTTCTGAGATAGCGGGCTATATTCTTCAGGCTGGAATAGTGGAAAGCAGTGGGATTGGAACTGTACTTTGACATCAGAGTCACTGCATAGCCTATGTCTGGCCGGCAACTGACATATGCGAACATCATTTCACCTAAAAGTGTCCTGTAGGAGAAACCAGATGTGGATTGCAATTCAGCATGTTCCTTGGTGCCTTCTAATGGGCCATCAGTATGTGATTGCAGTTGGCTCAGTACTTCAGTCGATAACGGCGCTGATGGCTTGGAGTGGGGTTTCATCTTAGAATCAGTCTCCCAACCATGGGATGTCATGATCCGGTCAATGTAATTGGCGCAGGACAGTTCAATGTAATCAGCTGTTTGTTTGACGTCGATTCCATTGAAGTCCTCAAGCAATCCCAATTTTGTAAAGGGGATCACGTCTTCCTTTGGTAGCTTGAGCCTTGCACCTATAATGTCATAGATTTTGTCGGATATGGATTCTGATGTACAAGCTAGTGCAAAATCATCAACTTGTCTCAACATGTATACCGTTTCACCTTCAAAAACTGTTGTATAGATTGTTCTGTCATGCGTGGTGGTCTTGAAGTTGAGATTGGGACCTTTCAAGATCTTGTTGATGTGGGTCTCCCATAGTCTACCTGATTCTGGGTGGCCTTGAAGTGCTCGAAGAACCGGGAGCACCATCCTTCTGTCGATGTCTTTGCCGTGTTTGTGTCTGTACCAGTCTGCATATGCATCGTCTATAGTCATGAAGGTTGGAATTTCAGGTCCAGGACTGTGTCCGAAAGCATCTTGGGCATCTGCTCCGTAGACTTTGAGATTGAGGCTAGCGGCAATGGCAAAGAACAATCTTTGGATAGGATGTTCAACACATGATGAGTATGACATTGCTATGGCATGCAGGGTTGGGGCTGCGTATTTGCTTCCGTTGCAACACTGTCTTGCTCGTCTGACACCATTCCTCTTGACACTGTACTGCCAGTGAGGCCTGAGAATAATCGCGTCTGGGTCCTTAGGGTATTGAATAGGTGATCCAAACATTTCCAAATCTTCAAACTGATCAAGCTGCTTTCGCTCCCCAGCTTCCCATTCTGCCTAGGTAGATAAAGGTTTGAGATTCCTTTGAGTGAAGTGCCCTAGTGCTTGTTCTTCAGGTGTAGTTGCCTTGGAATTGATGGCCTTGATGAAAAGTTCAATTTCTTCAGTGGACAGTGAATCTGCATCTAGTGGTAATGCTTGATTTTCTGGTTTATGAAGCTTGGTGATAGCTCTGAGGGATGCAATGTCAATAGTAGGAATGACAACATCCATGTCGTCTTCAATTGGTGCCAAGTGTTTTTGGATGGAGGCATGGAGTGTTTCAGTGCTATCAACCTGGTTGATTCTTGATTGTATCAGCTGCTTGTATTTTGTACCAATGCGCTGGATAGCTTTGATTGATGAAATCCGGTCCAAGAATGGTGGATCTTCTTCAGCAGTGGGTTCCTTCCAGGAGGTATTGGGAGCAAATAAGCCATATTCATTTGAGTGTTTCCTGACCTCCTTCATAGATAATTTTTCTTCAAGTGCAAAGGTAATTGGTGTATCTATTGAAGAATCCCGCACCCCTCGATCGTGATTTTCCTGTAGTGCTGTGGTAACATCAGCAGCAGTAAAGACACGATTGTGATTGATAGATACAATATGAGCGCCTCGGAGCTTAGAGAGAGTCTTCTTACGGGAGGAGAAAAGCTTGGAGGCAGGACTGTTTGGAATGATATCTGTGATGTAAGCTCTGCCAATCAGTGAGTCATTGGCATAGCAAAGGCCAAACTTGGGATCAGCACAAGATGGAGAGACAGTGAGTCGAAGATTGGTGAGGTCTGCAAAGGGGGAAATTGAGAATTGGAAATCACTAGATGACACCTCACGGTGTTCTGCAGGAAGTGGAGTGTTGTCATCAGTCCGGAGTAGGTGCTTGACATTAGTTGGGAGATCTGCAAGAGGTAAGTCATTCATCCCTTCATCAAATCTGACATGAGTGGCGATCTTGACTCGATGCGTTTCAGTGTCATACCAAAGAATGTTTCTTGTAGTGTATGGGACGAACCCCAGGAAGATGCCTTTTCGTGCATTGGGTTTGAGTTTAATAGATCTTTTGCCTGGAGGTCTAACCCAAACTCTACAACCAAAGGTTCGGAAATCAGTAAGGTTTTCCTTACGGCCAGTTGCCAATTCCAATGGTGAATGTAGTTGGTTGCCTTTAGGGAATGCATTGGACAACCGAAGTGCATGGTAGAAAGCAAAGGGCCAGAACTTGATGGGCAAATTAGCACCAGACAGCATTGTCCTCATGGAGTTAGCAAGAGTTCGGTGAGCTCTTTCAACTGTACCATTCTGGTGTGAAGCATCCGCACCGGTTGGAAAGATTGAATATCCAAACGCAGAGAAGAGGTTTCTGATGTCAGGATTGTGATAGAGTTCTCCACCTTGATCAACTGAAACATACTTGTTGGCACAAGTTGGGTTGTGCTGGGCAAAGAAATGTTCCAACCAGTGTAGTGGCGCTGCTTTAGAGATTCGCGTATCTCCATATTTCATACCAGTGTAGTGATCTGTGATGAGAATCCAAGCTGTTTCTCCATGAATGCCTTCATAATCGCGCTTGCGTTTGCTGTTGGAGGATTTGGTACCTGAGAATGCAAAACCAATGGATAAACCTTGAAACGGTTGTGTGGCCTTTCGTGTGGAGTGTGAGCCAGCAGGTGCTTTGGTTTGCTTACATTGTATGCAAGTTGGACATTGGTCAAGAATACTGGTTTGACGCTTGAACTTTGGGACTCCAATGATGTGCTTATGAGCTTGATACAGAAAATCATCGCATGGGTGTCCCAACCTTTGGTGCCACAGAAGTTTTGATGTCTTGGTTTTGATGGCTTGGATTGGGATATTTTTGTCCACAATCTTGGTGAAAAACAGTTTGGCATCAAACCTTGGCATGTCACTGGTATCAGACTGAGCTTCCGCTGCTTCAGCGCATTTTTGCAGATTGACAAGATTTGTGTATATATCATACCTGTAGTTGCTAATGGCTTCTTTGGAGGCCAGTTCACAAGCCTTCTTGAACTGCATGTCAGTCGCTAAGGCATATGCTGATGACGTAGCACAATTTGCATATGGAGATGTAAGATCAACGTCTGGGATCAGTACTGGGTGGGTATAGCATTGGCCATCAATGATGCTTCCATGGAGGACAATGCTGTTGGCAGTGTTCTGCTTGTGATGACAAATAATGGTGAGGTTGCCGTTTTGTGGAGCAGATGAGTCAAGGTTGTCAGTGAATGATTTATGGATTGACTGTCCACTGAACTGACATCGCATGCGAGATGTCATTCCACAGAGATCGTTCTCACTCAGTAATGTCGTTGACAGGGAGGGAGAATAGTAGAAGAAGACTTTGATACATCCAATGTGATTCGGTGCTGGGATATGCAAATATCCTGAGCCTTCAGGGATGCAGGTAGCTGCTGTTCCTCCTATTGCTGCTGTAAGCCTGACAGGACATTTTCTTATCCTGGTGTAAGGTTTGTAACCGTGCAGGATGTGTTTGAGATTTGTGCAGGAAACCTTTGCACCGGTGTCAATCTGAGCCCTGACACCCTGTTGGAAGTAGGCTGTAGCTGCAATAGGGTCCGGTGGGACTAGGGATTGCACATTGTATGTATCAACTGGCATAGGGTTGTCCCTATTGAAATTGGGATCCTCATTGGTCTTCAGGTGTGATTCCAATGTAGGGGTTGTAGCCCCGAGTGATTCCATATCACAGTAGACATCAATGGGGATTGATGACTGGAGGCTGTCCTTGGGAAGGAGGTTGACGGCACCAATTATGACAGATTCGTAGGAGCTGACACTGCTGGAGTCCAAGGAGGGGCATAAGCTGTTCACTTGGGGCGCCGTGACGTTGTCAAATCCTTGAGGATCATCTTGAGATGATGTCATAGTATGGCTCCAAGAAAGACTTTCTATTCTTGGCCATTGCAAAAATTTTGGTTTTCTACTGTAGCATCAGGTGAAACCTCATCTTGATCTTCATTGCCAATGTTGATCTGAGAGATTTGTTGGGTGGAATCTAAGAGTTGTTGGGTCTGTTTATTGGATTTGTTCAAAAAAACAGCCGCAGCAATTCTATGTTTCTTCAGGGACTCAATATCTTGCAATGCAGGACAATTATCAAAATTGTGACCGGACATGTGGCAAACGATACATTTTCTGGATGTGTCAAAAAGACTAGGTTGCTTATCGAATGCCTTGATAGCATTGCAGTATGCTTGGTGGAGGAAGGGATCGTCAGATTCTTCGTCCATCTCCGGGTAGCCAAGTGATTCAATCAGGCTGATTGAGTGAGACATCAGAGTAGAAGGTGTTCTAACAGTGCTGTTGCTAGCGCGCTTTTGAAATTTATCATTGCGACGGGGACCTGGTCTGGTTCCTGAGACAGTCAATTGCTTGGGCTGGATTGGTTTGGAGGTGTTCCTCTTGTACTTTTGCTCAGCCTTGATCTCTTGTTCATATGTTTGGAGGGTTTGTAGAAGCCTACCTGCCTTGTATTTGTCTCTTTTGAATTGGTCATCAGAGTCGCGTTCATCTTCTGTCTTTTTGAAGAGCTCTTCTGAGAGGGTGGTTCCTGCAATAAGGTTGCTAACTTCTTCTGTTGAACCGATAGTGCCAGGTTGGTTTTGGAGGAACACTCTGAGTCTCAAGTAATCCTTGTACCGGAAGTAGTATTCTTCAAGGGATTCACTTGCGTTTTGGTTTGGAGGATTTCGGACCATTCTGCTGGCATTGGATGGTCTTTTTGAGTTGGGATGTGTCTGAGAAATAACTGTGTATAGCGCTTCATAACCTTGTCCTCCTTCAAAGCTCTGGATGGTTGCTATCATGCTTGCACATGAATCAGGGATGATTTTGTCGCTTCTGAGTGCGGTGTAAATCAGATTTCCCCATTCATTGATAGCCAATTCATATCTTAAAGGTAAATCATGTGGAAAGTTATCGCCAATGGTGAATCCTCTTAGGTGATCAGCTTCGCGCCTGAAGAGATAGTATGGGTGGACATAAATATGGTGTTGCTGTGAGTGAGCTGTGATTTCTCTGTACCATTTCCTAACCTGAGGGTCCGTTGCATCCTGTAGTTGTGGAAAGCCTGAGAGGAATAGTTTGTCTCTAGCGGCTTCCTTGGACTTGTCATAGGCTCTGGTGAGATCAAAACAGTCACCACTTCTGGTGATCAGGCGCTGGTCATTTCTGCCACTGCCTAGATTGTGTAGGTAGTAGTTTTGCCTGACAATTGTTTCATTTCCCGATGAGTCGGTGTAGGTGATTGGGAAGTCCTTCATATCATCTTTGGTGAGGAATTCATCTCGCCTGTAATATCGCTCTTTCACAGGTGGTGGTAATGTTGCTGGATTCCATGGAAGGTCAAGAGATTGGTGGTTGGCGCCGGTATTGTTGTTGGTGGCGTTGTTGTTGTTGTTGTTGCCGTTGTTGACCAATTGTTGGAGTAGGGTGGTCAATTCTTGCATGTCGGTGCCCGTTGCGGTGGGCGTTGGGTTTGGAGCTGTGGCAGTTTCATCCTCAACGTCGGGTTGAACTTCACCTGTGTAAATTCCATTGAAGTAGTTGCCGGGGTTATTGGTCTTCCAGTTTCTTCTGAACTTCCATTGATTGATGTTGAAGATTACTGTGGCGAGTGGTTCTGGGTTATTGGTTGCTTCAGCTTGTCTGGCGGCCTCTCTTCCTGCAGAGTCAAACTCCTGTGGGTTTCTGATCCTTTGGTTTGGGAAACCAGGTTTAAGAAATTGTACGGGGCATGAATCAAGGAGCTGGGCTATGTGTCCCTTTTCTAGTTCATCGATGTTCGTCATTTCCAAGGTGATGCTGTTGCAGAAGGCTTCTCTTAGTGCAGTGACTGGGGCAGGACCAAGGGTTCTTGGGCCTTCGTCATTAGCGTCCGATGTGAACAGAGTTGATATTTCGGGTGCTGTAAGTGGGATGCTTTCTGCATAGGTGCCATTGAGAGAGAGGACTTCTTGGGGGTTGTTGTCACTTTGGAATTTGAATGCAATCCCATATACATTGGACCAATCGTATGCGTCTGGTGGAGGAACCATGGTAGGTGTCGAATCGGTATCTCGTCGTCGTCGTTGTTACTATCTTCGTGGCGTCGGGAAAAGAATCGTGTCGGCGTCGATCGGCGATGGTAGAATAAACGATCGGTCTGATCCTCAGATGTGGATTCGAATCGTTTGATCGTAATGTTCGAAGCGAAACAATCGTGGTTGCGGTGTGTCGGCGGCGGCGTCGGCGTTCTTGTAGCTTGGTGGTAGAATCGTTCGATCGTCGAGACGAATCGTTGGTGATTAATTGTTGTCGGCGGCGTCGTCGTCGAGATAATTAACCGATGATGTATTTCGGATGCTTGGTCGTGTATTACAGAAGAAGATGCTTGGTAGAAGGATCTGTATACACCCCTTGATACGCGAGTGAGGAGAAGAAAGAGATGGGGGAGGCCGAAGTGTAGCACACGGATGGGCGTCACTACAAATTTCCTCTGGATTTAACCGACAGTGGAGGTGCTGAACGGCCGGAGATAGATAGCTTAAAGTATACACAATCCTACGGATGGGCAGCAATTGTGTGAGTTATAAGGGCTCTATAACCTGTTGTTACTCTAAAAATTGACCGGATAGGTATAACGAATTGTTTAAATTTAAAGAGATATGAGCTCAGAGAGACGCTCTTATTTTTACTGTGTATTTCGTACTGTATCGGGGCTCTCTGCTGTATTTTATACATGGTAGAGATCTTCCCCGGTTATTTGTTACCATTCTCATACCAATACTTTCGCTGCTGTTTCTGTGTTAGTGATCGTGTCGGTCTTACTGTATCGGTCATTCGATGGTATCGGTCATTGTGGGGTTAAGTATTCTGTTCGATGGGGCGTATGCTTATTCGTGGTGTATGCACTGGATATGAGTAGGCCCATCTGGAATCGGTACTGATTTTCTTGATTGCAATAAGTAATTTCCTCACGGGATATCAAGTATATTCTTTTGAATGTACTTATGGATTCCAAGTGTTCACTTATTGGTCAGGTCTTTGGATATGTCTTGTTTCTAACCGATTATTGTCTTTTGTTTGTAGTCCTAAGTGATATCATTTTTACCACTTAGGGATTTCCAAGTAGTGGAGGTGCGTTTGATTCTAACGCTTGATCGTTCTCGTATTCCGCACCTCGGTCGTCGATTCGTTCGTTTCGTCGGCTTTTTCGATCGAATTTGATGCCGACAAAGTCCGTATTTTTCGCCGACAACAAACCCAAAAACCCAACAGATTTGAGACAGTGCAAATCCTGCCAATTCCCGACCAAAACATAACTCATTCATCAACCCAAAAACCCACCAGATTTGAAGACAGTGCAAATCCTGCTAATCTGCGACCAAACTATATCTCAGTCATCAATCCAAAAACCCACCAGATTTGAAGACAGTGCAAATCCTGCCAATCCCCGACCAAAATATAAGTCAGTCATCAACCCAAAAACCCAACATACTTGAAGACACTGCAAATCCTGCCCATCCCCAACCTAAAATTAACTCAATCATCAACCCAAAAACCCACCAGATTTGAGACAGTGCAAATCCTGCCAATTCCCGACCAAAACATAACTCATTCATCAACCCAAAAACCAACCAGATTTGAAGACAGTGCAAATCCTGCCAATCCCAAACCTAAAATGAACTCAATCATCAACCCAAAAACCCAACAGATTTGAAAACAGTGCAAACCTTCCCAATCCCCAACCAAACTATAACTCTGTCATCAACCCATTAACCCACCAGTTTTGAAGACAGTGCAAATCATGCCAATCCCGGACCAAAATATAACTCAGTCATCAACCCAAAAACTCAACAGATTTGAAGACAGTGCAAATTTTGCCAATCAACGACCAAAATATAAGTCAGTCATCAACCCAAAAACCCAACATACTTGAAGACAGTGCAAATCCTGACCATCCCCAACCTAAAATGAACTCAATCATCAACCAAAAAACCCATCAGATTTGAGACAGTGCAAATCCTGCCAATTCCCGACCAAACTATAACTCTGTCATCAACCCATTAACCCACCAGTTTTGAAGACAGTGCAAATCATGCCAATCCCAAACCAAACTATAACTCGGTCATCAACCCAAAAACCCACCAGATTTGAAGACAGTGCAAATCTTGCCAATCCCCGACCAAACTATAACTCAGTCAACCCATAAACCTACCAGATTTGAAGACAGTGCAAACCCTGCCAATCCATGACCAAAATATAACTCAGTCATCAACCCAAAAACTCAACAGATTTGAAGACAATTCAAATTTTGCCAATCCCCGACCAAAATATAAGTCAGTCATCAACCCAAAAACCCAACATACTTGAAGACACTGCAAATCCTGCCCATCCCCAACCTAAAATTAACTCAATCATCAACCCAAAAACCCACCAGATTTGAGACAGTGTAAATCCTGCCAATTCCCGACCAAAACATAACTCATTCATCAACCCAAAAACCAACCAGATTCGAAGACAGTGCAAATCCTGCCAATCCCAAACCTAAAATGAACTCAATCATCAACCCAAAAACCCAACAGATTTGAAAACAGTGCAAACCTTCCCAATCCCCAACCAAACTATAACTCTGTCATCAACCCATTAACCCACCAGTTTTGAAGACAGTGCAAATCATGCCAATCCCGGACCAAAATATAACTCAGTCATCAACCCAAAAACTCAACAGATTTGAAGACAGTGCAAATTTTGCCAATCAACGACCAAAATATAAGTCAGTCATCAACCCAAAAACCCAACATACTTGAAGACAGTGCAAATCCTGACCATCCCCAACCTAAAATGAACTTAATCATCAACCAAAAAACCCATCAGATTTGAGACAGTGCAAATCCTGCCAATTCCCGACCAAACTATAACTCGGTCAGTAACCCAAAAACCCACCAGTTTTGAAGACAGTGCAAATCATGCCAATCCCCGACCAAACTTTAACTCAGTCATTAACCCAAAAACTCAACAGATTTGAAGACAGTGCAAATTTTGCCAATCAACGACCAAAATATAAGTCAGTCATCAACCAAAAAACCCAACATACTTGAAGACAGTGCAAATCCTGACCATCCCCAATCTAAAATGAACTCAATCATCAACCAAAAAACCCATCAGATTTGAGACAGTGCAAATCCTGCCAATTCCCGACCAAACTATAACTCGGTCATCAACCCAAAAACCCACCAGTTTTGAAGACAGTGCAAATCATGCCAATCCCCGACCAAACTATAACTCAGTCAACTCATAAACCTACCAGATTTGAAGACAGTGCAAATTTTGCCAATCCCCGACCAAAATATAACTCAGTCATCAACCCAAAAACTCAACAGATTTGAAGAGAGTGCAAATTTTGCCAATCCCCAACCAAAATATAAGTCAGTCATCAACCCAAAAACCCACCAAACTTGAAGACAGTACAAATCCTGCCCATCCCCAACCTAAAATGAACTCAATCATCAACCAAAAAGACCAAAAGATTTGAAGATAGTGCAAATCTTGGTAATCCCCAACCAAACTATAACTCAGTCATCAACCCAAAAACTCACCAGATTTGAAGACAGTGCAAAACCTGCATATCCCTGATCAAACTATAACTCAGTCACCAACCCAAAAACCCACCAGATTTGAAGACAGTGCAAATCTTGCCAATCCCTGACCAAACTATAACTCAGTCAATCAATAAACCTACCAGATTCTAAGACAGTGCAAATCTTGCCAATCCCTGACCAAACTATAACTCAGTCAATCAATAAACCTACCAGATTCTAAGACAGTGCAAATCCTGCCAATCCTCGACCAAAATATAACTCAGTCATCAACACAAAAACTCACCAGATTTGAAGACAGTGCAAATCCTGCCAATCCCCGACCAAACTATAACTCAATCATCAACCAAAAACGCACGAGATTTGAAGACAGTGCACATCTTGCCAATCCCCGACCAAAATATAAGTCAGTCATCAACCCAAAAACCCACCAGATTTGAAGACAGTGCAAATTTTGCCCATCCCCAACCTAAAGTTAACTCAATCGTCAACCCAAAAACCCACCAGATTTGAACACAGTGCAAATCTTTCCAGTCCCTAACCAAAATATAATTCAATCCTCAAACCAAAAACCCACCAGATGTGAACACAGTGCAAATCCTGCCAGTCCCGGACAAAAATATAACTCAGTCATCAACCCATAAACCCACCAGATTTGAAGATAGTGCAAATCTTGCCAATCCCTGACCAAACTATAACTCAGTCAACCCATAAACCTACCAGATTTGAAGACAGTCCAAATCCTGCCAATCCCCGACCAAAATATAACTCAGTCATGAACCAAAAAACTCAACAAAATTGGGGACAGTGCAAATTTTGCCAATCCCCGACCAAAATATAAGTCAGTCATCAACCCAAAAACCCAACATACTTGAAGACAGTGCAAATCCTGCCCATCCTCAACATAAAATGAACTCAATCATCAATCAAAAACCACATTAGATTTGAGGTAAGTGCAAATCTTGCCAATCCCAAACCAAACTATAACTCAGTCATCAACCCAAAAACCCACCAGATTTGAAGACAGTGCAAATCATGCCAATCCCTGACCAGACTATAACTCAGTCATCAACCCAAAAACTCACAAGATTTGAAGACAGTGCAAATCATGCCAATCCCCGATCACAATGTATCTCATTCATCAATCCAAAAACTAACCAGGGTTGAAGACAGTGCAGATCCTGCCAGTCCCCAACCAAACTATAACTCGGTCATCAACCCAAAAACCCACCAGATTTTAAGACAGTGCAAATCATGCCCATCCCCAACCTAAAATTAACTCAATCGTCAACCCAAAAACCCACCAGATTTGAAGACAGTGCAAATCATGCCCATCCCCAACCTAAAATTAACTCAATCATCAACCAAAAAACCCACCAGATTTGAAGAGAGTGCAAGTCTTGCCAATCCCCGACCAAACTATAACTCAGTCATAAATCAGTCATCAACCCAAAAACTCACCAGATTTGAAGACAGTGCAAAACCTGCCAATCCCTGACCAGATTTGCACTCTGTTCAAATCTAGTGGGTTTTTGGGTTGATGACTGAGTTATATTTCGGTGGGGCTATTACCAATCATGCTAAGTGACGTCATTCATTTGCGCGAGTTCTATAGTAGATGCTACGTACGTTCATACCGATCCTACCAAGTGATCTACACTACCAATCAAATGACTTTTGTCAATCAAAAATCAACCGGATAGGATTCTTTCGCACCTCCGTTGTTGTTGTCGTCGTACCTACGCGTTGGGTATGATTGTTCCAGCTGGAAAATTTACCCCTTCAAGATCGTGTGTAACCCCTATTAACCTATATACCGTTGGAAAGCTTATTTAAAGAGGAATACGAATCAACTCACTTCTGTTTCTTTCATGATTCATCTCACCCATAACAGGAACAATATTCATGGTTCAATCACACAAAATATCTGATTTTCTATTTTTTAATTGCAAATTAGTGTGTATTTTTCGTCCAAATCCAGTACCCAAATGCACTTATTACGTGGTGACAGACAAACTATGAAAGATAACTCACTTCTGTTTCTTTCATGATTCATCATATCCATAACAGCAACAATATTGATGGACTAATCACGCAAAATAACTGATTTTCTATTTTCTAATTGCAAATTACTGTGTATTTTCCGTCCAAATCCAGTACCCAAATGCACTTATTAGGTGGTGACAGACAAACTATGAAAGATAACTCACTTCTGTTTCTTTCATGATTCATCATATCCATAACAGGAACAATATTGATGGACTAATCACCCAAAATAACTGATTTTCTATTTTCTAATTGCAAGTTAGTGTGTATTTTTCCTCCAAATCCAGGACAAAAATGCACTTACTAGGTGCTGACACACAAACCATGACAGATAAGTCACTTCTGTTTCTTTCATGATTCATCATATCCATAACAGCAACAATATTGATGGACTAATCACCTAAAATAACTGATTTTCTATTTTCTAATTGCAAATTAGTGTGTATTTTTCCTCCAAATCCAGGACCCAAATGCACTAATTAGGTGCTGACACACAAACCATGACAGATTAGTCACTTCTGTTTCTTTCATGATTCATCATATCCATAATAGGAACAATATTCATGGTTCAATCACAGAAAATATCTAATTTTCTATTTTCTAATAGCAAATTAATGAATACTGTTTATGTGGTATGTACTGGTATTCATAGTAGCAGTACGGTACTTGTACTACTTGTTGGCAGGTACTTGATGGTCTGTCCTTTTTCCGTTTTTATGTTCTGTCCTTTTTCCGTTTTTAATGGTCTGTCCTTTGTCTGTCCCTTGTTTTTATGGTCCGTCCTTTACCTCTTTTCTATTTTTATGGTCTGTCCCTTATCCGCTGCCGGCATGCGCGCGTGTGCGCGCGCCGGCACAGTTTCAAAAACAGCTAAAAAGCAGTTATTTTAATTACATTAAAAATAAAGAATTCTCCATAATTTTTTTCGTGCCATTTACTTAACCCTCTTTTCTTCTGACAGTACAAGACCAATATTGACAACCAGACATTCCCAGAGTTTTTAAAAAAACGTCATTCAGTAGTACGGGGTTTGCGCTTTAAGGTGATATTTTCAGAATTTTCTAGGGATGTCTGGTTGCTGAGATCGATCTGTCAGAAGTTGGGAAGGTGAAAACCGGTACAATCAAAGGCAAAATGACGGTACGGTAACAACTCCACCAATTTCGCACCTCGTCTTCTTTCCATCGAATTTCCTACGGATACCGGAAGATGATGACGTTGGCAAAAATTTGATACCGTACGGTGAGTGTACAAGATAAAAATACCACAATTAATACCCAGTACAATAACCATGTAGAAGTCTACAGGAAATAAACAGATGTGTGCTCCGCGCACCGAAGTCCCTTCAAAAAAAGAACAAGACAAAAGACCCTGAAAACACACCGAAAAACTCGCTCCTAAGACAATTTTTTTGATGGGAAGTCCGATCATCGAAATCACGAATGTCGGCCCATGATCGACCCTTCTGTTTCTCCTTCCATAGAACAGACCATGAAGGTTCATCACCGTACAAATAGTACAAAATTACACCAACTCAAATACATTCCTCTACTTGGTTTTCGATCCGGAAGGGTATTTTAATGGCAATTCTACTGTAAATAACACACAAAGATACGTACGAAAAAACGAGCCGACAACGCGCCCTTCCCCAACCCATCTGTTTCCCCTCCAATAGAAGGGAAGATGAGGGTTCACATGTACCGTACAAATACTACCACATTCGAACACCATCATGTTCCTCTACTGATTTTTTGACTTGGAATTGCAATCAAACGGCTATTGGATCGGATGGTGAATTAAGAAGATATGGGGGGCACCATTTCTGTTTTGACGACCATTCTGTTTCTCCTTCGATAGAACAGACCATGAAGGTTCGCCACTGTACAAATAGTACAAAATGATACCAACTCAAATACCTACACATTACTCTACTTCGTTTTTGATTGGGAAGGGTATTCAAACGACAATCAAGCGGCGTTTTGGAGCGGCGTTTTGAGCGCCGCCATTTTGAGCAGCAGGAAGCCAGCAGCCAGCAGCCAGCAGCGGCGTTTGGAGCAGCGTTTTGGAGCAGCAGGAAGCCAGCAGCGGCGTTTGGAGCGGTGTTTTGGAGCAGCAGGAAGCCAGCAAGCCAGCAGCGGCGTTTGGAGCGGCGTTTTGGAGCAGCAGGAAGCCAGCAGCTAGCAGCGGCGTTTCAACCAAAATGAACGAACGTTGCCACCAAGGTAGATACATAGTAGACTAAATTTAAATACATTACCAAAATATCATACAGCACACTATTAGGCTAGTAGCTTACTCAGAGGGGACCGATTTAGCAGCAATAATAGGGGATTGGCGTTTATTCGTTGTTGTTACTCTAAAAATCGACCGGTAAGGTATTGGATAATTGAAATTTAAAGAGATGTGAGCTCAGAGAGACGCTCTTATTTTTACTGTGTATTTCACCGTATCGGGGCTCTCTGTATTTTACATGGTAGAGATCTTCCCCGGTTATCTGTTACTGTTATCTTCATTGTACCGATACTGCTGTTGTTGTTGCTGTATTAGTGTAGTGTATCGGTCTTACTGTATCGGTCATTTTGTCGTATGCGAGGTTAAGTGTTTTATCCGATGGGGCGTATGCTTGTTCGTGGTATTTGAGATAGATGAGGCCCATTCGGAATCGGTATTGATTTTCTTGATTGCAATAAGTAATTTCCTCACGGGATATTAAGTATATTCTTTTGAACATACTTAAGGATTCCAAGTGTTTACTTACTGTTCAGGTCTTTGGATATTTCTTGTTTCTAACCGATTATCCTCTTTTGTTTGTAGCCTTAGGTGATATCGTTTTTACCACTTAAGGATTTCTCGTAACGGAGGTGCGTTTGATTCTAATGCTTGATCATTGGAGTATTTGTATCTGTGTGTTAATCTTACGTACCTCGGTCGTTGTCTCGATTTGTTTCGTTTGTCGGCTTTTCCAATCGAATTTGATGCCGACAAAGTCCGTATTTTTAGCCAACAACACACCCCTTGTGTTGTCGGCGAAAAAATACGGACTTTGTCGGCATCAAATTCGATTCGAAAAGCCGATAAAACGAAACGACCGAGGTGCGGAAGAAAACAATACGAGATATGAATATTCCATGGCTTAGAGTCAAACGCACCTCCACTACATGAAAATCCCTAAGTGGTAAAACGATATCACTTAGGACTACAAACAAAAAGGGGTAATCGGTTAGAAACAAGAAATATCCAAAGACCTGAACAGTAAGTAAACACTTGGAAACCATAAGTACATTCAAAAGAATGTATATGATATCCCGTGAGGAAATTACTTATTGCAATCAAGAAAACCAGTACCGATTCCGGATGGGCCTCATACCCAGCATATATACCACGAATAAGCATACGCCCCATCGAACAGAATAATAAGACCAAGGTCGTAAACGTCGTTGGATTATGTAGTTAGTTATTTCGGTTTTTATTTTACGGTGTTGGAAAGAGTTATTGATAAGATTATGATCGGATTGTTTCTGGACCATATTGTTCTCTCATTTACTAATTTGTCTTTTCTTTGTGTGGGAATACGCGTATCGCGTATCGAGCGTTCGATACCCATAGATACTTGTAACGTGTGTTTGATACTCAGTGTTTTAAGTATCTCTTGATACTCCTGAGCGCTTATGTATAATTTACTTATTGCGCTTTCTTCTTGATAAAAGATCTAGAACACTTTGGAATCGTACGTCTTGTTTTTACGTAATATGTCTTGTTTTACGTTTCCGTAAAACAATACGTATTCGTTTTACGTTTCCGTAAAACAATACGTATTCGTTTTACGTTTCCGTAAAACAATTCCTATTCATTTCACGTTTACGTAAAAGCATACGTATTCGTACCTCGTTCACGAATACGTATATTCACGCTTGATTCAGTATTCCAATACACCCTTGGATGGTCCTTGGACTATCCGGCTCATATAAATATATTGGTCTTACCTTTTTATGGTGGCTCCCTGGGTGGTGCTTGGTAGGGTAATCCGCCAGATTATGCTTTCCCGGTTGCCAAAAAATATTGAATTGCCCTTGTTGGGCCCGGTCTTTTAACCAATAGTATCGCATATCAATTGCTTTGGACCTCTTTTGTTTGATAGTGCCGTTGAGTATGCCCTCTGCTGTATTGTTGTCGGTCTTCAGTGGAGTGGCCGGTTGTGGGTGACCTAGTTCGAGCAGACATTGTCGGATGGGTAAGGCCTCCCGTGCATTCAGGAACAACGACGCCACTTCGGCCTCGGCTGCTGACGCCATAACATTTTTGATTATTTTTGCCAGTACGAGAATAGCGCCGTTGAATGTGTGATCGGCTGTATCCCCTAGGTAATGATAGCCCCCAGCTCGGCTCTTGGCCTCTGGACATACCAAGTACGCTGCATCGCTATCCACTCGTAGTATCATGTCACTTGCCCTGTAGATGATGGATGCGTCAGGATTACATGCCGCATAGTTAAGGAAGTATTTTGTGGCTGCTAGTGTTGTTTTGTTATTCTTGGCAGAGGCAATGTCGTTGAGCGCATGTAACATCGTGTTGTCGACTGCTCGGGCATAAAACAGGAATTTTCCTGTGACTTGTTGGATGAATTTTATTTCTTCATCCGATAGTGTGGTCACGTCCTCGAGTTTTGCGTATTGGATTTTTTCGCCGTAGGCTGGGACGTCCGCGCGCGAAGGGCCTGCGAACGTGTGTGTCGGTCGCACGTGTTCGAATTCTTTCAATGCTTGTTCCACGTACCCATCCATAGACAATTGTACTTCACGTTTGTCGTAGTCCCAACGTAGATGAACCCCGACGTACTGTTTCCCCGACCAGTCTACTTTGAATGTGTACTTGGCTCCGACGGCCGCTACTAGGTGATCTACGTCTTCCTGTTGGGTGTACTTGATCCCAAAGTCATCCACCACTAGGGTAAAGTTTATGTCCCTTTCATCATGTAGGAACAGTCCCTCTGTGTGGGGTGCTTTTCTGTATCCGTACTTCTGGAGGTGGTCAACTAGGTCGTCGTGGGCTATCTTTCCACTCTGTTTTAATCCATACCATGCCTTTTTGATCCGGGCATATACGTATTCTCCTTGTTTGAGTCCTTCCAGTTGGTACGCTATCCGGACTCGGGGGGGAATCATGTCCCACCGGAACTTAACGTATTCGGGTTCGTCTAGTGTGGAGCATAAGTACATGTTAGAAATGTCACCGGTACAGTATTTGGCCCCAGGGGTTGACACTACGCTGTTCCAGTGGGTTTTTATGGTCTCCATGCTTGCCGTCCGGGTGGACACGTTACCATGGTACTCCAGTTGGTCTCCCCCTGCTGTGATTCTAGTCCTGTAGGGGCCGGCCTTTTCGGGGCGTATGGCTACTGTATATCGGGGATATGTGACCCTTTTGTGTATGGGCACGTCAGTTCTCCTGATCCAGTCCAATACGTCCATCCCTTCTATGTTATTCTGTTGAAAGCCTTGGAATAACCGGCCGAACTCGTCCTCGCCCGACTTGAGCCATAATTCTTGGATCTGTGCTTTGGGGTGCCTGATTAGATCACGGTACGCTGCCCATTTGTTCAAGTCCTCATCCCATATGGAGCCCCCACACGCTAGTTGGGGCACATACGTTAACTCGTTCAGCCGTAGGGCCTGTTTTGGTACAGGGAACCGGATCGGGGCACGCGGGTAAACTCCCATTAGGGCGTTGGGCTTAAGCTTGGATTTTGAGTAGTATTGGTCGGATTTATAGTACCTGGACACTTCACCGTGTGTGTAGTCCGCAACGTCCCCATCTGTGAATTTTACTCTATAGTATTGATTGGTTTGGTCATAACTTATGACTTCACCTTCATACCACCCTGAGTTGAACCTCTTTCTGATGATCGTGCCTATAGCCCAGGGGTGTCCCCGGCGGGCACTGCGTTGTGGCGTAGGTGACACCCTTGGAGGTTCGCTCGCATTCTCGGGTGCCTTGGGTTTCGTATTAGGTGACACCCTTGGAGGTTCGCGAGCATTCTCAGGCACATTGGATTTTGTATTGGGCCCGTTTGATATCTTCTGTGTCGTATCACGATGCTTGGCATGTTTTTGTTGCGTATTTATATGTAATAGGTTTTGTATACTCCGAAGGGCCTCGTTAACTTGTGTTCCCTGTTCCATATAAGGGATTGGCGGATGGGGTTTACTAGCAATTTCCGTTAGGTCTTGCAGTGTCATGAGCAGCCGGTCTGTAGAGGACGTACGCGGCATCTCAGTCTTTGGGAAGAATGCTACTGTGTTGCTGATTCTGGTAGCGCGGCTGGCTTCCCCGACACATTTGTAATTTCTGTAGTGTTTTAAGGCCGGTCCAATGTAGTAGCCCTTCGTTCCATGGTCCTGCCATGCGCCGCGTTCCTGTGCCCTATCGTGGATAATCACCCGACAACCCATAGGGGCGAGGGGGTGTTTGTTGTAGTCATATACACCGCGTCTGAGCTCATATGCCGATAGTTTGGGCTGGGTACGTGACGCACGTAACAAGTTGAGGGTAATGAGGGCCTGTGGGAGCAGTAGGTCCCAATCGTCTATCGGGTACTTGTCATCCACCCCATTCAATCCTGCTATAAAATGGTTCTTGAATGTCTGTATGGCCCTCTCTGCGTGGTTGAGACGATGGTCCCCGGGCGATGCTAGTTGGTAATCGAGGTTGTTCTTTGTGATGTACGCGATTAGTGTCTTGGAGGTCTCGTTGTCCATACGTACTATTTTTGCGTTCACGTTGTCCTCTTTCATCCGCGCGTAGCACGCCGTGAATCCCTGTAGGATGTCTTCGCTCTTGCGTGACTGAATGGGTTCCACGTCAATATAGTTGGAATCGTAGTCGTACATGAGGAATACGTACTGGTGGCCACGACGTGACGTGACTGGGTATCTCCCCGGTAGGTCCCACGCAATGAGTTCCGTCGGCTCGTTTTTGGTTCGTGGCCCTGCGTGGTTGGTTGGTTGCATTTCATTCGCCGATACTATGTCCACGCAGACATTATGTATCTTCTTCCGGCTGACTTGGGGTGGTTCTGTATCGGCTGTCGGCCTGTTCTTCGCCTTCTTTGGTTTGCGCGTGCTTTGGATGCCTTGTCGAACCATTTGTAGGTGTCCCATAGTAGTTTCTTCTGTGAGTGGGAGATGTCGGTTGACACGTTGTGCTGTGAGACCTGGCCACGTGGCATATGAGCCGCGTTCGATGGCGCGGACCCACGTCTCTTTAGTGGGGTACCCTGCTGCTGCGTGGTAGAATTGTATTAGTTTGGGGATGGCTTGAATCTGGTATGCCCCTGCCCCCGTGTGAATCAGGTATTCGGTTTCGTTGTTGTTGTGGACGGCGCTGGTTGCGCTGTGTTCGTTTTGTTCGTTTTCGGTTTCGTTTTGCGGGGGGCCTGTCACCCTTGGAGATTGAGTCGTCCCATGTTTGCCGGGCTGATGGAGGGGAACCATGTATAGGTTCCGTAGGGGGTCGCGTTGTCCGGTGAGTATGACTTGTTTGGAGGGGCCATATATGGACACGTTGTCTTTAGAGAACGCCACTTCGCACCCGTGATCGCAGAGTTTGGGCACCGAGACCAAGGGTAGCTCCACTTCATCAAACTTGTGACAGCCGCGTGCCTCGCTGGGGAGTTGGGGTAGGTCTAATTGGTCGGTTGCGTTGGATAGCATAGTGCTCCCATTAGCACAACCTACGGTCAGCGCCCCTGGTGTGTCTTGATGTGCCCCTCCTTGGTAGGTCGTTGGGACAAAATGGTCTGTTGCCGCTGAATCCAGGGCCCCATATCCGGGTGGGGCCCTGCTATGGAACGCAACGTCTTGCGCAAAGGTCACCGATCGTGGTGGCCACGGTAGTTTATCTCTCGAGGGACCCGCACGTAGGATACTGAGTAATTGTGAATCATGATTACTAGGTTTATGTATACTACTACTGTGGCTCCTCCCACGCCGTCAGGAGTGGTGGGGGGCCTCGTACACCCCACGACCGGCGCCATTGGGATTGGGTCCGTTCCATTTCATCCACCTGTCGTTGTTCCTGGCGGATCCTCCCATCTGGTTGCCGAAGGAGGCCCCATCCCGGTGGGCGGCTTTGTTCCTCTTGTGGAAGCATTCTTGTCCGGTGTGTGAGAGGTTGACACCGCACGAGTGGCAGTAATATTTGTATTGTTTCCACTCGTGGGCCAGCGGGCGTCCCGAGGCTGCCTGTCTGGGCCGACCCGCGTCGGTTGCCTTAAGTCTGTTGACGTCTGCCTGTAGGGCAGCCATGGCTGTTTCCCACTGGTGCGACATTGTCATTGTAGATGCCGCTGTCGCCGTCGAGGCTGTATTCTCGGACACCCTCGAATAGATCTCTCGGCACACATTGGCCAGTTCGAGTTGTTGTGTTTCCAGGTCAGTGAAACGGCGGTCATTGTGGATGTCCACCATGTTGGCCGATGCAGATTTGTTGTGGTATGCGCTGTACAATTCCTTTAGCCGTTGGCCCCAGAACTTTTTGTAGTGGATGAACTCGTCACCCGTGGCTATGGTTGTCCTGTGTTGTTTCCAATCTTCATTAACCCGGTGTAGTGTAATCGGGTCATGTTTGCTGCGCATGAAGGCGTCCCGGGCATAATTGATCATCTGTGCCGAGGATACTTCTGCGGTTTCCGGGAGTAGATTGATTTGCCATTGGTACTTAGTCAACTGCCTGAAGTACTCCTTGGGTCCAATAGGGCTCGGTGTATACGATAGGTCGTTCATTTTCTTTGCGAGCTCGCGAGTAAGCCGGTGCTGGGCATCTGTTGTACAGAGGTCAGCTTCCATGGCCTGGAATGCGGCCAGTACCGTGGTTCCTCTGGGGAATGCCTCGGAGCCCGGGTCTTTTAGTTCGTCTAGCATGGTGGGAAACTTCTTGTCGGTGATGAGTAGGGCCTCTCTATCATATTTGTTCCACTCCACGTATAGGGCGCGTCTGCGTTTCCATAGTTTATACGCGTCCGAGGTGAGCTCTATTGTGCTATCGAGTTCTTGAGGCTCTGTCGGTGCTGTGGGATATGCGGCTCTGGCGTCTCTTGCCTTGTGTTGTTCCTTACTTTCCAACAGGAATGCATACCCACTTCCTTGTAGGTATTTGATGGATACTACTTCGGCCAATGCGTTGGCTAGGGCCTTTTTGAACTCGTACACATCTACGCTCGTCGGTATCGCTATGGGCTTCAATTGGGTCTCATCCAGATGGTCTTTGACCCCGGTGTAATCCTTCTTCTTGACCATCTCGTCGTCGGTATCGCTATCCTCACTGTCTTCAGTATAGTCGTATAGCAACCTGTTCTGTGTTTGCAATTGCGTGTTTTGCTCTTCTTTGTATTCGAGTACGTCCCTGTTGTACTGTTCGAGTTCTACCAGTTGGTCTCTCAGACCCCGGATAGAGGTGGAGCCTACGTTCCTGGAATCGTCGATGCTGGTGTCAGGGGTAACTCCTATTGTTGTAGGGCCGGGGATTCCTTCGGTTTGTGTTCCCTCTGGCATTGGGGTGTGGTAATCTTATCAATAACTAATAAGACCAAGGTCGTAAACGTCGTTGGATTATGTAGTTAGTTATTTCGGTTTTTATTTTATGGTGTTGGAAAGAGTTATTGATAAGATTATGATCGGATTGTTTCTGGACCATATTGTTCTCTCATTTACTAATTTGTCTTTTCTTTGTGTGGGAATACGCGTATCGCGTATCGAGCGTTCGATACCCATAGATACTCATAACGTGTGTTCGATACTCAGTGTTTTAAGTATCTCTTGATACTCTTGAGCGCTTATGTATAATTTACTTATTGCGCTTTCTTCTTGATAAAAGATCTAGAACACTTTGGAATCGTACGTCTTGTTTTTACGTAATATGTCTTGTTTTACGTTTCCGTAAAACAATACGTATTCGTTTTACGTTTACGTAAAACAATACGTATTCGTTTTACGTTTCCGTAAAACAATACCTATTCATTTCACGTTTACGTAAAAGAATACGTATTCGTACCTCGTTCACGAATACGTATATTCACGCTTGATTCAGTATTCCAATATACTTAACCCCAAAATGACCGGTACCATCGAATGACCGATACAGTAAGACCGACACGACGCTAACACAGCAACAGCACTAAAAGAATCGGTACGACGGTAAAGACAACAGTAACAGATAACCGGGGAAGATCTCTACCAAGTAATATACAGCAGAGATCCCTGATACAGTGAAAATACATAGTAAAAATAAGAGCCTCTCTCTGAGCTCACATCTCTTTAAATTTAAACAATTCGTTATACCTATCCGGTCGATTTTTAGAGTAACAACACCTTGATCCAATACTCTACTCGCATGGTATTGGATTACTGTCGGAGTATATCATCCCGAGTTTTATCGACTGATGGATCAAACGTCCGGATCGAATCGTAACGGGCAGGCGATCTAACCTGGGTAGTGTCCCATGATGTATCTTGCATGTCGAGCGTGCAAGATCCATCCCAACGGTTTGGTTAGATCATCAGCAGGGTTGATGACTCCAGGAATATGGATCATCTTGATTTCACCATTTTCTTTCCATGCTTGAATTGCAAAGAATCTGATTTCAATATGCCTGGTTCTTTCAGTTGGCTTCTGGGCATTTATGATTTCAATTGCCGATGCATTGTCTTCATAGATAGGGGTTGGACCAGCTTGAGCAAATCCTAATTCTGTGAGTACGGATCTAAGGTATCTGGCTGTTTTGGCTGCTGTGACTGCAGCAATGAATTCTGCTTCCGTAGAACTCTGAGCAGTGAGTGATTGTGCTTTGGATCGGTAGACAACTGCTCCACCAGCATAAGTGAAGACATATCCTGTGGTGGACCTGCGATGTTTTGGATCATTTCCATATGCTGCATCAACAAAACACATCAACTTGCTGTGCTTGATATCTGCAGGGTATTTTGGGAGTGATGCATCTTGGACTACATCGTTGTATGGTTCTCCTGATGGAAGGGATGGCTCTGCATTTGGTCTATAGAATCTAATACCCCAAGATCTGGTTGTTCTAAGGTATCGAGCTATGTTCTTCAGACTGGAATAGTGGAATGCAGTGGGATTGGAACTGTATTTTGACATCAGAGTCACTGCATAGCCAATGTCTGGCCGGCAGCTCACGTATGCAAACATCATTTCACCTAAGAGTGTTCTGTAGGAGAACCCAGATGTGGATTGTAATGCAGCGTGTTCCTTGGTGCCTTCTAATGGTCCATTCGTATGTGATTGCAGTTGGCTCAGTACTTCAGTTGATAACGGCGCTGATGGCTTGGAGTGGGGTTTCATCTTAGAATCAGTCTCCCAACCATGGGATGTCATGATCCGGTCGATGTAATTGGCGCAGGACAGTTCAATGTAATCAGCTGTTTGTTTGACGTCAATTCCATTGAAGTCCTCAAGCAATCCCATTTTTGTGAAGGGGATCACGTCTTCCTTTGGTAGCTTGAGCCTTGCACCTATAATGTCATAGATCTTGTCAGATATGGATTCTGATGTACAAGCTAGTGCAAAATCATCAACTTGTCTCAACATGTATACCGTTTCACCTTCAAAAACTGTTGTATAGATTGTTCTGTCATGTGTGGTGGTCTTGAAGTTGAGATCGGGACCTTTTAAGATCTTGTTGATGTGGGTCTCCCATAGTCTACCTGATTCTGGGTGGCCTTGAAGTGCTCGAAGAACCGGGAGCACCATCCTTCTGTCGATGTCTTTGCCGTGTTTGTGTCTGTACCAGTCTGCATATGCATCGTCTACAGTCATGAAGGTTGGAATTTCAGGTCCAGGACTGTGTCCGAAAGCATCTTGGGCATCTGCTCCGTAGACTTTGAGATTGAGGCTAGCGGCAATGGCAAAGAACAATCTTTGGATAGGATGTTCAACACATGAAGAGTATGACATGGCAATAGCATGCAGGGTTGGAACTGCATATTTGCTTCCATTACAACACTGTCTTGCGCGGCGGACACCATTTCTCTTGACACTGTACTGCCAGTGAGGCCTGAGAATAATCGCGTCTGGGTCCTTAGGGTATTGAATTGGTGAGCCAAACATTTCCAAATCTTCAAACTGATCAAGCTGCTTTCACTCCCCAGCTTCCCATTCTGCCCAGGTGGATAAAGACTTGAGATTCCGTCGAGTGAAGTGCCCTAGTGCTTGTTCTTCAGGTGTAGTTGCCTTGGAATTGATGGCCTTGATTAAAAGTTCAATTTCTTCAGTTGGCAGTGAATCTGCATCTAGCGGTAATGCATGATTTCCTGGTTTATGGAGCTTAGTGATGGCTCTGAGCGATGCAATGTCAATGGTGGGAATGACAACCTCCATATCATCTTCGATTGGGGCCAAGTGTTTTTGGATGGAAGCATGGAGGGCTTCAGTGTGGTCAACTTGGTTGATTCTGGATTGGATGATATTCTTGTATTTGGTGCCAATCTGCTTGATAGTCTTGATGGATGAGATCCGGTCCAAAAAAGGTGGGTCTTCTTCATCAGTGGGTTCTTTCCAAGACGTATTGGGAGCAAATAAGCCATATTCATTTGAGTGTTTCCGGATGTCTTTCAGAGACAATTTTTCTTCAAGTGCAAAAGTGATAGGAGTATTGGTATCTATTGAATTCCTCACCCCTCGAGCGTGTGATTGGTGCAGTGCGGTGGTGACATCAGCAGCAGTAAAGACACGATTGTGATTGATAGATACAATATAAGCGCCCCTAAGCTTGGAGAGAGTCTTCTTGTGGGAGGAGAAAAGCTTGGAGGCAGGACTTTTGGGAAGGATGTTGGTGATGTAAGCGCGGCCAAGCAGTGAATCATCGGCATACCGGAGACCGAATGCTGGATCAGTACAGGAACTGGTAACAGGGAGCCTGAGATTGGTGAGGTCGGCAAACGGCGTGATGGAAAACTGGAAATCACTGGATGAGACTTCAGTAGGCTCTGGTGGCAGTTGAACGTTGTCATCAGTCCGGAGTAGGTGTTTGACATTAGTGGGGAGATCTGCAAGTGGGAGATCATGCATGCCTTCGCCGAACTGGACATGGGTGGCTATCTTGACTCGATGTGTCTCAGTATCATACCAAAGGATGTTTCTGGTAGTGTATGGGACAAAACCCAGGAATATGCCTTTTCGTGCATTGGGTTTGAGCTTAATAGATCTCTTGCCTGGAGGGCTAACCCAAACTCTGCAACCAAAGGTTCGGAAATCAGCAAGGTTTTCCTTACGGCCAGTTGCCAATTCCAGTGGTGAATGTGGTTGGTTGCCTTCAGGGAATGCATTGGACAACCGAAGTGCATGGTAGAAAGCAAAGGGCCAGAACTTGATGGGCAAATTAGCACCAGATAGCATGGTTCGCATGGAATTAGCCAAAGTGCGATGCTCTCTTTCAACTGTACCATTCTGGTGTGAAGCATCAGCACCAGTGGGGAAAATCGAGTATCCAAATGCAGAGAAAAGGTTTCTGATATCAGGGTTGTGATAGAGTTCACCACCTTGGTCGACTGAAACATACTTGTTGGCACAAGCCGGGTTGTACTGGGAAAAGAAATGTTCCAACCAATGTAGGGGTGCTGCCTTGGATATTCGGGTATCGCCATATTTCATACCAGTATAGTGGTCTGTGATCAGAATCCAGGCTGTTTCTCCATGGATGCCTTCATAGTCGCGCTTGCGTTTGCTGTTGGAGGATCTCGCGCCAGAGAATGCAAAATCAACTGATAATCCTTGAAAAGGTTGTGTAGCCTTTCTTGTGGAATGTGGGCCAGCAGGTGTTTTAGTTTGCTTGCATTGTATGCAAGTTGGGCATTGATCAAGAATACTTGTTTGGCGCTTGAATTTTGGGACTCCAATGATGTGCTTATGAGCTTGATACAGAAAATCATCGCATGGGTGTCCCAACCTTTGGTGCCACAGAAGTTTCGATGTCCTGGTTTTGATGGCTTGGATTGGGATATTTTTGTCCACAATCTTGGTGAAAAACAGTTTGGCATCAAACCTTGGCGTGTCACTAGTATCAGACTGAGCTTTCGCTGCTTCAGAACATTTTTGCAGATTGACAAGATTGGTGTAGATATCATACCTGTAGTTGCTAATGGCTTCTTTGGAGGCCAGTTCACAAGCTTCTTTGAACTGCATGTCAGTCGCCAAAGCATAGGCTGACGATGTGGCACAATTAGCATATGGAGATGTAATATCAACGTCTGGGATCAGTACTGGGTGTGTATAGCATTGACCGTCAATGATGCTTCCATGGAGGACAATGCTGCTGGCAGTGTTCTGCTTGTGATGACAGATGATTGTGAGGTTGCCGTTGCGTGGAGCAGATGAGTCATAGTTGTCAATGAATTGTTGTTACTCTAAAAATCGACCGGATAGGTATAACGAATTGTTTAAATTTAAAGAGAAGTGAGCTCAGAGAGACGCTCTTATTTTACTGTGTATTTCACTGTGTCGGGGCTCTCTGTATTTTACATGGTAGAGATCTTCCCTGGTTAGTATTTGTTACTGCCTTCTTTACCGTCGTACCGATTCTTCTGTTGCTGTTGCTGTATTAGCGTCGTGTCGGTCTTACTGTATCGGTCATTCGATGGTATCAGTCATTTACGAGGTTAAGTGTTTTATCCGATGGGGCGTATGCTTGTTCGTTGTATTTAAGGTAGATGAGGAGGCCCATTCGGAATCGGTACTGGTTTTCTTGATTTCAATAAGTAATTTCCTCACGGGATATCAAGTGTATTCTTTTGAATGTACTTATGGATTCCAAGTGTTCACTTATTGGTCAGGTCTTTGGATATGTCTTGTTTCTAACCGATTACTGTCTTTTGTTTGTAGTCCTAAGTGGTATCGTTTTACCACTTAGGGATTTCCAAGTAGTGGAGGTGCGTTTGATTCTAAGCTTCGGCCTTTGGCATATTCGTATCTCGTATCGCACCTCGGTCGTCGTTTCGTCGGCTTTTTCAATGGAATTTGATGCCGACAAAGTCCGTATTTTTCGCCGACAACACACCCCTTGATCCAACACATTCACTCGATGTTGGATTACTGTCGGAGTATATTATCTTGAGTTGTATCGATCAATCGGTTCAAATCCGAGTGTGAGTGAATCAAATCAAATCAACGTGATTGTAATATGAGATCCAGCGCTGGATGACAGATTTAGATCAAACGTTTGGATCAACCGATTGATGGATCAAACGTTCATATCGAATCGGAATTGTTCGATCGCTTCTCCTATTAGTACTGTCAAAGCGCGCACTGCCGACTGGTTTATCCTGGGTAATGTCCCATGATATATCTTGCATGTCGGGCGTGCAAGATCCATCCCAATGGTTTGGTTAGGTCATCCGCCGGATTGATAACTCCAGGAATATGAATCATATTAATTTCACCATTTTCTTTCCATGCTTGAATTGCAAAGAACCTGATTTCAATGTGCCTCGTTCTTTCAGTTGGCTTCTGAGCATTGATGATCTCAATTGCTGATGCGTTGTCTTCATAGATCGGAGTTGGGCCAACTTGGGCGAAACCTAATTCTTTGAGTATAGACCTGAGATATCTGGCTGTTTTGGCTGCTGTGACGGCAGCAATGAACTCAGCTTCAGTAGAACTCTGTGCAGTAAGTGACTGAGCTTTGGATCTGTAAACAATTGCTCCACCAGCATAAGTGAAGACGTATCCTGTGGTGGACCTCCGGTGTTTTGGATCATTTCCATATGCGGCGTCCACAAAACACATCAGTTTGGCTTGCTTGATATCTTCAGGGAATTTTGGGAGTGATACATCTTGGGCTACGTCGGTGTATGATTTTCCAGATGGTAAAGATGGCTCGGCATTTGGTCTGTAGAACCTAATACCCCAAGATCTGGTTGCTCTGAGATAGCGGGCTATGTTCTTCAGACTTGAATAGTGGAAGGCAGTGGGATTGGAACTGTATTTTGACATCAGAGTCACTGCATAGCCAATGTCTGGCCGGCAGCTCACGTATGCAAACATCATTTCACCTAAGAGTGTTCTGTAGGAGAACCCAGATGTGGATTGTAATGCAGCGTGTTCCTTGGTGCCTTCTAATGGTCCATCAGTATGTGATTGTAGTTGGCTCAGTACTTCAGTTGATAACGGCGCTGATGGCTTGGAGTGGGGTTTCATCTTAGAATCAGTCTCCCAACCATGGGATGTCATGATCCGGTCGATGTAATTGGCGCAGGACAGTTCAATGTAATCAGCTGTTTGTTTGACGTCAATTCCATTGAAGTCCTCAAGCAATCCCATTTTTGTAAAGGGGATCACGTCTTCCTTTGGTAGCTTGAGCCTTGCACCTATAATGTCATAGATCTTGTCGGATATGGATTCTGATGTACAAGCTAGTGCAAAATCATCAACTTGTCTCAACATGTATACCGTTTCACCTTCAAAAACTGTTGTATAGATTGTTCTGTCATGCGTGGTGGTCTTGAAATTGAGATCGGGACCCTTCAATATTTTGTTGATGTGAGTTTCCCATTCTGCCCATGTAGATAAAGGCTTGAGATTCCTTCGAGTGAAGTGCCCTAGTGCTTGTTCTTCAGGTGTGGTTGCTTTGGAATTGATGGCCTTGATGAAAAGTTCAATTTCTTCAGTGGATAGTGAATCTGCATCTAGCGGTAATGCATGATTTCCTGGTTTATGAAGCTTGGTGATAGCTCTGAGGGATGCAATATCAATAGTAGGAATGACAACCTCCATGTCGTCTTCAATTGGTGCCAAGTGTTTTTGGATGGAGGCATGGAGTGTTTCAGTGCTATCGACCTGGTTGATTCTTGATTGTATCAGCTGCTTGTATTTGGTGCCAATGCGCTGGATAGCTTTGATTGATGAAATCCGGTCCAAGAATGGTGGATCTTCTTCAGCAGTGGGTTCCTTCCAGGAGGTATTGGGAGCAAATAAACCATATTCATTTGAGTGTTTCCTGACCTCCTTCATAGATAATTTTTCTTCAAGTGCAAAGGTAATTGGTGTATCTATTGAAGAATCCCTCACCCCTCGATTGTGGCAGGCCTGTAAGGCTGTAGTAACATCAGCAGCAGTAAAGACACGATTGTGATTGATAGATACAATATAAGCGCCTCGGAGCTTGGAGAGAGTCTTCTTGTGTGAGGAGAAAAGCTTGGAGGCAGGACTTTTGGGAAGGATGTCAGTGATGTAAGCTCTGCCAATCAGTGAGTCATTGGCATAGCGAAGGCCAAACTTGGGATCAGCACAAGATGGAGAGACAGTGAGTTGAAGATTGGTGAGGTCTGCAAAGGGGGAAATTGAGAATTGGAAATCACTGGATGAGACCTCACGGGGTTCTGCAGGAAGCGGAGTGTTGTCATCAGTCCGGAGCAGGTGCTTGACATTGGTTGGAAGATCTGCAAGAGGTAAGTCATTCATTCCTTCATCAAACCGGACATGTGTGGCTATTTTTTGACACGGTGTGTCTCAGTATCATACCAAAGGATGTTTCTGGTAGTGTATGGGACAAAACCCAGGAAGATGCCTTTGCGAGCATTAGATTTGAGCTTGATTGAGCGCTTGCCTGGGGGTCGTACCCAAACTCTGCATCCAAAAGTGCGAAAGTCAGCAAGATTTTCCTTGTGGCCAGTTGCCAATTCTAAGGGTGAGTGTTGTTGATTGCCTTCTGGAAAAGCATTGGACAACCGAAGGGCATGATAAAATGCAAAGGGCCAGAATTTTATGGGCAAATTCGCGCCATTGAGCATGGTCCTTATTGAGTTGGCGAGGGTCCGGTGGGCTCTTTCAACTGTACCATTCTGGTGAGAAGCGTCAGCACCGGTTGGAAAGATTGAATATCCAAACGCAGAGAAGAGGTTTCTGATGTCAGGATTGTGATAGAGTTCTCCACCTTGATCAACTGAAACATACTTGTTGGCACAAGTTGGGTTGTGCTGGGCGAAGAAATGTTCCAACCAGTGTAGTGGCGCTGCTTTAGAGATTCGCGTATCTCCATATTTCATACCAGTGTAGTGATCTGTGATGAGAATCCAAGCTGTTTCTCCATGAATGCCTTCATAATCGCGCTTGCATTTGCTGTTGGAGGATTTGGTACCTGAGAATGCAAAATCAATGGATAAACCTTGAAACGGTTGTGTGGCCTTTCATGTGGAATGTGAGCCAGCAGGTGTTTTGGTTTGCTTACATTGTATGCAAGTTGGGCATTGGTCAAGAATACTGGTTTGACGCTTGAACTTTGGTACTCCAACGATGTGCTTATGAGCATGATACAGAAAGTCATCGCATGGGTGTCCCAATCGTTGATGCCACAGAAGTTTTGATGTCTTGGTTTTGATGGCGTGGATGGGAATATTTTTGTCCACAATCTTGGTGAAGAACAATTTGGCATCAAACTTTGGCACGTCGCTGGTATCAGACTGAGCATGAGCTGCTTTGGTGCACTTTTGCAGTGCGACAAGATTTGTGTATACATCGTATCTGTAGGTGTTAAGGGCTTCTTTGGAGGCCAGTTCACAAGCTTCCTTGAACTGCATGTCATTCGCCAAAGCATAGGCGGACGATGTTGCACAATTGGCATATGGAGATGTAAGATCAACGTCTGGGATCAGTACTGGGTGGGTATAGCATTGGCCATCAATGATGCTTCCATGGAGGACAATGCTGTTGGCAGTGTTCTGCTTGTGATGACAAATAATGGTGAGGTTGCCGTTTTGTGGAGCAGATGAGTCAAGGTTGTCAGTGAATGATTTATGGATTGACTGTCCACTGAACTGACATCGCATGCGAGATGTCATTCCACAGAGATCGTTCTCACTCAGTAATGTCGTTGACAGGGAGGGAGAATAGTAGAAGAAGACTTTGATATATCCAATGTGATTCGGTGCTGGGATATGCAAATATCCTGAGCCTTCAGGGATACAGGTAGCTGCTTTTCCTCCTATTGCTGCTGTAAGCCTGACAGGACATTTCCTTATCCTGATGTAAGGTTTGTAACCGTGTAGGATGTGTTTGAGATTTGTGCAGGAAACCTTTGCACCGGTGTCAATCTGAGCCCTGACACCCTGTTGGAAGTAGGCTGTAGCTGCAATAGGGTCCGGTGGGACTAGGGATTGCACATTGTATGTATCAACTGGCGTAGGGTTGTCCCTATCAAAATTGGGATCCTCATTGGTCGTCAGATGTGATTCCAATGTAGGGGTCGTAGCCCCGAGTGATTCCATATCACAGTAGACATCAATTGGGATTGATGACTGGAGGCTGTCCTTGGGAAGGAGGTTGACGGCACCAATTATGACAGATTCGTAGGAGCTGACACTGCTGGAGTCCAAGGAGGGGCATAAGCTGTTCACTTGGGGTGCTGTGACGTTGTCAAGTCCTTGAGGATCATCTTGAGGTGATGTCATAGTATGGCTCCAAGAAAGACTTTCTATTCTTGGCCATTGCAAAAATTTTGGTTTTCTACTGTAGCATCAGGTGAAACCTCATCTTGATCTTCATTGCCAATGTTGATCTGAGAGATTTGTTGGGTGGAATCTAAGAGTTGTTGGGTCTGTTTATTGGATTTGTTCAGAAAAACAGCCGCAGCAATCCTATGTTTCTTCAGGGACTCAATATCTTGCAATGCAGGACAATTATCAAAATTGTGACCGGACATGTGGCAAACAATACATTTTCTGGATGTGTCAAAAAGACTAGGTTGCTTATCGAATGCCGTGATAGCATTGCAGTATGCTTGGTGGAGGAAGGGATCGTCAGATTCTTCGTCCATCTCCGGGTAGCCAAGTGATTCAATCAGGCTGATTGAGTGAGAGGTCAAAGTAGAAGGTGTTCTAACAGTGCTGTTGCTAGCGCGCTTTTGAAACCTATCATTGCGCCGGTGACCTGGTCTGGTACCTGAGACAGGCAATTGCTTGGGCTGGATTGATTTGGAGGTGTTCCTCTTGTACTTTTGTTCAGCCTTGATCTCCTGTTCATAGGTTTGAAGGGTTTGTAAAAGCCTACCTGCCTTGTATTTGTCTCTTTTGAATTGGTCATCAGAGTCGCGTTCATCTTCTGTCTTTTTGAAGAGCTCTTCTGAGAGGGTGGTTCCTGCAATAAGGTTGCTGACTTCTTCTGTTGAACTGATAGTGCTGGGTTGGTTTTGGAGGAACACTCTAAGTCTCAGATAATCCTTGTACCGGAAGTAGTATTCTTCAAGGGATTCATTTGTATCTTGGTTGGAAGGGTTTCTGACCATTCTGCTGGCATTGGATGGCCTTTTTGAGTTGGGATGTGTTTGAGCAATAACTGTGTATAGCGCTTCATATCCCTGTCCGCCCTCAAAGCTCTGAATAGTGGCCTTCATACTTGCACATGAATCAGGGATGATTTTATCAGTTCTTAGTGCTGTGTAAATGAGATTTCCCCATTCATTGATAGCCAATTCATATCTTGAAGGTAGGTCGTGTGGAAGGTCATCACCAATTGTGAATCCTCTGAGGTGGTCAGCTTCACGTCTGAATAGATAGTATGGGTGTACATAAATATGATGTTGCTGGGAATGAGCTGTGATTTCTCGGTACCATTTTCTAACCTGGGGGTCCGTTGCGTCCTTTAGTTGTGGGAATCCTGAGAGGAACAGTTTGTCTCTAGCAGCTTCCTTGGACTTGTCGGAGGCTCTGGTCAGATCAAAACAGTCACCACTTCTAGTGATCAGACGTTGGTCGTTTCTCCCGCTGCCTAGGTTGTGTAGGTAGTAGTTTTGCCTGATGACCGTTTCATTTCCGGATGAGTCGGTGTAGGTGATTGGGAAGTCCTTCATATCATCTCTGGTGAGGAATTCATCTCTCTTGTAGTATCGGTCCTTGACAGGTGGTGGTAAGGTTGCTGGATTCCATGGTAAGTCGAGTGACGCTTGGTGGTTGGCGCCGGCACTGTTATTGTTGTTGTTATTGGTGTTGCTGTTGTCGACCAGTTGCTGGAGTAGAGTGGTCAATTGCTGCATGTCAGTGCCTGTTGTCGCTGGTGCTGGTGCTGGGAGTGTAGGCGTTTCATCATTCAGTTCGGGGAAATTGTAGATATTGGCGTCATAAACCTCATCAAAGTGTAATGGATCCCAATCTGGTTTAAAGCCCCAGTGAGTTACTCTGATTTCTATGAGGAACGTGTCCTGTCCATTTGAGATAGCTTGTTCTCCTGCCCTATCCATTGCATTCTTGTTCCTGAGTCGTCTTGCTGATTGAGTCGTATCTACATGCCAGAAGGTGGCATCAGCAAAGAGAGTGGATATGTGTCCCTTGTTAATTTCTGTTTGTTCTCGGGCGGGGATGATATCCATGATTGCATTGACAATGGTTTCCTTCAACATGGTTGCCGGGTCGGGAGCCAATGTCTTGGGTCCTTCGGCATCCTCGTCTGTGATGAATAGGCCATCTGTGTCCTCTAGATAGTGGGAGAATGATTTGTTGAGTTCGACGTGTTTGTCTGCATTCCCCTTGGTATGGAAGGATCCAAATTGGATTCTAATGTCCCGGATCTGATTCCAGTCAAATGGGGCTGGCGGCATGGTCGTCGTCGTCGTCGTTCAGCGGTTCCAGGAATCGTTCGATCGTAGTAGGTGGTATGCGAATTAACTCAACCGTCGTTGTCGAAATAACAAATAATCGGCAAGCGTCCTTGTCGATGATAACGTACGATGTCGGTTTCACTCGATTAGTCGGTCTTGGTCGTGGAGTACAAAAGAATATTCCTGGTAGAATGTTCGATCGTTCGTATTTGATGTACTTGCGGCGGCGTTGGTGTTGTCGAACGGTTAATCGTAATCGTAATCGTAATCGTTTGATTGTCGTCCTTAGATGTGTATTACAGAAGGAGATTCTTGGTAGAATGTTCTGTAGATACGCCCCTTGATACGTACGCTTCTTGGTCGTGTATTACAGAAGAAGATTCTTGGTAGAAGGATCTGTATACACCCCTTGATACGCGAGTAAGGAGGAGGAAGAAAGAAAGAAAAGAAGAGAGGCGGGGGGGAGGTCTATTGATACAGCCCGTCGCCGAGTCCCGTACCAAGTATACTCTGGCTGTAACCGACAGTGGAGGTGCTGTACGGGGCGGAGATAGGTAGCTTAAGGTATCCACTTGTTAGTGGAAGGTATAAGGGCTCTATAACCTGTTGTTACTCTAAAAATCGACCGGATAGGTATAACGAATTGTTTAAATTTAAAGAGATGTGAGCTCAGAGAGACGCTCTTATTTTACTGTGTATTTCACTGTGTCGGGGCTCTCTGTATTTTACATGGTAGAGATCTTCCCCGGTTAGTATTTGTTACTGCCTTCTTTACCGTCGTACCGATTCTTCTGTTGCTGTTGCTGTATTAGCGTCGTGTCGGTCTTACTGTATCGGTCATTCGATGGTATCAGTCATTTACGAGGTTAAGTGTTTTATCCGATGGGGCGTATGCTTGTTCGTTGTATTTAAGGTAGATGAGGAGGCCCATTCGGAATCGGTACTGGTTTTCTTGATTTCAATAAGTAATTTCCTCACGGGATATCAAGTGTATTCTTTTGAATGTACTTATGGATTCCAAGTGTTCACTTATTGGTCAGGTCTTTGGATATGTCTTGTTTCTAACCGATTACTGTCTTTTGTTTGTAGTCCTAAGTGGTATCGTTTTACCACTTAGGGATTTCCAAGTAGTGGAGGTGCGTTTGATTCTAAGCTTCGGCCTTTGGCATATTCGTATCTCGTATCGCACCTCGGTCGTCGTTTCGTCGGCTTTTTTGATGGAATTTGATGCCGACAAAGTCCGTATTTTTCGCCGACAACATGAATGATTTATGGATTGACTGCCCACTAAACTGACATCGCATGCGAGATGTCATTCCACAGAGATCATTCTCACTCAGTAATGTCGTTGACAGGGAGGGAGAATAATAGAAGAAGACTCTAAGATACCCTATGTGATTGGGTGCTGGGATATGCAAATATCCCGAGCCTTCAGGGATGCAGGTAGCTGCTTTTCCTCCTATTGCTGCCGGTATCCTGACAGGACATTTTCTCATCCTGGTGTAAGGTTTGTAACCGTGCAGGATGTGTTTGAGATTGGTGCAGGAAACTTTCGCACCGGTGTCAATCTGAGCTCTGACACCATGTTGGAAGTAAGCTGTAGCTGCAATCGGATCTGGTGGGACTAGGGATTGCACAGTATTGGTATCAACTGATGTAGGGTTGTCCCTATCGAAATTGGGATCCTCATTGGTTCTCAAGTGTGATTCCAATGTAGGGATTGTAGCCTCAAGTGATTCCATATCACAGTAGACATCAATGGGGATTGAAGGCTGGAGGTTATCCCGAGGAAGAAGATTGACAGCACCAATCGTGACAGATTCGTATGAGCTGACACTGCTGGAGTCCAAGGAAGGGCAAAAGCTTTTCACTTGATGGGCTGTGACGTCGTCAAATCCTTGAGGGTCATCTTGAGGTGATGTCGTATGGTGGCTGCAAGAAAGACTTTCTATTCTTGGCCGTTGCAAAAAGTTTGGTCTTCTGGTTCACAACTTGGGGAGGTCTCATTCTGCTCGTCATCTTCAATGTGGATTTGAGAGATACGTTGGGTAGAATCCAAGAGCTTTTTGGTTTCCCTCATGTTTTTGCTGATGTAAACGGCGGTGGCAATCCTATGTTTCCTAAGTGACTCAACATCTTGCAGCGCAGGACAGTTGTCAAAGTTGTGCCCGGAGGTGTGACAGACAATGCACTGCCTTGAGGTGTCAAACAGACTAGGCTCTTTGTCAAACGCAGTAATGGCATTGCAGTACGCTTGGTGGAGGAACAGATTATCAGTTTCTTCATCCATCTCAGGGTATCCAAGTGAATCAACCAGACTGATTGAATGAGAAGTCAAGGTAGAAGGTGTTCTGACAGTATTGTTGCCAGTGCGTTTCTGAAACCTGTTATTGCGATGGGGACCTGGTCTGATTCCTGTGACTGGTAGTTGTTTGGACAAGTTTGGTTTGGAGGTTTTGTTCTTGTACCTTTGTTCGGCCTTAATCTCTTGCTCATATGTTTGGAGGGTCTGTAGAAGCCTACCTGCCTTGTATTTGTCCCGCTTGAATTGGTCATCGGAGTCACGTTCATCTTCTGTCTTTTTGAAGAGCTCGTCTGAGAGGGTGGTTCCTGCAATGAGATTGCTGACTTCTTCAGTCGAACTGATAGTGCCAGGTTGGTTTTGGAGAAACACTCTAAGTCTCAGATAATCCTTGTACCGGAAGTAGTATTCTTCAAGAGATTCACCTACGTCTTGGTTTGGAGGGTTTCTGACCATTCTGCTGGAGTTGGATGGCCTTTTGGAGTTGGGATGTGTTTGAGCGATAATCGTGTAGAGCGCTTCATATCCCTGTCCGCCTTCAAAGCTCTGAATAGTGGCCTTCATACTTGCACATGAATCAGGGATGATTTTATCAGTTCTTAGTGCTGTGTAAATGAGATTTCCCCATTCGTTGATAGCCAATTCATATCTTGAAGGTAGGTCGTGTGGAAAGTCATCACCAATTGTGAATCCTCTGAGGTGATCAGCTTCACGTCTGTATAAATAGTATGGGTGTACATAAATGTGGTGTTGCTGTGAATGAGCTGTGATCTCTCTGTACCATTTCCTAACCTGAGGGTCTGTTGCATCCTTTAGTTGCGGGAATCCTGAGAGGAACAGTTTGTCTCTAGCTGCTTCTTTGGACTTGTCAGAGGCTCTGGTCAGATCAAAACAGTCACCACTTCTGGTGATCAGGCGCTGGTCATTTCTCCCACTGCCTAGATTGTGTAGGTAGTAGTTTTGTCGGACAATGGTTTCATTTCCCGATGAGTCGGTGTAGGTGATTGGGAAGTCTTTCATGTCATCTCTGGTGAGGAATTCATCTTTTCTGTAGTAACGGTCCTTCACTGGTGGTGGTAAGGTCGCCGGATTCCATGGGAGGTCAAGTGACGCTTGGTGGTTGGCACCAGTATTGGTGTTGTTGTTGTTGTTATTGGTGGTGCTGTTGTCGACCAGTTGCTGGAGTAGATTGGTCAATTGCTGCATGTCGGTGCCTGCTGCCGGTGCTGGAGTTGGAGCTGTGGCATTTTCATCGTTGTCGTCTCCTTCAGGGAAGGTGTAGATTTTTGTGTCATAGACTTCATCAAAATGTACTGCATCCCAGTTTGATTTGAAGCCCCAGTGGGTTGCTCTGATCTGATTCCTACTCCGTGTCGTTAGATTACAGTAGGAAGATTGCAGTAATATTGATTAGATTCTAAAATTGTGAGCATAATGATTAAGTTCTACCCGGACCGAACTGCACCTCTGTCGGTCCCTCTTTACGGGTCGTATATGCGTTGAGATGAATCGTATAAACAATTATTTGTTTTTGGCGGCTATCACGAGTGACTGATTTAGTCCGTCTGTATGTCCTTAACCGCGTGATTTCTAGAGTCCCCGTGTCTTCGTGGTAGTAACGTGATACTAGTAGAAGATACCTATCCCGCGGGTCTCATTTTTTTCATCAACCCCATCTCGCCACATACACCTCATTGCTAGTTCAATTAGCCTGGATCCACTCATTAATTTTGTGAGTAAGTCCGGGATATTCGACTCGCCTGGCTCCTTTGCAATCCGGATAGTTCCTGCTGCTATGCACTCCCTTGCCTTATGATAAGCAACACTATTATGCTTCTTCTTACAAGGGCTTTCTGGTCGTGTAGTGTTCTTCACGACTGACTCATTGTCACAGTAGATATTGGTAGGTCCTTCTATAGGTACGCCCATCATCCGTAGCTTATATCTTAGCCCCTCTACCATCTCGATTGCTATCCTAAGCGCGACTATTTCCGAGCCAAATGTAGATGTTTCAACAGTTGTTTGCCTCTTGGAGAACCACAAAATAGGTGCTCTGTTAACAAAAATAATGACTCCTGTATGGGATCTCCTGGTAGCCTTGCAACCCGCATGATCCGCATCCACAAAACATGTGGTAATAACTGCCTTTCCTCTTGGTTCAGGCATATCTGGAGGCAATAGCTCTTTGGCCTCTGGATAGAATTCACTCCAGTCGCACGACTGAAAATTTGACTCATCTACATCAGGCATAGATGCATCGAACACCAACTTAGACTTGCTGTAATTCTTCAAGTATGCAAACAAATGGAACAACTGGTTGAGATGACCTTCCCTGGCTTGCGCGAGATATCGAGACATAAGTGATACGGGCATAATTATATCCAATCGACCGAGTTCACATATCCACCGGAGTATCCCAACTAAACCTTGATAGTAGTTTTGTTTCTCCGGATCAAGTTCTGGTGACGCGTCTATCTCAGGCCTATATTCAGAGCTCAATGGTGACCTTGCTGTCTTGGGTAGTACCTTAAACGCGTATCTTCCAGTTAGTAGTTCTTCTTCAACTGATTTGATGGCCTTCGCAGTATACTTAGATGAAGCCATGGACCAGTACGGGTTACCGTCTATGTAGGTCTTTCCTATATCAGCGCCCAAGTAGAAAGAAGGTTCTTCAACTGTTCCATTCTTCAACTTGAACTGCCTTTCTATCGCATCCATCTGGAACTTTGGGTCCATTCCACATACAAGGATATCATCGACATAAGCCACACAGTACTCGTAGTAAGCTGAGCCATCTGGTTTGAATGCAGATCGGAGATGCACGTCTGGATCTGCTTTGCAAGATTCGTAACCAAGTTCCCTTAAGTGACTGGCCAAGTGTGACCGAAAAGATGCCCCAGCAACCGGGAGTCCATATAAAGCCCTTACAATCTTGCAGGGCCTTCCACATAGTTCCGACGCGAACCCTTGGGCTTCTGTAGCTATTGTGAAGTATTTCTCCTTGATGGGTGCTGTTAAGTAGGCGTTCTGTATATCCGCGCTGAGTACTTCGAGGTTGTTGAGTGCTGCCACTAGGAAGAACAATCTAACTGAGTCCCTACTGGGTACACTGGAATAAGTATATTCCTTGGAGATTTCTGGGACTTTGTGACCGTCTCCAACTAACCGGGCCTTCCGTGTTAAGTCGATCTTGACGTCAAAGACCATGTGCATGGTTATTTTAGTATGCCCCACTGGTATTTTGTCTTCCTCATTGAATTCAAAGGCAATAGAGCTGTTCCTCATTTCTTTTGCAATAGCCCGAGCCCAATGATCGGTCCCTGTTTCCCTATCAATGGCTTTTGCTTCTGAAATAGACTTAGGGAGCCGGACCCCGTACTTATGAGACTTGGTCCAGTATTTGGTTTTAGCGCCAGATAAGATCCGGTCCTTTTTCCGAAGTACTTTGTAAGCCCACCACTTAAACGCTGGCTCATTTATGACGCCTTCTTCACGGGCGTATATTGCTGTCTCAACCGGGAAGCTCTCCTTCATATCGCTTAACTTTGCCCAGGATGTAGTGCCATCCTTCCATCTAACAAGAAACCTCCATCCTTTGGTTGTTGGCTTTGTTCTAGTTTGTCCGGACTTTGTTGTATAAGTGGCCTGTTCGACAGTTAAGGCATCTGAATCCCTCTCAGAATCGATAATCTCATCCATCAGGCAATACATGCGCCCTTCGTCGTCAACGGAAGAATAGATACTCTCTGAAAGTGTATTGGCTGTATAGATTTCAATAGATCCATCCGGCATGGCGACCTCGTAAGACCTCGTGTCTAAGAGTGGATTGTTGTTCTTCTCGCCAATCAGCACACCATCCTTATCCCTGCAACGACTCTTAACTAACCCCCGGATATGTTGGTCCCCTATCTGGAGTAACACTTCAGTTCCAAGATACTCATCAAGGTCTTTATCAGATAGGTCTTCAACATCCGGGGAAGAAGCCTCAGCTTCTGCCATGAGCACTTCATCCTCCCCCTCATATTTGCCATCAAATAGGCCCAGAGGTGGTTCGCCAAGTTTGTTTTCAAGATAAGTATCGGAAGGTTTAACCTCGTCACCTATTTTTGCGTTGATCTCTTTGTTGTGTGCTTCCAACTGTGATAGAATATCTGGATGTCTCCATTCTTCCTCAGATATAGCCCGGGTGCTGTTTGTTATGTGAACCTTTCCAGTCTTAAATAAGACATAGTGACAATCTCCACCACCAAAAGTGTCTCCACATGGGCCCAGCCACCGGCCAAGCCTATTTGTTTTCCCATTTAAGTCATACCACCAAATAAAGTCATACCAGTCGTGGATCATATACAGGGTGATATCTGGGGTATACCCATGCACCAGTTCGAAGTTAGTCCTCCCCATTGAGGAAGGATCACTTGATGCCATGAGGTTCATCCGGCCGGCCGCTAACATTCCACAGAAGGCCCAACACCTCCTGGGACTGCCCTTCTTAGAAGTCATCCAACGGATTGCCCTTCTTAGGTCCCCGGCACTGTGTTCAGCTGTATTCTGCCAAGAGCAGTGAGGCTGTATGTATGTTTGTCGAATGCGATACTCCGACCGGAGCTTATTCCAACCGGTGTTGTGTGTCTCATGACTCCCCTGGGCCTTTGCCCCATCTGTAACAAGGTGTTCTGGGATTCCCACTTCATTTATAAAGCAAGATAAGCCATCATGACATCGGACCTCTCCCCTGACAGGATAGAAGGCCACATAGCCCTTTCCATTCGCAAAAATCTGGGCTGCTGTATCATTTCGAATGATACTGGGAACCTTGAACTTCATAGTGTCGGCATACCATCGGCCCTTGAGCATCCTCCTATTCCTCCACTTCTGTGTCTTCAGTCTCTTTGTAATAGGCTGGGACAGTTGTCGAATGCCATCTTGGGTAGTAACTTCAATAGTAGCCTTGGCCCGCTTCTCACTGATGTTCCACATCTTAGCAATGGCCTTGGCATCATACCTGTCCACCTTGTCAGGTATCCTTATTGGAGGTCCCCATTGTCCCCGCCGTATGAAAGACTTCTTGTCAAGGGACATTTCTTGGTCTAGGACGTCCTGTTGCCGCCTTAGTAGCTTCCTCTCCTTGGTTTGAGCCTTGGCTTCCTGTTGCGTGGCAAGCTCAGCTTCAGATAATGAAGCCTTGGTGGAAACATCAGAAATCATAGAATTTGCTGAATTGTGTAGATTTTCTTGGTCCTCCCCGTTGGTTCCAGCAAGGGCTGAAATGAATCGTGTGGAGACATCCGTTGGGGTATATCCGGTGCGTTGGGAAGGAACTCTATTGGTACAGACAGAAGCCAAATGAAGCAGCCGGTTTGTGTCGTACCCTGTGCCGAGTGGTTCTGGATGAATCGTGGATGAATATGTGACTGGAGTCCCACAAGCCGGCAGGCATCCTGAAAGAGTAGCAACAACCCGCGGGAAAGAAGCATTGGTGGCTTCTTCCTCCTCTGCGAAGTGAGAGGAATAGGGGTCCCAGGTGTGGGTATCTGTAGCCAGTATGTGTTCACAGTTTGCCAGTTCCTTCTTTGTAGGCTTCCGGGAATCAAAATAGGATATGACTCCTTCAACGTGGAGAGGGATGAAGAGTTCAGTGTCGTCCGATTGAAATGTGATCCCGTGTGTAGAATTGGAGTCGTATCGCCTTGGGGTATCCTCAACCTTGTTGAAGTTGCAGTCCCGGACTTGATTGGGACATACCAAGCTGTGTTGCAACTTGGTGCCAAAAAACAAAGCCTGCCCAAAGACCAAGATGTAAGTAATCCCATCGGTTGGGTCAGTCCAAGCTGTGGCGCAACGGGCAATAGGGACATTCTTAAGCGGTGAGTATGTATCTGAGAATGGTGCAACATCCACATATGTCAAGATAGAATCCAATGAATCCAGTAATACCATATTTGATCCCGCGGCTGTTGTATCAGCGTGGCTGTCCAACTCGCATCGACCGTTACCTTGAGACGGTGTGCCAAAACTCTTGATATGGACCATCGGCCGGCCTACCCGGGATACAATCGACAGGCCCCGGCCGGCAAATCAGTCTTGATTCTTTTTCTTGTGAGTATGACTACCGAACTGATCGCCAGCCGACCCTTTTGCTGTGTTGTCCCCTTTGGCTTCGACGAGAGAAACCTGTGGGGACTTTGAATTTGAGTTAAGAGCTGGGCGTAGAGACCGGACTTGGTTCTTCTGAGCAGCGGACATAGTGACCCAGATTTCCTTTGGGTAGATCTTTCCCTCCAGAGGTCCGTCGTAGGTCCCTGAAGTTTTCTGTTTCTTGTTGCCGTTGCCGTGTCTCTTGTTGGAGGAGGAGTTGCTATCGTTGTTGCGTTTGTTGCCGCCTTTTCCTTTGAAAGAGGAGATATTTCTGCGATTGCCTTTGCGGCTGGTTTGTAACTTCTTGATACCAAGCGTTTGAGTGAAGTGGGCGGAAGCCTTGTCAAAGCTGTCATACATGCCGCCTGCTTCATTTAGGACCAATTGCACCGCCATCTCGAGTCTTGGATCCGAGATAGAGTGACAGAAGTCAGTAACAAACTGATCTTCTGGTGGGAAGGCCTTATGTCGCAATAGGAACTCCTTTGCATCGTACCAACGCCTCTTGTGCTTGTCAAAGCTGTAGTTCTTGGTGTCCCCGGAGTAGGTGGAGCTCTGTAGGAAGGCCCTCTTTTCTTCTATGAGAAGTCTTACGTTCGTTGATTCATATGCCTGAGAATAGAGGGTGAAATATGCCTTCCTCCCATCCCCGTCCGTTCCAAGTCCTTGGATGTAGGACCAACCGGGACCCGCTCCCACCAATTTGAAGAGGATTCCCCATAGTGTATTGTTGTCTTTTGTCCAGTGGGACCCTGAGTGAACGGTGCAACGTATAGAATATTCGTTCCAGTTGGCATATGTATCTGTTGGAGCAGACCCAACGGTCCCCCCCCTCTCAGCATCACCGACCATCGATTCCTTTCGAATTGTGTATAGTAGAGATGTTTTGGTGACACCCCTTTTGTGTCTAAGATACTCCCTAAACCGTTCATCGAATTCCTTGAATTTCGACATTGCAGTGAGTGGTTCTGGGAGAGTCAGGTCCCCGGCCGCCGTGTTGCTGTCATCCTCCTTGAGAGACTTGAGGCGCTCCCGAGTCTTGGATTCAGCATCCGGATCAGCTACCCAGTCAACTGGGGTAGCTGTGGCTCCAATGAGAGGCTGAAAATCAATCCACGCCACAAACAACTTGAGTCGATCCCCAAAAACCCTCCCCACATACACTTGCTTTGGGTCCGGGCAGTAGTTGTGTTTGGTCTTGTTGACACCATTCACCAGGGATTTGATAGCAGAGTCATCCATGTCCCGCAGGGAGTCGGTACTGCTGTGGCCGGTCCGGAAGAGCTCATCTGCGGTGATCCGGTTCAACCCAAAGGATTCCAAGATTTCTCTGAAATCTACCTCTGTTGGGGTTAGAGTCCTTTCCCCTGCGTACCCAGGGATTCCCTCAAGTTGATTAGCGCGTTCGATTGCGTCTTGGACCTCTTGTGTGAGGGACGGGGCCCGGTTGGTATCCATCATGGTCCTAATGAATTCCATTTGCGCTGCCGTAAAGCCAAGATTGGCAGGAATGGCTGGTCCATTGTTAGCAGGTTCACCAGCTACTGCGTTAGCTGCTGCAGCCGCTGGATTAGCGGCCGCATTGTCGTTGCGTTGGTTCTGTCGGGCTGTTCTTCCTCTCACCATGGTTGGTATTTGGTCCGGAATAGCTGTTTACTTGATCTGTAAGTGATATATGAATGATTTTCTGAGGGAATTCTGTATTTCACACGCAATCACTTCCCTCGCGATATCGCTAGTAGTGGATATTTCTCCCTGTGGAATTTGCAAACGTTTCTATTCCGAATGAAAATCACCCCGTTGCCCCTTACTTAAGCAAACTGTTCGGGTTCCGGTTTCGAATCATGGCCGTTGAGTTTACTCGTGCGGGAATATATTGACCGTTAGATCCGGCCCGCTGCATGTTCCCATGGGATTCTGGGGCCGTTGAATTATTTTCACAGGGATTGGGACCGTTGATTTGTTTTCCCGTTATTTTACGGTTACAAGTCCATCGGGTCCCTCTATTCAGCGGGAGTTGAAATTATTGTAGAATAATTCAACTGCCATCTCCGTATAGTTCGTAGGCTCAGAACAGCTTAGTGTACACGTCTGTACGCTGTCCCACCTCATGTGAGTATCATATTGACTCGTATAGAGGAATCTATCCCTCCTAACTGTACTCGCACCTACTGCTATCTGTGAGCTTTAAGCTCCTAACTGTTGGTGTTACTGTTGTTGTTGTTGTTGTTGTTGGGGTCTTCTTACTCGTCTTTATCGTGTCATTTCGAGACCCCATGTGGGTCTCTTCCATTGTTTGAATTGGGACACGTTTACGTTTGAATGTAGAGACTGCGGTTGTTCTGGCCCCCCCCGGAGTTCGAGGTGTTGTACTGATGGCATTTGTTTGTTCCCCTATGGCCATTATGTCGTTTGAGGGAAGCAAGAGGTATTAGCTCATGCCCGGCTGCACTAGTGCCATTACCCGTCTAAGTGCTCAAACATGGACATAGCCTTCAGGGGTCTTTGATTAGCCGGTGATCAGTCGGTAATCTTTCTCTCTTCGTCCATTGTCGTGTGGACACTCCTTATGTGGTTAGAGTGTGGGTCTGATAAACTCTGATTCCTACTCCGTGTCGTTAGATTACAGTAGGAAGATTGCAGTAATATTGATTAGATTCTAAAATTGTGAGCATAATGATTAAGTTCTACCCGGACCGAACTGCACCTCTGTCGGTCCCTCTTTACGGGTCGTATATGCGTTGAGATGAATCGTATAAACAATTATTTGTTTTTGGCGGCTATCACGAGTGACTGATTTAGTCCGTCTGTATGTCCTTAACCGCGTGATTTCTAGACTGATCTCTATGAGGAGAGTTTCTTGTCCTTGCGCAACGGCTAGTGTTCCTGCCTTGTCCATTGAGTGTTTGTTTCGGATTCGCTTCGGTGTTTTGTCTGGAGCAACATACCATAGACAAGCGTCTGCAAAAAGGGTGGATATGTGTCCCTTATTGATCTCAGTTTGTTCCTTGGGGGGGATGATATCCATGATTGCGTTTACAATAATTTCCTTGAGCATGGTTACTGGATCTGGAGCAAGCGTCTTGGGTCCTTCGCTGTCAGCATCATCTGTGAGGAATAAGCCAGCAGTGTCTTCTAGAGCATGGTAGAACGAGTCGTTGAGGGCCTCATGTTTGTGGGCATTGCCTTTGGTGTTGAATGTCCCAAATCGGATTGCAATGTCCTGGATTTGATTCCAGTCAAATGGAGGTGCGGGCGGCATGATTTAGAGATTGTCGTCGTCGTCGTTCCGGATGTGGATTAGAATCGTTTGATCGATCGTAATTGTCGATGATGCAATGTAATTACTTGTCGGTGCAATCGTAATCGTTCAAGCGATCGTCGTCCTTAGATGTATTCCGGCGGAGAAAGGATAATATTCAATTCGATTAACCGGTGCTTGCGAAACGACGATGTTGGTGTTGTCAAACGGTTAATCGTAATCGTAATCGTTCGATTGTCGACCTTGGATGTTATCGAAACGACAATGTGTATTACAGAAGGGGATTCTTGGTAGAACGTTCTGTATATACACCCCTTGATGTGTACGCTTCTTGGTCGTGTATTACAGAAGAAGATTCTTGGTAGAAGGATCTGTCAATACACCCCTTGATACGCGAGCAAGGAAGGGAAAAAAGGAGAAAGAGAGAGAGGCGGGGAGGTCTATTGATACAGCCCGGCGATGCGAGTCCCGTACCAAGTATACTCTGGCTGTAACCGACAGTGGAGGTGCTGTACGGGGCGGAGATAGGTAGCTTAAGGTATCCACTTGTTAGTGGAAGGTATAAGGGCTCTATAACCTGTTGTTACTCTAAAAATCGACCGGTAAGGTATTGGATAATTGAAATTTAAAGAGATGTGAGCTCAGAGAGACGCTCTTATTTTTACTGTGTATTTCACTGTATCGGGGCTCTCTGTATTTTACATGGTAGAGATCTTCCCCGGTTATCTGTTACTGTTATCTTCATTGTACCGATACTGCTGTTGTTGTTGCTGTATTAGTGTAGTGTATCGGTCTTACTGTATCGGTCATTTTGTCGTATGCGAGGTTAAGTGTTTTATCCGATGGGGCGTATGCTTGTTCGTGATATTTGAGATAGATGAGGCCCATTCGGAATCGGTATTGATTTTCTTGATTGCAATAAGTAATTTCCTCACGGGATATTAAGTATATTCTTTTGAACATACTTAAGGATTCCAAGTGTTTACTTACTGTTCAGGTCTTTGGATATTTCTTGTTTCTAACCGATTATCCTCTTTTGTTTGTAGCCTTAGGTGATATCGTTTTTACCACTTAAGGATTTCTCGTAACGGAGGTGCGTTTGATTCTAATGCTTGATCATTGGAGTATTTGTATCTGTGTGTTAATCTTACGTACCTCGGTCGTTGTCTCGATTTGTTTCGTTTGTCAGCTTTTCCAATCGAATTTGATGCCGACAAAGTCCGTATTTTTCGCCGACAACATTCGTCTTATCTATGGTGGTGGTCTTATCGAAAAAGTGAGCGAAAAAATGTGTCATGAAACAAGCACCTCCGGGGACATTTCTTAGAAAGAGTCATGTAAAGTACTTGTGGTATTTGTGGTATTTGCTTAAGAGTTACACGGAGTCATACCACTAAAAATGCAACAATACTGTGTATGGAAATCGCAACAACGACAATGAAGACGATGAGAATCGTATGATTTTTTTCTTTATTCAGGTTGAATCTTATGGTTACGTGCAATCATAAAAATGAGAGTTTGCTACCATAAAAATGAACGCGCGCCACTAGATATTACTATTGCTTTTAGAAGAAGCATCTCATTTCCGTAAATAAATGTTTGGCTACGCTTTTTAGCGATTTTTAGTCGTAGCGTTTGTACCAAGGCTACTTGTTAAAAACAGATTTTTTAATATTTCTACATATTTCCCCCCCCCAAACCCCCCCATAAACTCCGTCTAGAAGGTTACGTTGTCAACTCTTAGGATTAGGGTTAGTGTTTAACGTTCAACTAACAACTCCACCAATTTGGTCACTACTGCATAAATGCCTTCGTCGGCAATTTCGTACTCAGAAACAAATGAGTAAGGCTGCTTCAGATTGTAGAGTTCAAGGAAACACATAATATGGCAGGGTATTTCTGTTGTCGGCAAAAAATACGGACTGTTGTCGGCATCAAATTCGATTGGAAAAGCCGACAAAACGAAACGACCGAGGTGCGGGAAGACGATACGAGATACGAATATTCCAAAGACGGAAGCTTAGAATCAAACGCACCTCCATTACATGAAATCCCTAAGTGGTAAAACGATATCAATTAGGACTACAAACAAAAGGGGTTAATTGGTTAGAAACAAGACACATCCAAAGACCCGATCAATAAGTAAACACTTGGAACGCTTAAGTAAATTCAGAAGAATCTACTTGATATCCCGTGAGGAAATTACTTATTGCAATCAAGTAAATCAATACCGATTCTGAATGGGCCTCATCTATCTCAAATACCATGAACAAGCATACGCCCCATCAGATGAAACACTTAACCCGTAAATGACCAATACCATCAAATGACCGATACAGTAAGACCGACACGACACTAATACAGCAACAGCAGCAACAATATCGTTATGAGAATGGTAACAACTAACCGGGGAAGATCTCTACCATGTAAAATACAGAGAGCCCCAATACAGTACGAAATACACAGTAAAAATAAGAGCGTCTCTCTGAGCTCACATCTCTTTAAATTTTAACATCATATACCTTTGGTCAATTTTTAGAGTAACAACAGGTTATAGAGCCCTTATACCTTCCACTAACAAGTGGATACCTTAAGCTACCTATCTCCGCCCCGTACAGCACCTCCACTGTCGGTTACAGCCAGAGTATACTTGGTACGGGACTCGGCGACGGGCTGTATCAATAGACCTCCCCCCCCCTCTCTTCTTTCCTTTCTTTCTTTTTCCTTACTCGCGTATCAAGGGGTGTATACAGATCCTTCTACCAAGAATCTTCTTCTGTAATACACGACCAAGCATACGTATCAAGGGGCGTCTCTACAGAACATTCTACCAAGAATCTCCTTCTGTAATACACATCCAAGGCCGATGATCGAGATCAAACGATTCCGCCGACCGATACCTTCATCGACTACAATTGATTGTTTCTCCAAGGAAGAACGATCCTTATTACTTTGGAACATTCCTTAGGTTATTTCTGCACCTTTGCGGATCATTCCGACGGCCTTTTTTCGAAATCTCGGCATCTCGATAAAACGCCGTTCCCGAAACTCACATCGCCTACAAGTACGATTGGACGACCCGATTCGACGATCAAACGATTCCTCCAACATCACCGGTTAATCGCATCACAAGAACGACGACGACGACGACGACAACGACGAAACACCGATTCGATAATTCATCATGCCGCCAGCACCTCCATTTGACTGGAATCAGATCCGGGACATTAAAATCCAATTTGGATCCTTCCATACCAAGGGGAATGCAGACAAACACGTCGAACTCAACAAATCATTCTCTCACTATCTAGAGGACACCAATGGCCTATTCATCACAGATGAGGATGCCGAAGGACCCAAGACATTGGCTCCAGACTCGGCAACCATGCTCAAGGAAATCATTGTCAATGCAATCATGGATATCATTAACAGTCGCAAGCTCTAAGACGGCTTGCACACCAAAAAGGAACAGGAACGGAATTGAATACAATCTCTACGCTGGCATATGCCAGTCGCACACCGTACACGAAGCAGTTCTCATTCCCAGTCACCGCGCAATTCTTTCGAAGGATCGGAATCATCACAGATGCCGAACATACCAACGATGCCCGGCAACTGATTTATATCCCAAAATTCACACTAGTTGCTACCAACTACTTGTAATCTACATACTAAGGTCTGTCTCGCTGCAATCTGAATAAGTCACAGCAAGAAGAGATCCGGCGTTTCCCTAGCTTCGCCTGTAGTCCGATTATCCGTTGCCGAAAGTATCCAAACACAATTGTCACGCGTAGAGTACAATCATTCGTCTACTAACACACTAACGCAGCGTTGCTGTTCTTCAGAAGCCTTTGAATCAGACTCTCAACGAATCGGATTCAGAAGGAAAATAATAGTGTTCCTTTTTGGTGTGCAAGCCGTCTTAGAGCTTGCGACTGTTAATCTATTATTTTCCTTCTGAATCCGATTCATTGAGAGTCTGATTCAAAGGCTTCTGAAGAACAGCAACGCTGTGTTAGTGTGTTAGTAGACAAACGATTGTACTCTACGCGTGACAATTGTGTTTGGATACTTTCGGCAACGGATAATCGGACTACAGGCGAAGCTAGGGAAACGCCGGATCTCTTCTTGCTGTGACTTATTCAGATTGCAGCGAGACAGACCTTAGTATGTAGATTACAAGTAGTTGGTAGCAACTAGTGTGAATTTTGGGATATAAATCAGTTCAATGTTAAAAGTATGAGATAAAGTGAAATCTTGCCAAAATGCAAGATATCTCTTTTATTGAGATGAATACGTTGCAACTGCTGTTGCGTAGTGATGAGATTACTTGCTGATTATTTCCGTACATGTATTGGTCGTTGACCATATATATCTGTATGCATGTATATGTATTGTGTGAGAATCACACGCCAACGGTTTTCTTCCCTTGTTCCGTTAGGAAGACTCCATGGATAGTTTATCATTAAGGTCAGGAATTGCTCCCGTAGCTCGTGTGATATTTTATGAAGTCAGAGTTTGCTCACCAAAGAACGATGGCAATACTGTAAAACAGGGATTGCTCACCGTTGATGCGCGATGGGAATCAATGCGCCGTGGGAATCAATATGCCGTGGGAGTCGATTACTTTGATTGATATGGGACTCATGGATTCGTACGAATAAGGTATCTACCATCTGGTAGCTTTGGTACTTCTGGTCACGAAAGGAATTTAATACCCCGCCCGAGAACAAACAGAAATTAACAAGGGACACATATCCACTCTCTTTGCTGATGCCACCTTCTGGCATGTAGATACGACTCAATCAGCAAGACGACTCAGGAACAAGAATGCAATGGATAGGGCAGGAGAACAAGCTATCTCAAATGGACAGGACACGTTCCTCATAGAAATCAGAGTAACTCACTGGGGCTTTAAACCAGATTGGGACCCATTACACTTTGATGAGGTTTATGACGCCAACATCTACAGCTTCCCCCCTGAACCGAATGATGAAGTGATTACACTCCCAGCACCAGTGACAACAGGCACCGACATGCAGCAATTGACCACTCTACTCCAGCAACTGGTCGACAACAGCAACACCAATAACAACACCAACAACAATACCGGCGCCAACCACCAAGCTCTTGACCTCCCATGGAATCCAGCCACCTTACCACCACACGTTAAGGAGCGATACTATAGGAAAGAAGAATTTCTCACCAAGGATGATATGAAATACTTCCCAATCACCTACACGGACTCATCAGGAAATGAAACAATTGTCAGACAAAACTACTACCTACATAACCTAGGAAGTGGCAGAAACGACCAGCGCCTGATCACTAGAAGTGGTGACTGCTTTGATCTAACCAGAGCCTCTGACAAGTCCAAGGAAGCAGCTAGAGATAAACTATTCTCTCAGGATTTCCACAACCAAAGGATGACACCCACCCTCAGGTCAGAAAGTGGTACAGAGAGATTACTGCACATGCACAGCAGCACCATATTTATATCCACCCTTACTACTATCTCTACATACGAGAAGCTGACCATCTTAGGGGATTTACCATTGGTGATGGACTGCCACACGACCTACCTGCAAGATATGAATTGGCAATTCACGAATGGGGTAACCTCATCTACACTGCACTCAGAACTGATAAAATCATCCCTGACTCATGTGACAGAATGAAGTCCACAATTCAAAGCTTTGAAGGGGGACAAGGTTACGAAGCTCTGTACACAGTGATTGCCCAGACACATCCCAACTCAAAGAGAGAATTCAATGCAGCCAGAATGATCAGGAGTCCTCCCAACCAAGATGCAAATGAATCCCTTGAAGAATACTACTTCAGATACAAGGATTACTTGCGACTCAGGGTTTTCCTCCAAAACCAACCTGGCACCATGAGTTTGACGGAAGAAGTCAGTAATTTGATTGCAGGGACCACCCTCAGTCACGAACTATTTGAGAAAACAGAAGATGAACGCGACTCAGATGACCAATTCAAACGGGACAAGTACAAAGCAGGTAGGCTTCTACAAACCCTGCAAACATATGAGCAAGAGATCAAGGCTGAACAAAAGTACAAGAGGAACACCTCCAAACCAATCCAGTCCAAGCAATTGCCTGTCTCAGGCACCAGACCAGGTCCCCGTTGCAATGATAGGTTTCAAAAGCGCGCTAGCAATAGTACTGTTAGAACACCTTCTACTTTGACTTCTCAATCAATCAGCCTAATTGAATCACTTGGGTACCCGGAAATGGATGAAGAATCTGACGACCCCTTCCTCCATCAAGCATATTGCAATGCTATCACAGCATTCGATAAGCAACCTAGTCTCTTTGACACATCCAGAAAATGCATTGTTTGCCACATGTCCGGTCATAATTTTGATAATTGTCCTGCATTGCAAGATGTTGAGTCCCTGAAGAAACATAGGATTGCTGCAGCTGTTTTTCTGAACAAATCCAATAGACAAACCCAACAGCTCTTAGATTCCACCCAACAAATCTCTCAGATCAACGTTGGCGATGAAGATCAAGATGAGGTTTCACCCAATGATGCAGTAGAAGACCAAAATTTTTGCACCGGCCAAGAATAGAAAGTCTTTCTTGCAGCCAATATACGACATCACCTCAAGATGATCTTCAAGGATTTGACAACGTCACAGCCCATCAAGTGAAAAGCTTTTGCCCTTCCTTGGACTCCAGCAGTGTCAGCTCCTATGAATCTGTCCACATTGGTGCTGTCAATCTCCTACCCAGGTACAGCCTCCAATCTTCAATCCCAATTGATGTCTACTGTGATATGGAATCACTTGAGGCTACAGCCCCTGCATTGGACTCACACCTGGAAATCAATGGAGATCCCAACTTCGACAGAGACAACCCTACATCAGTTGATACCTACAATATGCAATTCCTGGTCCCACCAGACCCTATTGCGGCCACGGCCTATTTCCAACATGGTGTCAGGGCTCAGATTGACACCGGTGCAAAAGTTTCCTGCACCAATCTCAAACACATCCTGCACGGTTACAAACCCTACAACAAGCTGAGGAAATGTCCGGTCAGGCTCACGGCAGCAATAGGAGGAAAAGCAGCTACCTGTATCCCTGAAGGCTCGGGATATTTGCATATACCAGCACCCAATCACATAGGGTATCTCAAAGTCTTCTTCTACTATTCTCCCTCCCTGTCAACGACATTGCTGAGTGAGAATGATCTCTGTGGAATGACATCTCGCAAGAGACATCAGTTCAGTGGGCAGTCAATCCATAAATCATTCATTGACAACTATGACTCATCTGCTCCACAAAACGGCAACCTCACAATCATTTGTCGTCACAAGCAGAACACTGCCAACAGCATTGTCCTCCATGGAAGCATCATTGCTGGTCAATGCTATACACACCCAGTACTGATCCCAGACGTTGATATTGCATCTCCATATGCTAATTGTGCATCATAGTCAGCCTATGCCCTAGCTACTGACATACAGTTCAAGGAAGCTTGTGAACTGGCCTCCAAAGAAGCCATTAGCAACTACAGGTATGATATAAACACGAATCTTGTCAATCTGCAAAAATGCACTGAAGCAGCTCAAGCTCAGTCTGATACCAGTGACATGCCAAGGTTTGATGCAAAACTGGTTTTCACCAAGATTGTGGACAAAAGTATCCCCATCCAAGCCATCAAAACCAAGACATCGAAACTCCTGTGGCACCAGAGATTAGGGCACCCATGTGACGATTTTCTCTACAACGCCCACAAGTCCATTATTGGCGTACCGAAATTCGAACGGCAAACCAGTATCCTGGATCAATGTCCAACTTGCATTCAATGCAAGCAAACAAAGTCACCTGCAGGCTCACATTCCACACGAAAAGCTACACAACCCTTTCAAGGATTATCAATTGACTTTGCATTCTCTGGCGCCAGATCCTCCAACAGTAAACGCAAGCGTGACTATGAAGGCATTCATGGCGAAACAGCTTGGATTCTGATCACAGACCACTATACTGGTATGAAATATGGTGATACCCGAATATCCAAAGCAGCACCCCTTCATTGGTTGGAACATTTCTTCTCTCAGTACAACCCAACTTGTGCCAACAAGTATGTTTCAGTTGACCAAGGTGGAGAACTCTATCACAATCCTGATATCAGAAACCTCTTCTCTGCTTTTGGATACTCAATTTTCCCCACTGGTGCAGATGCCTCACACCAGAATGGTACAGTTGAAAGAGCACATTGAACTTTGGCTAATTCCATGCGAACCATGCTATCTGGTGCCAATTTGCCCATCAAGTTCTGGCCTTTTGCCTTTTACCATGCCCTGAGGTTGTCCAATGCATTCCCTGAAGGCAACCAGCCACATTCACCATTGGAGTTGGCAACTGGCCATAAGGAAAACCTTGCTGATTTCCGAACCTTTGGTTGCAGAGTTTGGGTTAGACCTCCAGGCAAGCGATCCATCAAGCTCAAACCAAATGCACGCAAGGGAATATTCCTGGGTTTTGTCCCATATACTACCAGAAACATCCTTTGGTATGATACTGAGACGCACAGAGTCAAGATAGCCACCCATGTCCGGTTTGACGAAGGCATGCATGATCTCCCACTTGCAGACCTCCCCACTAATGTCAAACACCTACTCTGGACTGATGACAACGTTCCACTGCCACCAGAGCCTACTGAGGTCTCATCCAGCGATTTCCAGTTTTCCATCACCCCGTTTGCCGACCTAACCAATCTCAGGCTCACTGTTTCCAGTTCCTGCTCTGATCCAGCATTTGGTCTCAGGTATGCCAATGATTCACTGCTTGGCAGAGCTTACATCACCGATATCCTTCACAAAAGTCCTGCCTCCAAGCTTTTCTCCTCCCATAAGAAGACTCTCTCCAAGCTCCGAGGCGCTTATATTGTATCTATCAATCACAATCGTGTGTTTTCTGCTACAGATGTTACCACAGCCTTGCATAAATCCCACGATCGAGGGGTGAGGGATTTGACAGATACACCCATTACCTTTGCCCTTGAAGCAAAATTATCTATGAAGGAGGTCAGGAAACACTCCAATGAATATGGTTTATTTGCTCCCAATACCTCCTGGAAGGAACCCGCTGATGAAGAAGACCCACCATTCTTGGACCGACTTTCCTCCATTCAAACCATCAAGCGCCTTGGTACCAAATACAAACAGCTTATACAATCAAGAATCAACCAGGTCGATAGCACTGAAACACTCCATGCATCAATCCAAAAACACTTGGCCCCAATCGAAGATGACATGGAGGTTGTCATTCCCACCATTGACATTCCATCACTCAGAGCTATCACTAAGCTTCACAAACCAGGCAACCATGCATTACCCCTAGATGCAGATTCACGGCCAACTGAAGAAATTGAACTTTTAATCAAGGCCATCAATTCAAAGGCTACTACATCTGAAGAACAAGCACTCGGACACTTTACTCGAAAGAATCTCAAGCCTTTATCTACATGGCCTGAATGGGAAGCTGGGGAGCGAAAACAACTTGATCAATTTGAAGATTTGGAAATGTTTGGATCCCCCATCCCATATCCTAAGGACCCAGATGCCATTATTCTCAGACCCCACTGGCAGTACAGTGTCAAGAGAAATGGTGTCCGCCGCGCAAGACAGTGTTGTAATGGAAGCAAATATGCAGCTCCAACCCTGCATGCTATTGCCATGTCATACTCTTCATGTGTTGAACATCCTATCCAAAGATTGTTCTTTGCCATTGCTGCTAGCCTCAATCTCAAAGTCTACGGAGCGGATGCCCAAGATGCATTCGAACACAGTCCTGGACCTGAAATTCCAACCTTCATGACTGTAGATGATGCATATGCAGACTGGTACAGACACAAACACGGCAAAGACATCGACAGAAGGATGGTGCTCCCGGTTCTTCGAGCACTTCAAGGCCACCCAGAATCAGGTAGACTATGGGAGACGCACATCAACAAGATCTTGAAAGGTCCTGATCTCAACTTCAAGACCACCACACATGACAGAACAATCTATACGACAGTCTTGAAGGTGAGACGGTCTACATGCTGAGACAAGTTGATGATTTTGCACTAGCTTGCACGTCAGAATCCATATCCGACAAGATCTATGACATTGTTGGAGCAAAACTGAAGCTACCTAAAGAAGATATAATCCCCTTCACAAAAATGGGATTGCTTGAAGACTTCAATGGAATTGATGTCAAACAGACAGCTGACTACATTGAACTGTCCTGTGCAAATTACATTGACAGAATTATGACATCCCATGGTTGGGAAACTGATTCTAAGATGAAACCTCATTCTAAGCCATCAGCGCCATTATCAACTGAAGTACTGAGCCAACTACAATCACATACTGATGGACCATTAGAAGGCACCAAGGAACATGCTGAATTACAATCCACGTCTGGTTTCTCCTACAGGACGCTCTTAGGTGAAATGATGTTCGCATATGTGAGTTGCCGGCCAGACATAGGCTATGCAGTGACTCTAATGTCAAAATACAGTTCCAATCCCACTGCTTTCCACTATTCCAGTCTGAAGAACATAGCTCGATACCTTAGAACAACCAGATCTTGGGGTATTAGATTCTATAGACCAAATGCTGAGCCATCTTTTGTTACCATCAGGAGAACCCTACACCGACGTAGTCCAAGATGCAACACTCCCAGAATTCCCTGAAGATATCAAGCAAGCCAAACTGATGTGTTTTGTTGATGCCGCGTATGGCAATGATCCAAAACATCGTAGGTCCACCACATGATATGTTTTCACTTATGCTGGCGGAGCCATTGTTTACCGATCCAAAGCTCAGTCACTTACTGCACAGAGTTCTACGGAAGCTGAGTTCATTGCTGCTGTCACAGCAGCCAAAACAGCCAGATATCTCAGGTCTATACTCAAAGAATTAGGATTCGCCCAAGTTGGTCCAACTCCGATCTATGAAGACAATGCATCAGCAATTGAGATCATCAATGCTCAGAAGCCAACTGAAAGAACCAGACATATTGAAATCAGGTTCTTTGCCATTCAAGCATGGAAAGAAAATGGTGAAATCAAGATGATTCACATTCCTGGAGTTATCAACCCGGCTGATGATCTAACCAATCCATTGGGATGGATCTTGCACGCCCGTCATGCAAGATACATCATGGGACACTACCCAGGTTAAATCATTCCACTCGATTACTTTGATTGACAACCGGATTAGGCCATTCAATGACCACCTCCAATTGATCTTGACTCAATCAAAATTGCTCAAGTCGATTCTTCGATTTGACTTGATCCGAACGTTCGATTTGTCTATCAATACGATTCAACATGATATACTCCGACAGTAATCCAATACAACACAAGTAGAGTATTGGATCAAGGGGTGTGTTGTCGGCAAAAAATACAGACTGTTGTCGGCATCAAATTCGATTGGAAAAGCCGACAAAACGAAACGACCGAGGTGCGGGAAGACAATACGAGATACGAATATTCCAAAGACGGAAGCTTAGAATCAAACGCACCTCCATTACATGAAATCCCTAAGTGGTAAAACGATATCAATTAGGACTACAAACAAAAGGGGTTAATCGGTTAGAAACAAGACACATCCAAAGACCCGATCAATAAGTAAACACTTGGAACGCTTAAGTAAATTCAGAAGAATCTACTTGATATCCCGTGAGGAAATTACTTATTGCAATCAAGAAAATCAATACCGATTCCGGATGGGCCTCATTTATCTACCCACTCAACGAACAAGCATACGCCCCACCGGACGAGAAATACTTAACCTCGTAAAAGACCAATACCATCAAATGACCGATACAGTAAGACCGACATGACCCTAATACAGCAACAGCACCAGTATTGGTACGATGAAGATCAAATAACCGGGGAAGATCTCTACCACATAAAATTACCGCAGAGAGCCCCGATACAGTAAAAATACACAGTAAAATTAAGAGCCTCTCTCTGAGCTCACATCTCTTTAAATTTCAATTATCCTATACCTATCCGGTCGATTTTCAGAGTAACAACATTTAGACAAAGCGTTTCATTTCCGTAGATAATTATTTCAACTCTGTTTTTAAAAAGTTTTTAGTTGTAGCATTTGTACCAAGGCTACTTGTTAAAATCAGATTTTTTTAAATATTTCTACATATTCCCCCCCCCCCCCCCCAAAAAAAAACCCATAAACTCCGTCTACAAGGTTACGTTGTCAACTCTTAGGGTTAGTGTTTAACGTTCAACTAACAACTCCACCAATTCTTAATGACTTGAGGAAATTCTTTATGACCGGAGGAAGGATTCTTCTTCTTTGACATCTGACATCTTGGCATGAACCACCTTACATTTACATTTACATATCGATTTTAATACCGGTTTAATAAATCTATGCACTATGTGAATAGATTTATTAGTTTAGTCGCGAACTTTTATTACTAATATTCATTTTATCCCATTCTAAAAACGTACCGATAGTTGATACACATGAACGCGAAAATCGAAGTGATCGATCGAATGCTATCACGCGCTACGTTTGTGATAGCTTCAGTAGCTAACCTACTTGTAGTAATGGATGTGAAATGCTTGTAGTTCATTGGTGGGTTGGTGGGTTAAGCAGGGCTAGAGGGGGATCCGGAACTCTGGTTTGCCCAGAGGCCAGTCCCTTAGTTTGCTTTGCCCACACACACCGGCGTACAGTCGGGCTTAACAGCTTGGGCGGTCAAGCCTCTGGCTGTTAAGCCTTTTCTGCGGGCGGGCGTGGTGGGCTATTTAATTCTACTACTAATCGGTTTAGGAGCAAAAGAGTGAGCTGTGGGCTTGTGTTCTGCTGGGGGAATCCTTTACAGGCTTGTTAGCGCTTAGCCTGTAATTTGCAGAGATTTTCGATGCTTGCAGAATTCGCTTGCAGAATTCGATGCTTGCAGAATTCGTGAGCGTAAGATTTGTACTGTACCTACAGGGAACGTTCTGGGGATATGGTACGCACCGATGTTGCTGATTGCTGATACAGTGAGATCTTTCTCGAAGTACGTGCGCTGTATACTCAAGGTTGTACCGCGTCTGGTCTGTACTTCACTACCATTCCCCTCATCCGGTTTGCTACATCAATTTTTAAATCGAGGCTATCACGAATGTAGTGAGTGATACGGTAGCATGTGATATCGCCCATACTTATCAAAGATCCGGGATGTCGCGGGGAAAAATGAAGTATGGTACGTATGACTCAAGCACAGTACTCGTACTCGTATTACTCCGTAGTACCCAATTCCCACCATGCATTCAATACAACTGAATTCATTTTTAGCAAATCCAAACTGAATATGCTCAATTTCGCAATTTCGCAATTGCAACGCCATGTGCAAGAAGTACGGTACCCGTACGGTAGATACGTCTGAAATTGATGATCCTTTCCATCAGAGAAAGAATCTTTTCGCGCTCAACAAGTCCGGATTCGGAGGTGTCAAGGGTGCCAGGAACAGGATTCACTCGCTGTTCCACTTGCAAACTCTTACAACTCTGTCTGAAAGAGTGAACCGCTCGAAGACCTCACAATCCTACTTTTTCATCATTCGAAAGAGTAAAATTATTAATAATAGACGATAGATTCATTCTAGTACCGTCCAACCATTTCGTTCCGCTGAACAAGACCATTCGAATATCACCCCTACACAGGTGCGTACGCGTGAAAGCATTGCAGTTAAACCCTCCCACTAACAAGTGATTTTTGTCTCACTTCGTTAGAAACGTACGCACGTCGTTTGTGTCGCTCTCTCATTGATGCAAATAAACTTCACTTATTGATTTGTCATCGCCGCAGCAGCAACAGCAGCAAGATGACGACCCTCGCAGAAGAAACCATTGGCAAAATGGAATATGGTAGCACCGAGATCGAAAGTGACCCCGCCGAAACGACAACGCTGTTGGATCGTAGCAATAGCTATAGTAAAAACAACAAGAATTGGGCAATGGGAGCCTCTCTTGCGGCCTTTGGTATGGTGGTGATGATGTTTGTCGCGGGTGGTTCCTCCCTTTCTTCTGACTCCGAACATCATGCAGTGGCTCAACTTGAACAAGAAAATAGCCTGTACTACCCTTCGTGCTTTAAATTCAATTTTATTGATAAATATGATAGTTGGGTGAGAGATCCCAAGAGGGACAGTTCACCAAACTGTGACTACATGAAAGTACGAAATGGAAGATATACCAACTGGAAGGGCTGCTTGTATGAAATTGATAATCAAGAGACTGGTTTTTGTTGGGTTTGTTTCGAAGAGGAGGAAATCCAGGAAGACTATAATGCGTCAGAATTAGATGACGAAGGATGCCCGCTCCTCGACTCTTGGCAAATCAGTATGTTTTATTTCTAATTGGTCTGGGCCCTCCGGCCTCCGGGAACCGGTTGTGGCAGATAGCGCTGTTGTTGAGTAAAACCCAATCTCGATGAGGTGAGCAGTACGTCCCATAACTGTTTCACGGGGTTCGAATCTGAAATTCTTACGGTACCCCTCTAGAAAAGCGACGGTAGCAAACGTACGGATGTACGAGCGTCCGGACATACGGGCAGATCAATATTAAAGCGAACGGCTTACTTGTGCCGGCTCGTACCGGTACATGATAATCACTCACAAATTAAAATATATCTACTTGAGATCACTGAATAACCACTACAGTACTTCTTAGTGAAGTGAAGTATCGTACGGTACGGTTGACAAAGAATCTGTAAAATTATTTATTTTTAGGATGCGCGAAAATTCTTGAATTGTGACCAATAATTCTCAACAACCCGACGTCGGCTGAAAATGCTCAATAGACCCACATAATGCTGAGATAGTAAGGATTCATTCACTCTTATTTGACATAGTCCACAGATCTCTTGTTGTCAAGATCTATTGGACACAAAATTGGGGCCTTAACAAAATCCCTCTCCAAAAACTATGGAGAACCCTTTCTTTTTTACTTAAATAAAATAACTGTTGCTTAACGCCCAGTGAAACTCCTACTAGGCTATGCACGCTTGGAGCGTGCGCGCAAGCCAAATGCGAAGAAGAAACCAACCGAGGTGCGAAGAAGAAACCAACCGAGGTGCGAAAGACCAACCGAGGTGCGAAGAAGAAACCAACCGAGGTGCAAAGAAGAAACCAACCGAGGTGCGAACAGAATATACAGAGGTGCCCTAACCCTAATCCAACCCTAAAAAGAGAGTCCTAGTCAGTATTACACCCTAATATGCAATTAAAAAATAGAAAATCTGATATTTTGTATGATTAGTCCATGAATATTGTTCCTGTTATGGATAAGTTGAATCATGAAAGAAACAGAAGTGAGTTATCTGTCATAGTTTGTGTGTCACCAGCTAATTAGTGCATTTGGGTCCTGGATTTGGAGGAAAAATACACACAAATTTGTAATTAGAAAATAGAAAATCTGATATTTTGTGTGATTAGTCCATGAATACTGTTCCTATTATGGGTGAGATGAATGATGAAAGAAACAGAAGTGAGTTATCTGTCATAGTTTGTGTGTCACCACCTAATAAGTGCATTTGGGTCCTGGATTTGGAGGAAAAATACACACAAATTTGTAATTAAAAATTAGAAAATCAGATATTTTGTGTGATTAGACCATGAATATTGTTCCTGTTATGGGTGAGATGAATCATGAAAGAAACAGAAGTGAGTTATCTGTCATAGTTTGTGTGTCACCACCTAATAAGTGCATTTGGGTCCTGGATTTGGAGGAAAAATACACACAAATTTGCAATTAGAAAATAGAAAATCAGATATTTTGTGTGATTAGTCCATGAATATTGTTCGTGTTATGGATAAGTTGACTCATGAAAGAAACAGAAGTGAGTTATGTGTCATAGTTTGTGTGTCACCATCTAATAAGTGCATTTGGGTCCTGGATTTGGAGGAAAAATACACACAAATTTGCAACTAGAAAATAGAAAATATGATATTTTGTATGATTAGTCCATGAATATTGTTCCTGTTATGGATAAGTTGAATCATGAAAGAAACAGAAGTGAGTTATGTGTCATAGTTTGTGTGTCACCATCTAATAAGTGCATTTGGGTCCTGGATTTGGAGGAAAAATACACACTAATTTGAAACTAGAAAATAGAAAATCTGATATTTTGTGTGATTAGTCAATGAATATTGTTCCTATTATGGGAGGGATGAATGATGAAAGAAACAGAAGTGAGTTATCTGTCATAGTTTGTGTGTCACCACCTAATAAGTGCATTTGGGTCCTGGATTTGGAGGAAAAATACACACAAATTTGCAACTAGAAAATAGAAAATCTGATATTTTGTGTGATTAGACCATGAATATTGTTCCTGTTATGGGTGAGATGAATCATGAAAGAAACAGAAGTGAGTTATCTGTCATAGTTTGTGTGTCACCACCTAATGAGTGCATTTGGGTCCTGGATTTGGAGGAAAAATACACACAAATTTGCAATTAGAAAATAGAAAATCAGATATTTTGTGTGATTAGTCCATGAATATTGTTCGTGTTATGGATAAGTTGACTCATGAAAGAAACAGAAGTGAGTTATCTGTCATAGTTTGTGTGTCACCACCTAATGAGTGCCTTTGGGTCCTGGATTTGGAGGGAAAATACACACAAATTTGCAACTAGAAAATAGAAAATCAGATATTTTGTGTGATTAGTTGATGAATATTGTTCCTTTTATGGGTGAGATGAATCATGAAAGAAACAGAAGTGAGTTATCTGTCATAGTTTGTGTGTCACCACCTAATGAGTGCCTTTGGGTACTGGATTTGGAGGAAAAATACACACAAATTTGCAACTAGAAAATAGAAAATCAGATATTTTGTGTGATTAGTCCATGAATATTGTTCCTGTTATGGATAAGTTGAATGATGAAAGAAACAGAAGTGAGTTATCTGTCATAGTTTGTGTGTCACCACCTAATAAGTGCATTTGGGTCCTGGATTTGGAGGAAAAATACACACAAATTTGCAACTAGAAAATAGAAAATCTGATATTTTGTGTGATTAGTCAATGAATACTGTTCCTATTATGGGTGAGATGAATGATGAAAGAAACAGAAGTGAGTTATCTGTCATAGTTTGTGTGTCACCACCTAATAAGTGCATTTGGGTCCTGGATTTGGAGGAAAAATACACACAAATTTGTAATTAGAAAATAGAAAATCAGATATTTTGTGTGATTAGACCATGAATATTGTTCCTGTTATGGGTGAGATGAATCATGAAAGAAACAGAAGTGAGTTATCTGTCATAGTTTGTGTGTCACCACCTAATGAGTGCCTTTGGGTCCTGGATTTGGAGGAAAAATACACACAAATTTGCAATTAGAAAATAGAAAATCAGATATTTTGTGTGATTAGTCCATGAATATTGTTCGTGTTATGGATAAGTTGACTCATGAAAGAAACAGAAGTGAGTTATCTGTCATAGTTTGTGTGTCACCATCTAATAAGTGCATTTGGGTCCTGGATTTGGAGGAAAAATACACACAAATTTGCAACTAGAAAATAGAAAATATGATATTTTGTATGATTAGTCCATGAATATTGTTCCTGTTATGGATAAGTTGAATCATGAAAGAAACAGAAGTGAGTTATCTGTCATAGTTTGTGTGTCACCATCTAATAAGTGCATTTGGGTCCTGGATTTGGAGGAAAAATACACACAAATTTGCAATTAGAAAAGAGAAAATCTGATATTTTGTGTGATCAGTCAATGAATATTGTTCCTATTATGGGTGAGATGAATGATGAAAGAAACAGAAGTGAGTTATCTGTCATAGTTTGTGTGTCACCACCTAATAAGTGCATTTGGGTCCTGGATTTGGAGGAAAAATACACACTAATTTGAAATTAAAAATTAGAAAATCAGATATTTTGTGTGATTGAATAATGAATATTGTTCCTGTTATGGATAAGTTGAATCATGAAAGAAACAGAAGTGAGTTATCTGTCATAGTTTGTGTGTCACCACCTAATTAGTGCATTTGGGTCCTGGATTTGGAGGAAAAATACACACAAATTTGCAACTAAAAAATAGAAAATCAGATATTTTGTGTGATTAGTCAATGAATACTGTTCCTATTATGTGTGAGATGAATCATGAAAGAAACAGAAGTGAGTTATGTGTCATAGTTTGTGTGTCACCACCTAATAAGTGCATTTGGGTCCTGGATTTGGAGGAAAAATACACACTAATTTGAAATTATAAATTAGAAAATCAGATATTTTGTGTGATTGAATAATGAATATTGTTCCTGTTATGGATAAGTTGAATCATGAAAGAAACAGAAGTGAGTTATCTGTCATAGTTTGTGTGTCACCATCTAATAAGTGCATTTGGGTCCTGGATTTGGAGGAAAAATACACACTAATTTGAAACTAGAAAATAGAAAATCTGATATTTTGTGTGATTAGTCAATGAATACTGTTCCTATTATGGGTGGGATGAATGATGAAAGAAACAGAAGTGAGTTATCTGTCATAGTTTGTGTGTCACCACCTAATTAGTGCATTTGGGTCCTGGATTTGGAGGAAAAATACACACAAATTTGCAATTAGAAAATAGAAAATCAGATATTTTGTGTGATTAGTTGATGAATATTGTTCCTGTTATGGGTGAGATGAATCATGAAAGAAACAGAAGTGAGTTATCTGTCATAGTTTGTGTGTCACCACCTAATAAGTGCATTTGGGTCCTGGATTTGGAGGAAAAATACACACTAATTTGAAATTATAAATTAGAAAATCAGATATTTTGTGTGATTGAATAATGAATATTGTTCCTGTTATGGATAAGTTGACTCATGAAAGAAACAGAAGTGAGTTATCTGTCATAGTTTGTGTGTCACCACCTAATTAGTGCATTTGGGTACTGGATTTGGAGGAAAAATACACACTAATTTGCAACTAGAAAATAGAAAATCAGATATTTTGTGTGATTGAATAATGAATATTGTTCCTGTTATGGATAAGTTGAATCATGAAAGAAACAGAAGTGAGTTATCTGTCATAGTTTGTGTGTCACCATCTAATAAGTGCATTTGGGTCCTGGATTTGGAGGAAAACTACACACAAATTTGCAACTAGAAAATAGAAAATCAGATATTTTGTGTGATTAGTCCATGAATATTGTTCCTGTTATGGATAAGTTGAATGATGAAAGAAACAGAAGTGAGTTATCTGTCATAGTTTGTGTGTCACCATCTAATTAGTTTCATTTGGGTCCTGGATTTGGAGGAAAAATACACACTAATGTGCAATTAGAAAATAGAAAATCTGATATTTTGTGTGATTAGGCCATGAATATTGTTCATGTTATGGATAAGTTGAATGATGAAAGAAACAGAAGTGAGTTATCTGTCATAGTTTGTGTGTCACCACCTAATTAGTGCATTTGGGTACTGGATTTGGAGGAAAAATACACACTAATTTGCAACTAGAAAATAGAAAATCAGATATTTTTGTGATTAGTTGATGAATATTGTTCCTGTTATGGGTGAGATGAATCATGAAAGAAACAGAAGTGAGTTATCTGTCATAGTTTGTGTGTCACCACCTAATAAGTGCATTTGGGTCCTGGATTTGGAGGAAAAATACACACTAATTTGAAATTAAAAATTAGAAAATCAGATATTTTGTGTGATTGAATAATGAATATTGTTCCTGTTATGGATAAGTTGAATCATGAAAGAAACAGAAGTGAGTTATCTGTCATAGTTTGTGTGTCACCATCTAATAAGTGCATTTGGGTCCTGGATTTGGAGGAAAAATACACACTAATTTGAAACTAGAAAATAGAAAATCTGATATTTTGTGTGATTAGTCAATGAATACTGTTCCTATTATGGGTGGGATGAATGATGAAAGAAACAGAAGTGAGTTATCTGTCATAGTTTGTGTGTCACCACCTAATTAGTGCATTTGGGTCCTGGATTTGGAGGAAAAATACACACAAATTTGCAATTAGAAAATAGAAAATCAGATATTTTGTGTGATTAGTTGATGAATATTGTTCCTGTTATGGGTGAGATGAATCATGAAAGAAACAGAAGTGAGTTATCTGTCATAGTTTGTGTGTCACCACCTAATAAGTGCATTTGGGTCCTGGATTTGGAGGAAAAATACACACTAATTTGAAATTATAAATTAGAAAATCAGATATTTTGTGTGATTGAATAATGAATATTGTTCCTGTTATGGATAAGTTGAATCATGAAAGAAACAGAAGTGAGTTATCTGTCATAGTTTGTGTGTCACCACCTAATAAGTGCATTTGGGTCCTGGATTTGGAGGAAAAATACACACAAATTTGCAATTAGAAAATAGAAAATCTGATATTTTGTGTGATTAGACCATGAATATTGTTCCTGTTATGGGTGAGATGAATCATGAAAGAAACAGAAGTGAGTTATCTGTCATAGTTTGTGTGTCACCACCTAATAAGTGCATTTGGGTCCTGGATTTGGAGGAAAAATACACACAAATTTGCAATTAGAAAATAGAAAATCAGATATTTTGTGTGATTAGTCCATGAATATTGTTCCTGTTATGGATAAGTTGACTCATGAAAAAAACAGAAGTGAGTTATCTGTCATAGTTTGTGTGTCACCATCTAATAAGTGCCTTTGGGTCCTGGATTTGGAGGAAAAATACACACAAATTTGCAATTAGAAAATAGAAAATCTGATATTTTGTATGATTAGTCCATGAATATTGTTCCTGTTATGGATAAGTTGAATCATGAAAGAAACAGAAGTGAGTTATCTGTCATAGTTTGTGTGTCACCACCTAATTAGTGCATTTGGGTCCTGGATTTGGAGGAAAAATACACACAAATTTGCAACTAGAAAATAGAAAATCAGATATTTTGTGTGATTAGTCCATGAATATTGTTCCTTTTATGGATAAGTTGAATGATGAAAGAAACAGAAGTGAGTTATCTGTCATAGTTTGTGTGTCACCACCTAATGAGTGCCTTTGGGTACTGCATTTGGAGGAAAAATACACACTAATTTGCAATTAGAAAATAGAAAATCAGATATTTTGTGTGATTAGTCCATGAATATTGTTCCTGTTATGGATAAGTTGAATCATGAAAGAAACAGAAGTGAGTTATCTGTCATAGTTTGTGTGTCACCACCTAATGAGTGCCTTTGGGTCCTGGATTTGGAGGAAAAATACACACAAATTTGTAATTAGAAAATAGAAAATCTGATATTTTGTGTGATTAGACCATGAATATTGTTCCTGTTATGGGTGAGATGAATCATGAAAGAAACAGAAGTGAGTTATGTGTCATAGTTTGTGTGTCACCACCTAATAAGTGCATTTGGGTCCTGGATTTGGAGGAAAAATACACACTAATTTGCAATTAGAAAATAGAAAATCAGATATTTTGTGTGATTAGTCCATGAATATTGCTATCACTCACTACGTTCGTGATAGCCTCAGTAGCCAGCCTACTTGTAGTACTGTATGTGCAATGCTTGTAGTTCATGGGTGTGTTGGTGGGTTAAGCAAATGCTAGAGGGGGAGCCGGGAACTCCAGTCTGTTGGTTATTTTGCAGGCTGTAGTCCGGTCCCTTAGTTTGCTGTGCCCACACACACCGGCGCACAGCCTGGCTTAACAGCTTGGGCAGTTAAGCCTTTGGCTGTTAAGCCTTTTCTGCGGGCGGGCGTGGTGGGCCTTTTTACTTATTCTATTACTAATCGTTTTAGGAACAGAAAGAGTGAGCTGCTTGCTTTTCCGGGAGGGATGATCCTTTACAGGCTTGTTCTAGTGCTAGCCTGTAAATTTCGATTGCAGACGCGTCTTTTGGTCGCACGCGATCCATTCATACGAGCTACCGTGATACAGTGTCACAGTGACACAGTGATACATCTATCCGGTGATACAGGGAATCGATCGTCTCCCTTCCGGTAGGGCGTGTAGTAGGCTTGCGTTTGCTGGGGGAATCCTTTGCCGGCTTGTTACGGCTACTCGAGGTTCGAGCGTGTGCTTAGAAGCTGGTTTTAGTGATACAGGGAAAATCGATCGTATCGATCGTATTCCTTCTGCGTGTGGTAGGCTTGCGCTTTGCTAGAGGAATCCTTTGCTGGCTTGTTGAGTTTGGGGGTCTAAGCATGTGCTTAGAAGTTGGTTTTAGTGATAGTGAAATCTACTAGATTTCGACTTCCCCCGGTCTGGCTCTCTACCAGTTGTAGGGAGTGCCACGTGGCACTACCATTACTTTCATTCGGCTCGCTACATCAACTATCACTCACTACGTTCGTGATAGCCTCAGTAGCCAGCCTACTTGTAGTACTGTATGTGCAATGCTTGTAGTTCATGGGTGTGTTGGTGGGTTAAGCAAATGCTAGAGGGGGAGCCGGGAACTCCAGCCTGTTGGTTATTTTGCAGGCTGTAGTCCGGTCCCTTAGCAGCATAGGTTGTCGCCACTCCTTGCATGAGCAACTACCTCACCTTTGTCCCCATTCTTCTGTGTGGTGAATGTCAGGGTGACAGAGGTGGCAGCCAGTAGCTCATGTTCAGGTCCATCATGGTGGACAAATTTGGAGCCAAGGTAGAAGGAGACCTCCTTGAGGTGGAAGGCTTGGTCGTCCCTGGTAGTACCAGTGTACTCACCAGGGCGCAGACAGAAAAAGAAGGCTATGCAAATCATGTTTGCAATGGCCTGTCTGGTAGGGGAAGGGGAGTCATAGTATGCAAAGCGAAGGGCATGCATGACCAGGGTGATGGGGACTGGTTTGACCCGGCACGGGGCTGGGTCTAGCTTGGCATACGCCTTGAACTGGGCAGTTAGCCTGAAGTCAAGACTGCCGGTAGAGTTGGTTCTTGGGTCTTTGGACCCCAAGCGGGCCAGCGTCTGGCCCACTGACCGGAGGGTGTCCGATACTGTGCGAGATCTGATGGGCTTGCCGCTATGGGATAGTCGTCCGTCATGGAGGCGCTGGGCAAAGACTTGGAGGATGGGGATTGGATCTGTAACAGAGTGGAGGGTTGGTTCAAAGCCTTGAGACACACAGAATTGAACCCATTGATTCCAATGGGCATCCTTGCGCTTGGCATAGAGCTCAGTGACTGAAGCGCGCATGGTCTTCTGGATAGAGCCAAGGTCAGAGCAGAATGCATGGGAGGCTGCAGGGGACATAAGATCCAGGGCAAGTCCTGGGGGTAGTTGGTGTTGAAATGATTGAGAAGGGCAGTGTCAGAGAGGTCAGAGCGAGAGAGCAAATCAGCTAGGTGATTCACAGGTCCAGGGATGTAATCCCTGAGGGGGACATATTGGTGGAGCCGCTGGTGCAGGGACTGAATTCGAAGGAGGTAGGCTGCAGGCCCAGTAGTAGTGGTGGCGCCTTTCCTTTGCCAATAGACTGCTGCTGTGTTGTCATAGCAGTTGTGAGTGGTTCTGGATTGGACACAGGCAGCTTGGGCAAGGATGTCATTGTGGGCAATGGAACCAGCGAGCTCAAGGTCACTGTTGGTGATGGTGCCACTGGGGTTGTCAAAGGTGACTAGTTGGGTGGAGACCCACTTGGGGAATGCATGCCTCCACATGATGGGCTGCACCGCGCCAGTGGGAAGGGGGACAAAATGGATGCCCCCCATGCCCATACCAGAGGCATCACAAGCGCCGAGGGTGGCTGGGAAAGTGTCAGGGACTAGTTCGGCAATGGAAGTAGGCCTGTTGGATAGGTCATTGGCCAGCCATTGGAAGTCGCGAAGGAAGCTATGGACGCGCTTGGTGAGCTGGAGGCGCTGCCTGCCCGGTTCCTGGTGGCGGAAGGCTTCTTGGAGGATGGAGAAGAGGCCAATGGCGCCAGGGATGGCAAGGGCCATCGATCGGAGTTCCCCCAGGACTTGGTGCCATTGTTTGATAGGAACATGGCGCTGGTTGGGGGAAATGGAATGAAGTATCTCCTGTAGCCGGGCCACTCGATGGGGAGGAAGGCTGATGGTTTTGTTGATGGAATCAATGAGCCAGCCCAGGATGACTTTCTTGGTGGTCCATCTGGCGTCCCCTTGGAGCATTTTCTTGAGGGAGGCTGGTTCCTGTCTGAACGGAGTGTCAGAGGCCTCCAGGGGCCGGAAGACTTTGTCCAGAGACTGGAAGAGCACCCGCTTTGATTGCGCGTCGGGTCCATTGGTTTGCCTTGCGCAAGGCCACAGAAGTCATCCACATAGACATCCCAGTATCGCACCGGCTTCTTGGTGGGAGTGGTACTATGAGGAGTGGGCCAGACGGGGCACCCTAGGGGTAGTAGCTTCAGGGGGATCTGGAAATAGGCGCGACGGGCGTGGGCTTCAGAGGTGAGATCCAGTCGATGGGTGTGATCCTGGGCCTCTGCCAGCCCTGTGGAGAGGGTGGCGTTGGCTAGGTCTGCAATGGTTTCTGTAAAGGCACAGAAGTTTGGTGGGCTGGATTTCCACCCATGGGGTTGGTGAGGGGGATTCCAATGAGTGGTGGCTCGCCCTTCGGGAAGGGAATAGCACTCCTAGCTTCATGGTGTCTTCTGGGTTTCAACTGGACCCGGTAGAATCCATCCGCGAGGTCAATCTTGGACATGTAGACTGGGCCAAAA